>VXBW01002689.1:781376-845610 GCA_013400375.1 Thinocorus orbignyianus | reverse complement strand
AAAAAAAAAAAAAAAAAAAAGACACCACAAACTATAGTAGCAATGTCTAATATTATATCATTTGAAAGGCATACAGCTGTTTCTAGCTATCATATCATTAAAGTAATGCTCTTCTCTATTTCAAAAGGCAGTAGAGGGTGCTGCAGATACATATTAGCCATAAATCCCACTTAAGTTTAAATGCTGGCACAAACTTTCCCACAGACAAGCACAGACCTTCAAGATTCATCCTGATCAAGCTAAGAAAACAAACCCTGACCCAGATGTGTTGTTATTCATCATTTACCTATGAGTAATAATATCCTATCACAATGATCCACTTCAAAGGTTGACAAACCATTTGAGAAAATGCAGGAACTACCACAAGTGTGACCAGAAGTACTAGCAATCCAATATCCTGTCTCCACCAGAGGCCAGGCACAGATAACACAGAGGAAATGCCTTTTTTTTTTTTTTTTTTTTTTCCCCCCACTGAGAAGCAGACATTAACATCACTGTGTCAATTTGACAGTTTTTCTTTAGTATAACACCCTTAGGGCACACAGCACAAAACTCAACATTTTTTTTGCAGCTGTCAAGAATAATACTGTGGTTACCAACAATGCTGAATCTGCTACCTATTGTTCATCTTACTTACGTAAATAGCCTATCTTACTAAGAGGAGCAAAATATTCCAAGAGTATTGGCCAGTGTGTTTGCATTAACTTCAGTGGGTTCTGCAAGATGTCTTTCTGGGTAAGCATGGAGATACGTTCACCCATAAAAGGCAAATGGATGTCATAAAAAAACTTAAAATAACACAGCGAACTCATCGAACATTTCTGTTTCAGGAACTGCTATACTGAACAGCCAGATAAAACTGTCATTTGAAGGTCTTATTTACTCAATGCATGTGCATTTCTAGGGCTCATAGGGTTTTTCATGATACATCATTGCCCTTCAGCTATGTTAAAAGCAATTATTCTCACTAAGGATTACAAAAAAACATACCCTAATCTTATAATTTTTAAGTAACAAATTATTGATCACAGAGAAGCTTACCTAGGAATGTCACTCTCAATGGTTATACATCCATAAAGAAATACAATAATCCCGACTACTGAAGATGGAATGAGAAATTCTGTATATAAACCCAGCCATGCAAAATAAAGTCCTATCTTTTCTCCAAAATATTTTCTGAAAAAGAAAAGAGAAAAAAAAAAAAAACAGATGTGTCACAGGTATAATTTTACAATGTGTTTTACAGCTTCTTAGCAATCTCTGAAAACTGAAATGCTAATTGTCAAAGACATGGATGAAAATCCTGAGTATCTTGAAGTCATACTCACTAATGGAGGGGATGATTTGGGCAGACTGGTGTTCTCTGTTCTGAGAAGTTAAAGACAGTCCTGTATCATTATAACGCATGCTTAAGATCTACTCAGGAAACACTGCAGCCTTTGCATCTCTTCCATGAAGTTGGTCAAATATCCCCACTTCCACCAAGAGTAGCAGAATTTCAATCAAATATTTAGCAGAAAACATTGGAAGGGATTTGGCTCTTCAAAATAGAATCTAGATAAGCCATCATTCTTTATCTCTGTAGTAATCCTGAATCCAATTGATAAAAGTCAAGGAAACCATATCTTTGGGAATATACTGACAATATCTTCTCATATCTTAAAAGACTAGTAATCTTGGATTTCTGTTAAACCAGGAAAGTTTACTTGCACACTTAGCACTGGATTTTCACAAAGAATAAATATTTTTTGACAAATTAACAATCTCTGGACAGCTGGTTTGAGAAAACAGTTTCTGGTCTGAGGAACAATCCATTGTAGATCTTGATAAATCTGTGCTAGTACTTAGCCCAACATCTTCATGAATCACACTGCAAGAAGTAAAATAAGCATAGATGAAAATCATGGATCATCCCAAAGTACTGTTAGAGGAGTGACTACAATACTGCAAAACACCAAGAGCTTCAGAGAGCTCAAGAAGTCATCATCACTAAAATGAGACTAAATTTAGATACAACATGGTTAGAAACATCACACAAGTCAGAGAAACGTATGGAGGAATGCTGGACAGAAAGCAGCTATACAGAGCGCACTCGGGGCATGACATTGCATTTGAATCGGTGAGACATATATTCATGCTATGGTGGCAGAAAGAAGAAGAAGAATTCCAAGATAATGTCGAACAAAAAGACAAGACTTGTCCTCATAAATGCCACTCCCAATCCCCCTGTGATATTGATTCTGAACTGACTCACATTAGGAAAGTTTTCCTCAAGCTTAGCAACCCAGATTTAAACTATTCCTAATGAAAATTAGTAAATGAGATTTTTGGAGGCCCAGTATTTCATTTAACAGATATAATTCAATTCTGACATAATTTTATGACAAACTTCCGCCTCTGCAGAGTTGAGCTCAAATCCTTTCAGCAGCATAAGTGAAAATGGACTTTTCTACCCCAGAAACTAGGTTTTGGGGCTAGATTGCTCCTGCCATGGGAGAGATGGGGGCAGGAGTGCAGCCAAGGCACAGAGCCATGGGACAATTAGACAAACCTCCACAGTCAAGTTTCCAGTTCAGATGAAAGGAGTAAGGGTGGAGTTTTTAATTATTTACAGCGGGATTTTTTTATTGCTACAGTTCCTGCTGTTCTCACACTATCACAGCTGCAACTTCACATTCCTAGGCTCTCACATAGTAAAGAAAAGCAGGCAGTGCGGTCATGCCTATTTCAGTGTTGCTTTACATGAGTGTCGATATTTGATTATGTCTAACTAAGCTCACTTATCCTTTAGGAAGGTCACATGCAATCATAAGAGGGAAAACAAGAACAAAAGCACTATATGGTGATACACAGGCAACATTATCTACAGTATAGGTGATGATATAACTTGGAGAACCAGCACAAAAGCAAGAGAAATTTCAGGATTCTTCTGGGAAAGGACTACTGCCCTTACACCTGACATTTGCCAGGCTGTCATAAGCAACAGACTGCGTGAAGTATCAAACAACACATGTGGAATCATGACAGAGTGACTCAAACAGCAATAACCTAATTATCTGTGTAGTCTCTTTTGCTTCAGAAAGACAAATTACACAAGTCACAACGGGAATACTGTTTGCACTACCCAGTGCTTAAGTAACATATATGAGCTAGTAACTCTACATTCAACAACAGCATACATTTAAAGCACCTTAGGACAACATATTATCATATTTGCAGAGAATATAAGGAAATATCAGTTAATTTTTAGGAAGCAGTTTTTCTTTATTTTCACTTTTGTTGGGTTTTGAAATATATATATATTTAATATGAAGGGAGGGAGAAAATACACAGAAATCATCAGATGGCCTATAGTTTTTCTTCAAGGCTCCTGTGTGAGTTAACATACAGCAGCAATGACCTTGGAGGAGCACAGGACACAGGAAGACTGAATTTGCTTTCAAGTTTCCTCCTGACTGGGAAGTGACACATCTGGCATTTGACAGTAAGGTAAACTTCACTGAACATAATCTAACAACATGAAACAAGGAGGAGGACAGGGGGATTACTCTGATTATCTGTCTTCTCACTTCGTCTTTATTTGTAGAGTTGTGCAACATGCATAGCTGGTACAGTGCTTCAAAGAAGTCAAAGCAGGCATGAAAAATGGTCCACAATCAGCTGTTCTAAACTGTCTATTGTTTTGACAAAGGGCCACAAATCAGCACAGACAATATTTGAATCCCAAAAGCATTAAAGACCAGCTAACTAAGGTCAATGAAGTTGAAGTTTATGGCTCATGATGTTTCCTCTAGAATTTTTAAGCCTTCCAGTGATAAATGTGATCTGTGACCTATAAAGCAAAGGGTTGCTATTTGTATCCCTGCCAAGAGAAAGTGAGAAGAGCTCAAAAATGTCCTGGCAGTATGGAAAAAAGCAGTTGCCAAGAGGAAAACTGCACAATGTTCTGTGGCTTAACTGTTTTGAAAAAGAAAAATAATTAGGACTGCTGTGCCCAAGCTTAGTCCACTGATGTGCCAGAAAGGAGAAGCAATGACAGTGTTTAGAAGCATGACGACAAGTTTAAATCTGAGTTTATCAAGCTAGCAAAACAAAGGACATGGACATGCTCCTTCCTTTTTTGACATGTCCAAAGATATGTTCTCCCATTGCTCTGAATAGGAGCCAAGCCTCTGCAAACACCTGTGACCACCTGTGACAAGTTCTTCTGCAGCCACAGCTGGATTCAGCAATTTTTGGCTAAGACCTTAAGAATACCATGAGGTGGGTTTCTTTCTAGAACCACTATAAAAATCTCTTAAGAAGGGCACACTAGCATAGTTTTACCAAGTTTGAAAGCATTCCACCCTTACCCAAGTCAATAGTTTCATGCATGAAAATTGCAATGCTACTTCACTTTGAAAGTAGGATGATAATTTTTCTCAAATGTGGACATACTAACCCCTCTGTATTTTCACACTGAAAGGAAATAAATTAGAAGGATTGTAGTGAATGAAGAGGTTCTTCAAGGGTAGAGTAATAGGTACATCAAGAAAAGGAGTCTTTACAAGGTTTTGTTTATTTAGACCAAGAACTTGGCATCTTCTCTCCCATTTACATTAGGATAAAACCAGTCTAAATTTACTATACTTAAGGAATTACTCATGATTTGTGCTGGCATGAAAGAAGAGCACTGAGACAAGAGTTTTGTCCTACCTCAGTAGCTAACTCAAATCTGCTTTACACATATCCAGACAAAGCTAAGGACTAGTCATTTCCAAAGTATGCTCATGGATGTCCCACTGCAGAGCGCCGCAAAAAAAGCATGCCCTCTGCATTGCATAAGCTTTACTTCTACATTATTTGTATTCTAGTGTAAAGAAATGGCCCTTTAGATACACAAATGCTAAAAGAACAGCAGTTCTCTTCCAAAGCAAGGGGTAAACGGTTTTAATAACAAATGTGTCGTGCCCCTACCAGAAACAGCAGCCAAATATTTTGTTCTGTGTTGTTAAAGTCTAAGGTGAAATTTTGCATCTTCTACTTTGGAAGATTTTTTGAATGTTGACTAAATGGCCACCTACCAAGCAATAAGTTCTCCTCAGTAAGAATCATGTCTCTAAGGAAGGATTCAGTCAAATCATCCATAATTTTTTCAGAAGGTAAAGAAAAGTCAGTTTCTCATAACTTCCTAAAATTAAGAAAATTACCAGAAACAGCATCAAAACACAACGTCAAAAATCACCCACAGAAAGTATATTTCCTCTCATGGCAGAGTTTGAATAAGAAGCATGAGGAAGGCCGCAGTGAAAATGTTTACTCAATTCCCTCTGCTTCACCGATATAACACTTGAACCAGACATCTGCAATTCACTTCTGTCTGTCTGGTTGCCAAACCAACATCAAAAAGAATAACTGATAATTAAACTCTATGCTTGCACATTGGTCACAGTACTTCCATGCCAAGTTGTGCAATTTATAAATAGACTAAAATTTGGGGAAGGGAGGAGAAAGAGAAAATGAAAAAAAGCCCTTAGGTTTTGACTCTACGAAAACAAGTGTGGGATACCTGGAATGTGAATAAAGCATGTGGTGCATGACACACACTGGAAAGAACTCTGGAGTTGTTCAGGAACAAAGTTAAAAAAGCAATTAAAAGACGCCATGGACACTGAGTCACCTAACTGGGAAATCTGTTCAAAACTTCATTTTTTTCATTGCCATACACCATTCTAGGCCAGCTGTTATTTCATGTTTGCCACAATTCCCTATGGTGGAATCCACTACCCCTATGGTGATGGAATAGTTTTTACACAATAATTCCTATGCAAAACTGAAATGATTAACAGTTATTAATTGCATAGGCTTTCCCCTGTTCAAATGGTAAAAAAAGAGTCATTTATTACTTATGCCTTCAAAATAAACCTATTCACACATATTGTGGACAACATTTCTATGGTCAGGAAAAAGGAAAAGCAATCCTCTCAAAGTACAGGTTCACATTAGAACATCTCTGTTACCAGAGGTAATTTAAAAACTGCTGAAATATAGAGAAATCCTTAGTCACTATAACAGAATTGGGAACAGGATGTAACATACATATTTTATATATTGTATAAATATATATATGTCATATTCATATATTTTATACCCTACCATTTCACTTCAGGTAGAGTTGCCTATGTCCAAACTTTTCTGGATTTGTCATTTTTTCTCCACTTGAAAATTTTCTCAGGGCAGGATTCAAACATTTATTACAACCATCTGGGACACCTGGGTGGAATTACTGCTCAGCAGCAGCACTGAGGTTGTGCATCCAGAGATCCTAGAGATTTCTACCATGTTTGTGCCTGACAGCACATACACACATATTCTGTCCAGACAGTCCCAAGAAGAAACACATCAGTGCTAAATCCAGATATACAGAGAGTGCACCAAATGGAGCAATATGGAAGCCAAGAAAGGCTCCCGGCAGAAGACAACCCCCCTTGGAACAACCTGCCAAGAAGCCAAAAAATTTTTTTATTAAAATTTTAAGAGGAGAAAAAAAAAACCACAACTACAGAACCTCAGATAAATTATAATGCAGCTGAGTGTGAGGCAGGAGAGAAAAAGTCCATTAGAGAGACCAATTGGTTCTGCATAGAGAAAACAAAGAGGAAGAGTAGTAATTCAGTGTTTATCCCATCACTTGCAAGAACTCATGCATGACAACCTATGTAAACTCAGTGTCATCCTTTACCTTTCTTTACTTTATTCTTTAGCATACTTCATCCATCAAAAAATGTCTAACCTGGCAAATTAAAAAATCCACAGCATGTGGGCTGGCCACATGACGCTGAGTCAATATCAATGTATATCAACAGAGGTTACCTATGAAGAAGGTTTCATTTCAGAAATACCTCAGCCTACCAAGTGATGGTCTACATGAGAAGCAAATAATTAATTCAGTTATACATATAAAATTTTTGCTCATAATAAACTCTACAAATAAGGAGTAACATATTTAATTAATCAGTCTTTCTTTTAGAATGGCAGGGATGCCACCTAGACTTTTATTTTTTTTCCTATTTTTTAACACCTATCATGACTTGCTTTTCAGGCATTGCTTTATTTGCAAATGAGATGCTTGTCCAAAGTTTTACCTTGAACAAATGTGAGGTCACAGATATTTTATCACTTCCCTAACCTTCAGTTTTCACAAAATAATTTGCATAATTTTTGTCATCTAGTTTAACAGAGTTTGAAGCTCAAATACTGACTTCCTTTCATAAGTAACTTTGACTTATAAAAACTAGTATTTCATGAAAGCTTTCTTTGCACTGTAATTATTACTACTGTCAGATAGACACCATCTAGTGGCTGATAACAGATGTAAAATTTACAATAGAAGACCAGTATAATATAATCATTTTTAGTCATGGTATTACTGCACACCTTGAGATAGCAAAACTTGCTTCTTGGCATTTTGAAGCAACAAGAGAGTTATAGAACTTTGTCATTTAACTAAAATTTAAACTGCTAGTCCTTGAGACTTCTGAGACTGTGACAAATGGAAAGACAAACAAAACACATTTAAATGCATCCTGTAAGTTAAATGCATCCAAGATTTTCTGGTTCATTATCTTCCAGACCCTCAAGACTCCCAGGTCCCAGAGGTCAGGGGGGAAGGTTGAAGCAAGAAATAGGCCTTGGTGGAAGAGGATCAGATCAGAGAATAATTAAGCAAACTGGACATACATAAGTCCACGGACGCTGACAGGACAGACCCATCAGTGCTGAGGAAGCTGGTAGATGTCATTGCAAGGCCACTCCCAAAAACGCTTGACCATTGATGGCAACTGGGAGAAGAAGTTGGAGTCAATGATCTTTTCCAACCTAAAAAATTCTATGATGCTATGATAATTGCCCAAAGACTGGAGGAAAACAACTGTCGCCTCTATCTTCAAGAAGGGCAGGGAAAAGGACCTAGGAAACTACAGGACTTGCCTCACTTCAATCCTGGAGAAGGTGTTGGAGTAGCTAATCCTGGAAACCATTTCCAGGCACTTTAATGAGGAGAAAATCATCAGGAATAGTCAGCATGGCTGCACCCAGGGGAAGTCATAGAATCACGCAATCATAGAATGGTTAGAGTTGGAAGGGACCTTAAAGATCATCAAATCCCAATCCCCCTGCCATGAGCAGGGACACCTCCCACTAGAACAGGTTGCTAAAAACCCCATCCAGCCTGGCCTTAAACACTTCCAGGAATGGGGCATCCACAGCTTCTCTGGGAAACCTGTTCCAGTGCCTCACCACCCTCACAGTAAAGAATTTATTTGTAACAGCTAATCTAAATCTCCCCTCCTCCAATTTAAAACCTATCTCTACACTTCCTGACAAAAAGTCATACTTGACCAACTTCATAAACTTCTATATTGAAGTGATTGACCCAGTAGATCTTGTGTTAGAAGGGAGAGCAGTGAATATTGTCTACCTGGACTCGGTAAGGTCTTTGACACTGTCTCCCATTAGATCCTCATAGAGCAGCTGTTGATGTATGGGCTGGATGAGCAGATAGTGAGGTGCACTGAAAACTGTCTGAATGACCAAGCTCAAATGGTGGTGGTCAGTGGCACTAAAGTCTCATTGAAGGCTAGTGATTTTAGCAGTGTTCCCCAGGGGTCAATACTGGATTCAGTCCTGTTTAATATCTTTGTTAATGATCTGGATGATGAGCAACTCTGCAGATGACACAAAACTGGAAGAAGTGGTTGATATGCCAGAGGGTCATGCTGCCATCCAGAGGAACCTCGACAGTCTAGAGAAAAAAACTGACAGACACTGAGAAATTCAACAAGGAGAAGGTCAAAGTCCTGCATGTGGGGAAGAATAACTCCATGCATCAGTATTTTTCTGGTGGCCAGCCACCTGGAAAGCAGCTTGACAGAAAAGAACTTGGGGGTCCTTGTGCACACCAGGTTGAACATGAGACAGTGATGTGCCCTTGCTGCAAGACAGGTGGATGGAATCCTCAACCTTTTAGACAAAGTATTGCCAACAGGTCAAGGTATCCTTCCCCTTTATTCGGCACTGAGAAGGTCACATCTGGAGTTCTATGTGCAGTTCTGAGCTCTTCAGTAAAGAGAAACACGGACATACTGAAGAGTTCAACAAAGGGTCACGAAGGTGCTTAAGGAGGAAAGCCTGAGACATGGGAATGGTTAACCCAGAGAAGCGAAGGTTCAGGGGGATCTTCTATAATAATACAAATACCCAAAGGGAGGATGCAAATAGGATGGAACCGGGCTCTTTTCAGTAGTGCACAGTGACAGGATAAGAGGCAATGGGCACAAACTGAAACACAGGAGATTCCCTCTAACATCCTGATTCCATCAGGAAACACTTTTTGACTGTGAAGGTGACAGTGCTGGAACAGGTTGCCCAGGGAGGTTGTGGATTCTCCCTCCCTAGAAATATTCAGGGGTCAGTACTGAGTCCAGCCCTCTTCAATATATTCATCAATGACCTGGATGAAGGGATGGAATGTAATCTCAGCGAATTTGCTGATGACACAACACTGGGAGGAGTGGCTGACACACCAGAAGTCTGTACTGCCAAATGGCAAGACCTGTACGGGCTGGAGAGTTGTGTAGAAAAGAACCTGATGAAATTAAACAAGGGTAAGTTTAGGGTTCTGCACTTGGGGAGGAATAACCCCATGCACCAGTATAGGTTGGTGTTGACCTGCTGGAAAGCAGCTCTNGTGTCAAGAGGATGGGGCCAGTCCTTTTTTCAGTGGCGCACAGCAACAGGACAAGAGGTAAGAGGCACAAGCTTGAACACAAGAACTTCCGTCTAAACATGAGGACGAATTTCTTTAACTTGAGGGTGGCAGAGCCCTGGAAGATGCCACCCAGAGAGGTGGTGGAGTCTCCATCTCTGGAGACATTCAAAACCCTCTGGACACGTTCCTGTGCAACCTGCTCCAGGTGGACCTGCTTTGGCAGGAGGTTTGGACTAGATGATCTCCAGACATCCCTTCCAACCTCATATCATTCTTTGAGTCTTTGATTCTGTAACATCTAGTCATAATCCTGGGAAACTGGCTCTAGATGGCCCTGTTTGAGCAGGGGTTTGGAGAAGGTGATCTCCAGAGGTCCTCACCAACCTCAACCATTCTGTGACCATAGGAACCTTGTGCATTTCTATCACAACTATTCCACCAAGACAGTAATATACAACAGCAGTAATCACTGGCTTAAATATTGCATTAAAATGTTCATTTTTTTTCTGTTCTCTGTATTGACTGTGGAAGTTCAGAGATTTGTCATACTGGAAGCCTTCTCTATGCAGAGGTTTTCTGGGGATAAATGTTATATGTTTTCTTTGGATAGTG
The DNA here is from genome assembly GCA_013400375.1 of Thinocorus orbignyianus. Classification (NCBI taxonomy): domain Eukaryota; kingdom Metazoa; phylum Chordata; class Aves; order Ciconiiformes; family Thinocoridae; genus Thinocorus; species Thinocorus orbignyianus. The sequence continues at coordinate 835,250 of VXBW01002689.1, read as the reverse complement.
GAAGAACTCAAAGAAGTTACATGGCTAATCTCCTTCTTTGCCACATTTTTTTTTTTCCATAGTTGGAGACAGGTTACTGGATCAGACAAAGCCATGGTGTGTTCTAATGAAACTTTTGCACAGATAGATAGGATCCTCATACAAAGCATCTTAATATTGGGGTATATCTTTAAACTAGATGACAAGGGTTGGTCTTAACTCCTGGTCAACACTCAAGCTGACCTTGAGAAAAGGACCTTCTATCACTGCACAATGCCATAATCAGAATGTTCTACTGAGATTAAGATGTCAAAAGCTTTTTTCAAAGCAAGATAAGCAGAACTGTAACCACCCAAATGCAGCAACTGTTTTCTACACCCTGAAGTTCTCAGCCATACATAGTTTTAGATGCCTACAATTGTTTGTATACATGTATATAAAAATGTGCAGAACTTTTGTTTCAGTGTGGCCTCCCACCTCTGTGTTTTTCTCCTCCAATTTAAAACAACAAATTGTAATTTCTTATCAAAATACACTAATATCACCTCCAAAGTTACCTGTTGGATTGGGGGCTAATCAAGTCCATTAAGAAATACAAGTTTCTGGCTGTGAAGTATAGGCATCATACAGGCACTAAGGCAATTATCCTGAAACACTTCTGCACACAGATAAAACTAAACTCTAGCTGCCTACAAAATTACACAATCCAAGGGGGAGGCATCAGGAACCTACACAGAAACAACCTCAGTCTTCAGGGCCTCGTCTTTACATAAATCCTGATGTAGATGTGGACATTCTTTGCTGGATACACCTTTTAAATATCCCACCAAAGGAGTGAGGAATCCGGATAGTAATGAGGATCTTAGTGCTCAGACAGTGATCTGAATCCTGGGAATTATGTTTATCAGAAAGCAGAGATCTGCTTTTCCTCAGCACTGTAATACAAGCCTACTGGTTTAAAATTCCATTTCTCATACAAGCATCAATAAATAAGACCAGATCTTGCCAAAACACACACAGAGAGAACCACTTCCTACAGGACTGGCAAAGTCTATAAAATACAGAGATGCAAGTTAATCATCTTACTCCAGCCACAGGCCTGCACCCAGTACAATAATTCAATACAAATTCTTAAGTGATTTATGCACCATAAGAAAAACTCCTCTGCTTTGCAATAAACACAGGCTGGAGCACTCATGTAAGTCCTGTGATGAGAAGTTCCAGTTGTATATGGGAAAATCCCTAGAAGTGCACACAAAATTTCTGTCCAAGCATCAAGCAAGCTGATATGTAGACCGTTTAATGGATATATGACATGATTCAAAAGTCCATTCATAAGTAAACTGAGGTCATGAGGGGTAATGAGATCACACAGACACTGGTAGGGGGAAAGAATTGTAATGATAGAGAAAGCATTCCTTTCTCAACAGCTAAGACTGCTCCGGGGTCCTACCTGCGTCTGGTTCCCTCCAGGAAACTATCTCCTGCAAAAACTGGGACAAAGTACAACATCAAGGCTGAGGAGATGATAGCATAGCACTTCTCACTGTACCTAGCACTTTAATAATGATGAACTGTAAGTTGAACATGCACCATGTTGGGACAGAATATTTGTTGTAGAGTTTCTTGGAACTATAAAAAAATATTGAACTCAAAGTGCAAAAGGGTCATAGCAAGAAGATATGATCAGATTATTGCCTCAGGCACATTCTCAGCAGAAGTTTGGAAAGAAGCTACATGGACTACAGCCAAAGTTACCGGTAGAGCTCATAGGCATTTCTGTACTTGATGCTATGTTTGTTCAATTACTGCACTTTCCCAGGCTTAATGCTGTTTTCTCTTTTTCCTAATAAAGAATTCCTTGCTTATAGCCTCAGTATCTTTGTAAATGTTGAAGATATGCCTGCTAAAGACAGTCAAAGAAGAAATGCATAGTGTTCCCATATTTTTGTATGGGAACAAAGTAATCTAGTTATTTGCCAAGAACTGGTTTTTACTATCATTACCCACCTGACATAAGGTGACCTTCTCCAGGATCCCATGAACCGGTGTTGTCTCAGAAGAATGCTATAGTAATTCACCAGACTAAGGGGGGAAGTGTAACACTCGAAACATACTGATCACTAATGCCCAAAAAGAAAAGCAAGCTCATTCCTCCCTAAAAGGGAAGGAGAACCTTGAAAAATGACGAGCACCTCATTGGCACAAAGTGAAGAAAAGAGGCTATAAAAGAAAGTAAAAAGTGGATAAACCTGAAACATTCTTGGTTTCCACTGAAAAGGTATTTCTGTTAGATCAGGAGTCAAACTGCCAGGTAGAGCAAAGCTCTTAATCATAATAGTATACGGACACCACATTGTAAGAGATGCCTTACTTAGAAGGTAGTAAGTAACAACCTGACCTAGCAGCTGCTTCAGCAGAGAGGAAAGATCGTAGCATAGCTGTTCTCCAGGGATTAGCAACTGTCTATGACCCTGCACATCTACCACACTGGAGGTTCTGTTTATGTCTGCAGCCTTATTGAAGCTGGTGATAGTGGGAAGGTGAAAAGGGATATGCTGCGTATGTGAGGCAGGCCTCACTGTTCCCTGTTTTGAAACCTGGATTTCAGAAAAGATATAGGTATTTGTGGAAAATCAGGGAATTGTAAGACTGACTTGCTGGATCAGCCAGCCCAATACAGAGTGAGGTGCCATATCTACTGCAAAATATTAGTCTGGACTGATGAGGCTTAGCTCTGAGGTAAGCATTAGAAAGGGTTGTTCAATCCCTGTGAGATAATACATATTACAAGGTTGCTTTCTGCCAAAGTAGTTACATTGCATAAAAAATAAAGGTCAGACTTGGTTAGGTTAACTCACAATCAAAACAGGAGAGTGACAGGGAAGCAGAGGAATTAAAACATACCTAAGGATTTGTGTATGTTTGAGGATTAATAAGCCCAAAGTTAGTTTAATCAATGGCTAAACAATGTTTGAATGTACCTTTGGAACTAGGAAGGGCACCACATATCTTTATTTTCAAGTCCTTAGAATTCTAGATAGTGTGGAGACAAATTTTCTCACTCCAGAGATGAAAAGGTGGCTACAAAGAACAGTGGTGAAAGAAGTAGTGATCTGGTAATCTATTAAGCAGGACAGATGGCCACAGTTAGGGGGAGGCTGAACCAGGAATTGATCTTAATCACAGAAACACTTGCCCCTGAAGACAATAAAAACACCATTTCAGTAGAACTCCCCTTTTCTTATTTTCTTGCTCCTTTAAAACTGCCTTATACTAAGTAGGGTAAGCAGATATACCTGTTTTGGTTTTTGTGATGAAGACTGACAAAATGAGAAAAAGGAAGAAGACAAAACCAGTAATAACATGCTTGGGGCCTGATTACTTACCTTTAATACTGCAGTACACAGGGCCCAAAAAACTGAAAGTGAAGGCAAGAGTATCCAGACCCAAGACAATCAAACTTCGGAATGTCATAGGTCTGTTATCGCTGTTAAAACTTCAAGGAAGAGAAAGCCACAGGCTGTTCTGCTTTAGATAGAAGCATTCAAATGTGGGAACAGGAGGGAACTGGTGACTGCGGTCAAGAGCAGGTTTAACATGGGCACATTGCAATAAGGGCCAGAATTCATTACATGGTCAGTTGAAACAATTTCCCATACAAAAGAAAAACATAGTTAAAAATAGGAGGAAGAAATATATTAGGCGGACAGTTTGACTAACATAAACTCCCAAGTTCTGATTTACGTACTGTACACTATAAATAATAGTTTGGTTAACTTACTTTTCCACCTAGTCCTGCAAAAAGAGTTTTTGTATACATAGTCTTAATCTTTACAATGACCATGTCTTACCAGTTTTAGGCTTTACAACAAGATAAGCATATGCATGTACTTGGAGCTTTGAAAGTAGTCATGCTATAGGTAACAGAGCCTGTTAGTTATTAAGAAGTCTTAGCAATAGAAAATAGAAATGAAAATATGAAAAATGTCATGGGTTAGAAGGAGTCGACTAGCTGGGATGTTTTAGAAGCACCAGTATTAAAATAAGCTCTACCACAGTTAAAACCTAGCTAGCTCTGCTTGACTTCCCTAGGGTAAGGCAATTTTGTATCAATAAAAAGATAAAAAAAGGGAACATCCCCTCTATGATGACAGTTCCCAATCTGGAATTCTGGTTCATACACAAGTTCCCATCTGCAGGTGCCTCAAGATTTCCATTAAGATAGCTTAAGAAGATAGCTTGCCAGTTTTCCAGGAGTTAAGTAAGCTTTTGTCTCAGAAGGAGAACCACTTCTTTGTGATATCAGTAACCTTAGAGCTCCTAAGGGATAAAGGTTGCATTCAACCAGAAGTATAATTAATGATAAATTCTATTACACTTATACTTGCTGTATGGTTTCTTGACCTGCTATAAATCACTAGAGGTGCACTACTAAAAGACAGAGACAATGGCTGTAAGTTGTATCAAGGAAAATTTGGTCTGAAGAGCAGGGAAAAATTATGTCCCCTGAGTGCGGTGCAGCACACCCAGAGAGGCTTGTGTTCTCCACCCTAGGAGATTTCAAAACGCATGAGTCTCTTGATCTGGTTTTCAAGTCAGCCCTACTTTGCGCAGAGAGTAGGTCTAGGGTCCTCCAGAGGTCCGTATTCACAGCCTACTCATTCTAGAATCACAGTTAAAACTTTGACCAACATACTACAACTTTTATAAAAAACATCATAAAACTGGTTTCCTTTATGCAGATTTATAAAACTCCTACAGAAGGTCCTCCCTGTCTCAGGATCAGGAGTAGTATTAACACTTAAGAAACTAACAAAAGAATTAACTGCAAAAATTGTTAAAAATTGAGTTTGAAATCATCTTCATTAGACAAAAGAGCATCATTGAAATAGAAAAAAAATCAATGAAACACAGACACGTATATAGCACCTTTAAAATTACATTTCAATGATTGAGAGGAACTGCTATTGATAATTGCACTCCTACAAGAAAGCTACACTAGAGAAACTCTAATAGAAATCAATACTTAAATCAGGACAGGAAAAAAGGTATATTATAGCAGGCAAACCTGTACAGCCTTTGATAATATTCTAAAACTGACTATGCAGTTAGCAGTTCCTCAGGATATCAGTCCTCAGAAGGGACCTCGGGGAACCCCTGGACTGCACCAAGAGTGATTATAACGAATATGTCATTCCTAGCTTTGGTGTACAATCTCTTGGAAACTTGCAACAATTGTATGGCCAGAAACAAAGAACTGAGGGGCCAAGAATGTTTTATAATAATTCTACAGTGCCATATCTAGCCTTCCAGCATAAGTACTTTAGTTAAAGAATGACTTTTCATTTGAATTATTACTGTATAAAGGTGAAATAAGAATAGTTAGAAAGATTTCCACTGCTGCAAGTTACATTGAAATTAAACTAAAAAGTCTAATTAATTTGGGGATGTAAATATTATTTAAGAAACATAATTCAATTGAGTTAATGCATTTGAAAACATCAGTCAGAACAGACTCTGAATATAAAACAAAATAAAAGCTGCTGCTTCTGTCCATCAAAGTCTGAATATAAACTTGTTAAGTTACATGGTGCTCCCATAACCAGGAAAAAAAAGTTGAATATCTAGTCAGTCTAAGAAAAAAGGATCACAGAAAAAAAGCCCCAAAGTGTGACTGATGGAAATGGCCAAGGGAATAAGCACTTGCATTGAGACTGAGCTCAAATCCCTCCCCAGTACAGAGGTCCAGAAGCCTAGTTCAGTTGCAGAAAGAAAAGGGGTGGTAATTTTTCAGGTATATATACTCTAAAGCTCTAACATTACGCAGAAAATAAAAAACACATTTATTTTAGTGGTAACAGTCAAACTTGCAGTCAAGCAAAGTACAGAAGATAAAAGCAAGAAAAATCATCTCTCAGACCAGGGAATCATTTGCACATGTCTCGACCTTTTTTTCTTTCTCACAGAAGTTTAAACCACAGAATTTCTCTGAAATCATATCAGTATAGTGAAACATTATAATGGAAACAGAAAAATACAAATGAAGATGGAGTGTAAACAGATGTACCTTTGTGTTTAACTCGGCTGAACTATCAGGTCTAGTAAAACATGAGAATTCCTCTAGCCGGTCACAGTTTAGCTTGACATTTGCAGTATTTACTAACAATATAGCAAGCATTGTAATCTTGTTCTGATTTGCCTACTCCTGGACTGGAATAACCGGCATTCAAAGTCCTTCACAAAAAACATTAGGGAAAAAAAGAGGAAATTTTAAATCCTTGCAGAACCTTTGTAAGACTTCATGGTCTCAACACCATTTGTCAATTTCAACCATGTCACTTACAATAAAGAACAATTCTGCGCACGTTACATCTTAGTGGTCAATTTCTTGAAAAACTATATGCAGTATTTCAACTTTAAGTCAAAGTACAAGAAGGATGTTTTGCAAGGATTATTGATTATACTTATTACTAATACCAGCTTTTGCAGCTAATGACATAGGGGCAGACTGTATAATAATAGGTAGTTGGAGCTTGATTATTTGAAACATAAATGGTAATGAATGTCATCTTTCTTGTGTATACAAATTATCCAGATGCAGATTTTTGTGGGTTTTTTTCATATTGTTTTTTTCTTAATATTAAAGTTCATTTATTCCAAGACAGATATCTTATGTTAGAATATTTCAAGTCAGCAGTTTTCTCAAACATTTCCTTTTCTTTACTGAGTATACAACAGTCCACAACAAACTGTTGTATGGCTAGTAGACACAGTATACAACAAAAATTGTTTTGGTTTTGTTTGGTTTTCTTGTAGAGATACTGCAGAAATTCCTTAAAAAACATAATGGTTTTGTTTTGTCTTAATTTAAGACTGATTTCTTCTATGTTTGTAATGTCAAAATTGAAAATATAAAAAAAAAACACTGGGAACACATATGGATGTATTCAGATGAATAAAACTTGTAAAACCAAAAGTAAAAAAAATCAAATAAATTTCAAGACTGGCAAATATTTTCACACTGATTCATGATATGAACACCAGCTTCTGATTATTCACTATACTTTGTGACCATATTCTCCAATAAGAATTCACCAATTTAAATGGAAATTCCTCCTTTTTGAAAGAATTAATACTTTTAAAAAATAAAATTGAAAGTGTTACATTTTTCTAGGAATAAGCACTACACAAAAGAAAAGTACAATATTGTTTAGTGGTTATTGTTAAAGCAAATTGTCATCAGAGCTACAGAAAAGCAGTCAAAGCATTATTTTTAATGCTCTGATCAATCCAAGATTTCATTTGCTGGAGTAACTGGGAGGAAGTTGATTAATCTGCACCAGCTAAAAACCAGGTCCCATAGTATTTCATACAAGTCTGTATTACCTTATGAGGTCAATAGGCTGAAATTTGTAAAATGCTCCATATCTTGCCCATTCTCGATACAGCAACTAAAAAAAAAGAAAAGATAACAGAAGCTCCAGAAAATTAAGTTGAAACAAGTGCTACCATCTGTTTTTACGAACATCTTCTAACAGTTAAAAAGATATGTACCAAAAAAAAAAAAAAACAACCAGTTTCCCATATTTCAACACAAACTTCCAAGTACATTTTTGCCCATTATGGAAAACTGCAGCCAAGCCAGCAATGTGAGAATGGTGTACACTCATCTCTCTCCACATACCTACCCCCTCCTCATCACAACCATTAGATAGCGATGTTAAATAAAAAGGCTCAAAAGGAAAAATAGAAGATTCTGTAGTCTTGTGGAAATCTTCGGAAAGATGCTAGAAATACTTCTACTTACAGAGTGAAATTCTTCTATGCTGTAATTTATTTAATATCTGGAATCACACCGTAGATAAATACTGATCACTGTGTCCAGGTCCAAGGTGAAGAGAACTGAGGTAAGAGTTCAAAACTGGTAAACTAGTATGTAAAAATGTACCAAGAGGTAACAAATCTGGCAAAAGCAGCCTGCTCCCCTGCTCAGCTGCTGAGGCTACTATAACCAATAGAACACAAAGAGTTTTTTACGGGGAGCTCTCCCCATGCTGCACATGAACTCATAAATTCACATGTTTACTGTTGGAAGTGCAAATTCACCCAGATAGAGACAGCATTAAGGATATTGCAGATCCTACAGAAACTTTTTGCTATGGAAGGAATCCAGTGGGAACAGTCAGAGATAAAAAGAAATGTTTCAGGACCTATGGTATATTAACTATCATACACCCAGTTGCAATAGGCAAGAGATTTAGGCATAATCTTCCTCATTCCATCTTTCATTGCTGTGACACAGCTTTTGTAAGCTGGTGATTACTGTGTGAAAGACATCACACTGTTCTGAAAAAAAAAGCCAGCTGCTGGATTGAAATTAATATGCCATTAACAATTTGGTAAAAGAGTTAATGTTATAGCAGGGCAATTTAACTCTGTATGCATTTATTAATAATCCAGAAACTACATTCAAAAATTAAGCTTTCCAGAAGTATATGAAGACGAAAGGAAAATCAGAGGAAACATCTGCATGATGTAACAAAGTTATATGAGTGTTCATTACGTTTCACCTTCAGAGGAAAATAAAAATCAGGACAGCCCTCTGCAAAAGAGTAAAAAATTGTTTGCATTCCTTTAACAGTTTTATACTGTGACAAGACTGCAGACAGTCTTAACGTGCTCACTATCAACTATTCTTGAAGTGTAAATGCCATCAAAAATTAATAAAAAAATAATGAGAATATGGTGATAAACGTAACTAAATTAACCACATCACTATTTCTAGATTATAATTCTTTATTGTCCAAAAAGTCAGGTGGCTTTTATCCCTATTTTCAAATAATGAAATAGGGAATACCACAGGCTTTTATTCCTTTTTTCAAAAAAGAAGTGGAGGTAGCCCAGAAAAAGAGTATCATGTGAGAGGTGCAGTCAACTCCTTTAAAATAAGGTATCACATCATTCCTAGTAAGATTGGAGTTAGTGATGAAACTGTTTTGAGAACAAGCTTCTGCGTCAAGTATCTGCTGGCTCCAAGAGATGACCTCATACATCAGTTCCTCCCTTGCTGTGAGAACTAACTGTTAGTCTCTCACCTGTCTTTTGGAAATTTTAGTTAATGTGAAGCAAAATAAATGTTGAGTTAATACCTTGGAGACTTTTACTCTTTCGTAAACTTTGACTGCGCTTCGGCAATAAGTTTTAAAGCTGATGGGCAGGACCAAACAAACCAAAAAACACGTGCACACAAACACAAAACAAGGTACATACAGATGATATTCCAAGAAAAGTTAAATAAAATATTATTATTTTTTTTTTAACAGTAAAAAAGGAACTCCAAAGACAGTCAAAATCAGTAATTTTAAAACAGTTAAGATACAGATTTTTTTTCAAAATGTGTAATATGTGGAACTCATCAGCTTAGTTGCAGACAGGATTGCAAACTGTTTAGTTTTATGTGCAAAATAGATGTTTATTAAACATGATGCTTTTTCCCAAGAAGATAATAGATTATTCCACAATGAAGTTATATAAGTATGCAAGAGCTGTAGAGCATGTTAATAGCAAAGTACCCATACTTTTTCAGTTATCAGTAGTTGCCTCTGTTAGATGGTCCATTTTTACAGCTACCAGCACACTACACAATCTTACAGTGTTAAGAGTATGATTAAGTAAGAGTTGAGAAATTTCAGATACTGTAAATGCAGAATTATCTTGACATATTTTGAGGTTTTTCAATCACATTTTTCTGCTGTTTATAAGGCCTCTCCTCCTACAGGTGCTATGTGAAAGAAAAAGTGAGCAATAAGGACCTAGATCCTGCAAACATGTGTCCAATGAAGTATTATTGCTCAGAATATGGAAAATTAGCTTGCAATCATTTAAGTGAACACAGCTGTGCCACTGCATACTCACTAAAGACAAAACACAAAGTATTTTCTCTTCATAGATCAAGAAGTAAACACTACACTGCTGAAGCAATTGGGAATTCAGCAATGAGAGTCAAGGAGTATAGAGTTTTGGGGTTTAGAATATTGTTCTTACAGAGCACAGTCTTTCAAAATCCTTGGTACTCTTGGAAAGAAATTATGGGACTAGGTTTGGTTTTCTTTGGCTTTGACAGGTGTTGAAGAGGATTGCCCTGGCTGGCATATCAATATTTTCATGTGAATACTTGTGGTCATCTGTTCAAAATCACCCCTTGCCATTACCCCACAGCATTACCTTCAATTTTGTTTATTTCCATAAATAAACATACTAATACATGGATTCACTGAAATATATTTAAAAAAACAACAATAACAACAACAAAAACCAAAAACAAAATAAAAACAAAAACAAAACAAAAACAAACCAAAAACAAAACAAACATAAAAACAACCAAACAAAAACACCACAAAGAGAAAGTTAAAGCTATTTAATTATTGAAACTACTTCAAAGCTGTTTTGAACTTAGGTACAGGATGGAATTTGAAGAGCAAAAAGAAGGGTCTTTCTAAAGTTACAGTCAGTTCATGAACAGGTTCCCATCGGCCTGCAGAATCACACTGATTATTCTGATTCCAAAGTACTGAAGGTGAGCTTATGGCATGAATATTTTCCATTCATGTGTGTTGCCCACACTAAATCTCAGACTCAGCACTGGAAATCTAATATATTAAGCTTAATCTGGAAGCTGGGATGTGCTTTCTTTCATGATGTTTACTACATCAAAATGAATTCTAGGAAGAGTTTTATGATACAATTTTTTTTTTATTTTATCGGTTTCATTTAAAAGCGGTACGTTCTGTAAGTTTATAATACTTTTCAACTGCTTCTAATATTCTAGGGATGCTGTTGTAGTATATGACAATAGTGAATTTCCTAGACAGGTTACAAAGCCCTTACATATTTCTCATTGTCAGACATATTGATAGCAATGAAGGGTTACAAGTTGCCCACAGGCTAGAAGCTTAAAAAAAGACTGAGTCAGTGTTTATGCTCATGGCAAGTAATTAACATGCTACTGAGCAATAACTTTCTTAACTTTCTAGAGCAGACATCACACTAGAACAGGGAAATTCCTTTATTCTAACCAGTCCTCTTCAGAAGAGAGTAGGTTTCATTGATTACAGACTTCTAATTTTCATAGAATGTGACAAAAGTATTGTTTCACAGTGCGTTTCCTCCAAGGAAATCCTGAATAGGGTCAATAAGGATTAACCTTTTGTATTATGAACTGGTGCGTAAACCTTAATTACTTGTGCTGCCTAATTGGCATAACTATCCCAGACAAGCCCAGTTCATCATTCTTTGGGTTTATACAACAAACAGTTGAAATTGAAGATACAGATAAGTTAAACCAGACAAAAGAAAAAGGGGCAGAGAAAAATAAAACTGAAAAATGCCCCCCTTTCCTTTAAACCTGATCAGGGCTTTTCAGGAAATTAAACACTGAGACTATTAGATTCAGATAGAAAACAGATGATGTTATGCATAGAAATACTACTGCAGATTCAATGGCTAGGCAGCAGAGACATATGTGAATAATCAATGAAATACTTCTGGAAAGAACCTTTTATGTTTTTAATACTTAACACTTCATAACTGAGCCTAATAGGCAGAATAAAAAGAAGGCAGCACAAAATACAACTAGTAGGGTGAATATTTTTCCAGGCACTAGTCCTTTTAGGCCCTTTTGCCGCCTTTTCCATGATACCCAATCTTCCTCCATTTACTAATATTCATTCACCTTTCTTCTCTAGAAACTTTTCTAACCTTTTAAGTTAGCTGACTTTCAAAGTCTCTTACTGTTTTACTACTGTTACTTACTCAGAGAAGATTCTGTAAGTGCAGAGTAGATATTTTCTTCATGAACAAGAAGTTCAAAACGAGAAATAACTATACAAGGTTCTTTACAGCTTATTTTCCAACTTTGTCTCCTTTGCTTACTAAGATTCATAAACTAAATTAAATTGTATATGGCACATGAAGACATCTAGTGGCTGAATGTTAACATTATTTACCAATAACTATAAAGAAGATTGTGTTTTCAATTTTTTATGAAGCCAGCATTGGAGAAATTAAATTAATTTGTATGGCCTATGAACTCTGTCTTCATTTCAAATGCTCAAATAATCATAATTTTTGGCAATTACACTCTTGAGAGCTACACTGTGTTTTACTAATTTAATGACTTTTTCTTACTTCTTCATACAGCAAAAGACATATACCAACATGTAATATCATAGAATTAAAAAAAAATTAAGAAAATATTTACAAGCCATCAAAAATATATGCAGTTTAATTTCTAATATAGTATAATAAATATTTTAGGCATCCATCTTTCTCTTCATTCTTCCCTCCCCGCTTTCTTTCCCTCTTAATTTCCTGTCCTATTGTTTGTATAGCAAGGGAAAAACAAAAGTGCAAACATTAGAGAACACCATGGAATGGATCTTAATGGACTACAGTAATTAAATGGGTTTGCTCATTTTTAATAGTAAGCATATGTAATTAAAACAGTCTGAATTCAAGTAGTCTCTGATTATGCATCCATTCCTTTCGTGAGGGCAGTTGTTGGGTGATTTATTTTCAAAAGTTATTTGATAGCTATAAAATTTTTATTTACGAAATAACCAGAAGCAGATTTTTAGAAATTGCACGTAATTTAATTGAATGCACAATCAAGTGAAAAATACATTTATGTTTTATTCTAATAACAACTGTTCTGTAGTACCATCTGATTATGGAAAGAAAATAATCATATGCATTATTTAACAACCTTTTCTTCCTGGTAGGTTTAAAAATGTTGTCTACATATGCAGAGGGAAAACTGAAGTATTTCACGATGTGAATATCAAATTAAATTCACTGAAATACTTCATATCTTTATAAAAAGTCTTGTAAAAAATATTATATGCAGAAATAGAAGAAATGCAAAAAATATACACATTTGTAAAAAAATTTATTTGACTGAACACTAGTTAATGCTTTACAAGAGTATTTAGGACACTAATTCACATTTATCACATTGAATCTAATATTAAATTAATGCTGCAAAGCTTTTTACCTTTCTTTCATTCATGTCATCATTTTGGCCTTCATATTCACCCTAGCAAAAAAAAAATAAAAAAAAAAATGTAAAAATACATAAAACTCAATAAAAGTTTGCTCAGCTGTTTGTACATAGTTGATTTTACTTTTTGGTCACAAATTGAAATGTACTTATTTAAGAGTTTTCATACTAGAATCACACACATAGAATATATTTTCACTTTCACAGGCAATAAACATTAATGTCTGTGCAGTACTGAGTGACAGCATCAGAGAACTAGATTTTTAATAGTATATACCTACATCATGAAGTGGGTATGCTGCATCATAAACATTGTTTGCTATTAACGTGCCAATGCCTAAAAGAAAAAAAAAATTAAGGTGGTCAACAGTTAGGGACAGCTAAATAGAAAAGATTATTACAGATTTCATTTTGTGCTATTACAAAGGGGATTGAGCTGTATTACTGAAAATATTCAAAATTACATCAAGATGAATATGTATCAGCCTAGAAGTACCCGGCTATGGGAAACGTGTTTTCACAGAAAGGCTCATTTAAATATAGTCCTTTTTCTTGAGTGAACTAGTATTGTACAAAGACTGTTTTGAACACTTTCTCATCCTCATAGAGGCATGTGACTGAGAAGGAAAGTATCTGAGAAGTCATTTTTGAAGCCTGACAATAATCAGAAACATGGATCCCCACTGACACACTCAAACAGTAAAAAAAACCCCACTTTCATGGAAGTTTGTGATTGAAGAAACCCTTACTCTCTGATGACTGATACTAAATCAGGTCTTGTTTTCACTGAACCGGGTGCTGCAGTTTCTACCCTTCCTCATATCAATACATAAGGCCATCCTTCTGAGTTCGAAACAATATTTCTTTGTTTGCAGGAGTTAAACCAGTTGATGCTCATAAAATTCATGATTATGCGGAAAAGTTGGATGAATCAGGACAAGAACTGCTGAGTCCTAAAGACTGCAAGCAGGAAGTCTGGTTAAGACTAGCAGTTTATTCCAGACCTCTTTGCTTTCAGTGTCCAGTAAAAAGTAACCTGCTAGTTTGTCTTTAGGGATGAAAAAAAATGCATAGTTAAATTACACAATATACACACTATAGTTCTGAAATGCTTGGGGAAAGCCCTGTGGTCAGAGAAGCTAAATGGACATTACCAATACATTTCTTCCTTGGTACAAAGAAAAATATTGTTGGCACTGCATGCTTTAATAGAATTGGGAAATCTTCATATCTGATTCATGTCAAGTCCTCTATTGAAAGCACTTTGCGTTTGGAAAGTTTGCAACGGTTCAGAGTTATGCTAGAAGAAAACATGCCATCCTTATATAATGTCATAGAAGTGGAATCAGATTCAACCTTACGCAGATGTAAAAAACAAGACGCAAATGTGTTTAAATTGTTATTTTCATCCTACAATGTTACAAAGCATATGTTTATGAAAACCAAAGTCTGCTACGAGCACATCCAAAATCACTGTCCTATCTTTTGTGGAAAACAAGCAATGAAATCTTAAGAAACATCCCCAAACCACAGATGAAAACAAGGATACTTAAAGAAATCTTTTAAACAGTCCATGATGAGTGGTTTTAAGTCTTAAGACCAGTGAGAAGGGAAAACCTCAGCAACATATAAAGCATAGGACTTCTAGGGAAGGATCTCAGAATACCAAAACAGTTAGTGAAATTAAGTCAGACATGATGTGTAATCATGTTTTGGCTATAGGTCAGAAAGATGGGAAGGAAAGGAGGGTGGCTTCATGTCAAATAGAATCTTGGGCTGATCTGAGCTTGGTGTAAATCAACCTGCATTTTCATGTTGGAGTAAAAAAAAGCCTGAAAAATTACTGCTAGTAATCTCTAATGATAGCTTTTAATACACAAAAACCAAAAGCAAGCTATTAAAATAGAGAAAACTTTAAGTAAGAGGCAAAAAAAACCCATTGGTAAAGTGCTCTTTCCATTCCTACTGTGCCCTTGTAGGACAGATTGCTTCTTTCCAGCTTTCTCTCAGCCCAACAACTTACAGTCTTAAGAGTTTCAACAGGTTCCAGACAGTCTCTGATTCCCATGAGAAATTCTCAGCTTTGGGGAATGGCTTTTTTGTCAACAGGCTTAGTGTCCCTGCTGCACTTCAGGTTTCTTGCTTTACACTGCCTTGTCCCTAAAATCCTGCCCTCTAGAGACATCTACTTGCAGAGGCTCCACAGCCCCTAGGGAAACCGCGGTCTCACCAGTCACCAAGAGGGTTTCGTGGATGCCAACTGGTGCAAGCCAACAAAATAAGGTAGCATTCCTCTCTATTGATCCACCAGAGCCTTTGAGCAGATCAAAATACAGAACAACACGGAACAAAACAGATGCCAGCTGAAAAATTTTTAGAAATTAGGAATGCTTGACACTTTCTCAACTATCATTCAATTTTTAAAAGTAAACAGTGCAATAATAATAAATTTAATATTTTTTTTTCCAGGTAAACCCAAATATTGTTGGTTTTAAAAGGGAAATTATTTTGGTTTGGGTTTTTTTCATATAATTTGAAAAAAATTATATGTCTATTTCAGGGGAACCTAAATTAATCTATTTTCTGCTCCAGCCGCTGTACCAAAGAAATTTGTTACTGCAGTTTAAGTGCACAAATTTAGACCAGGACTGCGCAGGAATCTGTTGCTACAGCACACTTATTATTTGCAAGTACATTATCCTAGGACATTGTGATCTGCCCATAAGTGGTCAAGCTTGCAGAAGGACTTCCAGGAAACATGCCAGTCAAGGAGCACTATCACTTCTTTGCCACCAGAGAGATTTGTGTCATGATATCAGAACGTATGAAAGAAAAGAGTCCAGAAAAGAGAATAAGTGCATCTGTATATGTTTTGAATCTCAAGAAACCAAAATCTCCAAATATTTCAGGCATACCTCAAAAGTATCACACAATCTTCAAAACAGTCATAGTTAAGTCATATATTTCACCATGCAGTTCATGGACATTATTTTTAATGCTGCAGTAATAAAAATAACCTGGAAAGATGTATTATTCTATTGAGATGGCAAGAAAAATCTGCTCCTGGAAGAAATAATACAACATATTGTAGCTGACATCTGAATTTTCAAAAGCAGATCATATAATAATCAAATCCAATTTTATAACAACTCATGAAATGCAATTTATGTGCCAGATCCTGCACCTGTAGAAATGAAAAGAAAGCTCCCATTACCATGTCCTACCCAAAATGTGGACCAGAAAGTCTGATTTTATTCCTTAGAAAAAGCATTTGTTTCAATCTCTATTTTTTGTGGAAATGTTCCAGCATACTTTTGTGTCCTGCTAGAAAAATAAATATTCTGTGAGATACTTAAACAAATCCTTTCAGAACAACATATATAATTATCTTCCGTCTGTCTTACCCATGCTGTTTCTGGCCTTTGTAGATGTGCGCTTCAAAATTTCATGTACCTGTGGAAAAGAACAGTTGTATAACACACAAGTAATCTTTTAGCATTATTTTTATCATGGAGCTAGTAATAAAACAAAACCTTAAAATAAAAGACTTCTATAGGGTTCATTTGAGCATACATTTAAATCTTGTTTCACTCATTCATAAATGCATGACTTGAGGCCACTAGTTCAGACTCAACAGTGCTATGGCAGCTCCTAGTAGTGGATTATATGCCTCAACATTTGTAGGCTAAGTACTGCTGTGTCACATCCTTTTAAAACTGTATGAACCATAAGGACTCCAGAAAGAATGAGAATTTTACACTAAAGAAAATCACAGCAAAATCTGACTTTGTAAAGAACTAACATTTAGCTTTCACATTTAGAAGTAAAACGTTAAGATGCATATAAAGTGATTGATAAGTATGCTGTATCTGTAATACCCAAGTGTGCACATATGAACATAGCATGTTAGGGAAGAATTGGCATTGCATATGTAAAGAGAAGTCTTGCCTCACCAACCTGCTAGAGACCTAGCAGGATATCAGGAATATGATACAAGGTTTTTCACCAAAGCCTGCTGTAGTTAGGAAGTTACTATAAGACTGCAGAGGAGGTCCTTTTATGGAATAAAATCTAATTGAAGATTAGGAAGCGTGGCTTAATAGCAACTTTGAGCAATGGAGAGGAGTCGGTAGCAGTGTTTCCCTACACGGTGTCACCTACTCTGGCACCAACAGGCAGCTCCAGAAGGGTACTTCTTACATACTTGTGACTGCTTGGTGCTTTGCAGGAACAGTGAAATGCATGAACTGATGAAATCAGCAAAGTGGTCACCAGCACTAAATAGTAAAACAAATCCCATTCAGCATAATAAGTCAATGACATTTTACTTTCATTTACTTACTATTCGGCTGCGGGTAGCATTGTCAAAAAAGGTGTCTTTTTCTTTAATGTTATACCTAAAATATTGAGAGAAAAAAAATCAGTTATGTTTTCAGACATGGTAGTAATGAGTAAGTTAGCATATAAGATTCTGATTTAGAATTCATTTAGAAACCACAGCAAGCAAGGAAAACAGATGTTTAAAGGAAATACAGGTTAAATAGTACAGCATAATAGACTGGGCTATTTAAAACCCAGTCATTCAGAATTCTACCCGGATTGCAGTGATGGTGGGCATAAAAATGCTAAAACATTAACTAATGTAAAATGCCCTTTGGATAAAGAGTGCTTGTCTACTGTTTACACAAGATGACCTTTTAATATTCTCCTTATAACATACCCTCAACACTATAACAATCTGGGGTTATGTTATTAGGTTTCAACTAGCCTAACGCAGATGTTCATTACTCTTTTCCAGGTGACTAGCCAGTCAGCTTTTCACTTGCTTTCAAATAACCACTCCACTGGAACCATGCTTTCCTTTAAACCTTAAAACGGGTCATATGTGAAATTAACCCTTCCATTTTATCCATCTTAATCAGTTTGATTTGTATTTAGCATTGATTAAAATTGTCAGAGAGGACAATAAATGATATGGTGGGTCATTATATTTATTATTGAATTTTGTTTATCAAATATAAATACAAGGAGAGACCCATGAGGAAAAAAGGAGTGCTTAATGTCAGACAGGGCCTGGAAGTATTATTCTGAGTGAAAGGGCAAGTGTCAAGAATTCCTTATCTGTCTATTATTAGCCAAGTTTTAATTACTATAATAAATCTATCAAGAGGAAAAATATTATCAGATTTCTACTACCTCTTTCTTTTTTCAAAACAGGCAGCAATACCCTTAACAAAATAATCAGGAATTTGGTGCTAGGATTTTTATAGTTCAAGTTAAAAACAAAGATATATTATTTGTTGTACTGCTCCCAGTGCCTTATCCAGCAGAAAGAAGTAGCACACTGGTAAAAAGACTCTGCAAGTTAGATTTCTCTTAATCCACAGAAAGTGAACTCAGTGCAATGCATTTTCATTTACTTGGCCTTCAATAAATTTTGGTTTATGCAGACATATGCTTTTATCACATGGAAATATTATCCAGGAATAATCTGACAATTTGGATAGTTCCTCAGGATTTCAAGAGATACTAAATGAATTTCTGAATTTTGATTGAAATATTGGTAGAAAAAAAAATGACAACATTAAAATGATGTTATATCTTTCTTCACTGCTCATCACAATTTAAAGTACTCACAAATATATTTTCTCTCTGGAAAATGGATAAGACAGAATTTTCATGTTGGTATTTTCTTGTTGTGGCACTTGAGGTTGCAGAGGTTCAGTCAATTTGCACCATATTTCATTTAACGTTTTGAGTATTCCCCCTTCTTCTGTGATTTCATACATCTGAGTGAATAAAATATTGTACATTAGCATGTCACTTCTAAAACCCCACTAAAATGAAAGAAAAAGAAAAAAAAAAGAATTTGCTATACACGTATGTTTAAATCTGCAACTAAAGTAGGCATCTTATCTGAAGATATATTCCCATATAACAATAAGTACCTGAATCCATAAGGGGTTTAGTTCCAAAAAGAAGTTCTAGTCCTCCAAAATTATTTTCAGAAGAAAACTCAGTGTGAAGTTGTTAATACAAGAAACATCCTTACTATATAAACTAGGAGGTGCAGGGAGATAAGAGAAAGACAGAGTATTTATTTTTACTTTGTAACTGGGAATAGAAGGAGCAGACAAAGCAGGAAGGGCCTTTAGCTGCTGCTAATTATACTGTCCAAGCAGCATAAATTACTCCCGGGTAATAACTGTTAATATGGTCTTAAAGGGCATGTGCACACCCCATTAGAAGCGAGGATGGCAGGCTCATGGCTATGTGGCAGTTTTAAGCGCAAGGACCTAGCTTTTGCTGATTCAGACTGATGTGAGGTTCTAGGGAGCTTCCCAGAGATACGAAGGTATATTTTAGTGAAACACATACAACCTTACCAAACATAAGTTTATGTCCTCCTTGTAGGACATTTCTTCCAGCCTTTTTACCAGCTATGTTGCTCTCCTCTGGAGGCATTCAAGTCCCTGAACATCCTTCTTACCTGTGGGGCCCAGAACTGCACACAATACTCAAGGTGAGGCCACACTAGTGTTGTATACAGCGGGATAATCACCTCTGCTGACTGGCTGGTCATACTGTGTTTGATGTACCCCAGGATGTTGTCTGACTGCCTGGGCAGGCTGTAAAACTCATACTGATACATCTGCCAATTGGCACCTCCAGATCTCTTTCTGCAGGGCTGCTCTCCAGCCACTTCTCTCCTAATTTATACTTATGATCAGTGCTACTCCATCCCAGGTGCAGAATCCAGTATTTTTTCTTGTTGAATTTCATGCTATTGATTATTGCTCAATGCTCCAATCTATCTAGATACCTTTGCAAGACCTCTTGTCCCATAAGAGAGTCAGCATCACCTTTCAGTCTAGTATTATTAGCAAACTTACTAATGGTGAATTCAGCTCCTGTGCCCAGATCGTTGATAAATATTTTTAACAGATCTGGTCATTGCACTGAGCCCTGAGGAACACTGTTGGTGGATGGCCAGCAGTCAGACATAGTCCCATTTACTGCAACCCTTTAAGCCTGCTGAATGCCACTGATGACTGGTCACCAGCCAAATGCAGCCTTATTTCCTGCAGCTCTTTAAGCCATGCTGTTCAACCAGTTCTTCACCCAGCACACAATGTACCTGTGCCTATCTCACAGATGGACAATTTTTCCAGAAGCATACTGTGAGGGACTCCGTCAAAAACTTTACTAAAAAAAAATAAATCACATCTACCACCTTCCCGTCATCCACTGTAAGAACGTGTTGACTGTGCCCAATGACTGCACTGTTCTTTAATTTCCTTTCAATAGCAACCAATAGGACCTTCTCCATAATTTTTGCAGTTATGGAGGTCAGACTAACAGGTCTGTAGTTTCCTGGGTCTCCCCCCTCTCCTTTCTTGTAAACTGTAATAATGCTGACTAGCTTCCAGTCAGCGAGGATCTCACCAGACTCCCAAGACCTTTGGTAGATGATTGAAAGGGGTCCCACTGTAACATCCTCTAAGTCCTTCAGTACTCTGGGATGAATCCCATAAGGCTCCACAGACTTACAAACATTCAGCTGGAACGGATAGTCCCTTGCAAATTCGGTGTCCACAAATGGAAAATCACTCTTTCTGCAGTCGTGGTCCTCTGACTTAGAGGACAAGGCAGCCCGTTAATAATATCATTAATGTTAAAGACTGAGGCAAAAAAAGCAGTGAAGGCCTCCACTTTTTCTTCACCCCTATTTGTCAGCTGACCATCCTCAACAAGTGCTGGTCTAATATTTTCCTTAGACCCCCTTTTCTATTAACATACTTTAGAAAGTCTTTTTGTTGTCTGACATAACAATGGCCAGTTTCAACTCTAGCTGAGCTTTGGCCTCTCGTGTTTTCTCCCTGAATATGTGAACCACAGCTCTGTAGTCTTCTTGCAAAACCTGATCTTAATTCCAGAGATGGTTGAATTTCTTCTTCTTGAGTTCCTGATGAATTCCCTGTTCAGCCACTCTGATCTTCTGCCCATCTTGCTTGATGGGCATCTTACAATGTACTGGATTTGCCAGCTCCTGTGCTTTTAAAGGGCGGTTCTTAAACACTGACCAGCATTCATGTACTCCTAAAGCCTCAAAAGCAGATTATCTGGAGTAGTTTAAAGTTTGCTGTCTTGAAATCTAGAGTAACAACTCTGCTGACCTTTTTTCTTATTGCAATGAAAATTTTAAACTCAACCATTTTGTGATCACTGTAGTCAAGACAGGCACCTACCATCACATCTTCCATGAGTCCTTCACTATTCACAAATAGAAGGTCTATTCTTTACACTGAAAGGGTAATTAAACATTGGAATGGGCCGCCCAGGGAAGTGGTCGAGGCACCATTCCTGGAGGTATTTGGAAGACGGGTTGACATAGTGCTTAGTGACATACTTTAGTGATTGGTTTTTTAATCAGAGTTACATTGACGGTTGGACTAGATGATCTTAAGGGTGCCTTCTAACCTAGACAGTTCCATGATTCTATGAACATGAAGTGTGCACAGACCTGATTGGTTCATTGTAGTCTGTCGTTTTCAAGGAAAAGGCACTATAGCTAAAGTATAATATATAGTGATTAAATTAAGTAATTTGTCTATATTTTTAGATGACTCTTTGTTTATGAGGCTTTATGATTCATTGTGCTCTTTTTCTCCCATTCACAGGTGCTGTGGTTTAGCCTCAGATGACAATAAAGAACCATGTGGCTGCTCTCTCAACCCTCCTCGCCTCCGCCCCCCACAACCATAGGGAAGAATCAGAAGAAAAAGGCAAAACTCCTGGGTTGAGACAAATGCAGTTTAAGGGAGTAAGAAAATAATGTCAATAACACTGATGGAGGAATGTATAAACACAATTATGGCACCACCATTCACAGACCACCCCAGCCCCCTCCCAAGTGGCTACTTTCTGCCTCCTACCCTAGCAAGCTTCCTGCTATAGAAAGGGCATGGCTCACATGGTATGGAATAACTCTGTTCCCTGCCAGAGCCTGAGGAAAAGTAACTCTATCTCCGCAGGAACCAGGACAACAGAAGAGAAGCGAATGCAGAACTGTTCATGAGTGACTAGGACAGCCACTTGAGACTTCTAGCTCCTGAATAGATCTTAACTCAACAATATCATAGCAACATTCCTTAAATAAGATAGTGTAAATCTTTTCTTTGGCATACCTGGAGAAAGCTAGGATGTGAAAATTTCCATGAGGGAAGAACGAGAGAGAAATGAGCAGACACTAAATATGTACAGAAGGAACAAAGCTGGGAAGGGATCAAATACAGGAATTAAATATGTAGGTCCATTTTCAGAAAGGGCCTACACATTCATCAGAAAGGGCAGAGCTACTGTAGCAGTCAAAGGCCTATTCTTTTTCAAAGACTGGTTACAAGAAAACAGAAACAGATTTGGGTTTTTTTGTTTTGGTGTTTTTTTTTTTTTCCCCTGGGATGCAAACACAATGCAGTAGGACTTTGCAAGATTGGCTTGGCCAAGCCCCTGAGAGTCTCAGACTGTTACACCATGAGATGTGAACAACATTGAAGCTTTTGCTGAGTGAAAATAATCAATATGGGGAAAAAAATCAAGCAAACAAACAAAAAAGCTAACAAAAAATCCAATAAAAAACATGTGGAAGAAAATAAAATCAATCTGTCATTTAATTCTAATGGCAATGGAATGAAATGAGTTTTCAGTAGCACAGCTGATGAATATCACTAACTGAAAGCACAAGCCATGTCCACTGACTTCACTGGAGTTGTTAGCCAACGTGCTAAATTATTGCAGTACCACAAATTTTGGGATCTACTCCTCAGAATTTAAAATCTTTGCCAGCAACTCTGCTGAAAGGTCTAGATATTCTGAGCTCCTATGACTGTAAAGACAGTGAGCCATGACAAGGTCAATGACAAGGGCCAAGTCTGAATTCACTAAGTCAGTGATACCACCAGAACAGACTCTCAGCATCTTCAGACTTTAGAGAAATTTCAAGGCAATAACCAGCTATCATGCCATCTCCCATACTGCACCTCAACTTTAAGGGAAGTTCCTTGACAAAAATCCAAAGAGCTACAGCCTTCTCAGCTTTCAAAACCCTCCTTGAAACTCACCACTGTCATCACTCTTCAGAACACAGTCTGTCAGCCAGCTGCCTCTGTGGCCTTTGAAATTCCCTTTGAAAATCCCATCTTAAACCTAACTCTGAATACTAAAACATCTCAAAATAATTAGTAATGTGAAAGAATAAGCCTGGCGTTCATTTGCTCTGATTTTAAAATAAAGTAACTCTAGGGGCTTCTACACATTTAACTACCATTCTGATCCACCCTTCTCTAGTCATACATCTAGTTGACAGATGTCAGACACTTACCTTTTTAGTGGGCATTTTTATTTTAAGGAGTTCCGCTTCTCGACTAAGTACTTGCCAAGGTGCATGTATACGGACAAAACTCAATCCTTGGCTCTTATTCTGAAACATAAAATAGCAAAAAAAACCCGTGTTTCAATATTAAAGAACAGAATATAGTAATAAGGTTTCAATATGTCAGCTGCCACATAATCACGCAACAGTAGTTGCAACTGGGTATAAGAGTGACTTTTCTTTAAAAGCTGAATCTTCTAATGCTCTAAAATCCACTACTATGCTGCCCACAGTCTAGCTCTGTGTGCACCATGAAAACAGAAGGCTACAGTTCTGGATTTTGGGATTATATGACAAGAAACCCCTAAGCTACAGCTTCTACACTTAGATATTTTGTAAGTCATCTGACTTCATTAGTAGGCTTTTGTGCCCACCTGAACCAACAAAGAAAAAACATTTATTCTGCTCTGCGTGGGCTTCGCTTTAGGTTCCTATTTCAGTTTTGCCCAATTATTTTCTGGACACTTCATCAGACTGGTAGTTGCTTACAGGGGATCACACACAACATTTACTGCCCTAAATATCTGCATTTGGAGTAACAACCCTAAACTAAATGTTCAAATTTAACTCCTGAAGCAAGCCATGAGACTAATGTTTATGTAAATAACTGGTTATGCTGTGTAGAGGCAGAAGACTATACAAGAAAGCCTCTGTACAGCAAACTTTGCTGTGATCTGTTGAGAGGGTGCTGTCCTGGTAGCTACACAAAGGTACTTTTAGATCAGAAAGCAACACCTCTGGAAAAAGCATGAAAATGAAATTTGGGCATGTTGTTCCAGAATTTCACTCAATGCGCATAAATAAATTATATCCCAAATAAATACTTATGGTGGAAATGAAGGGACTAAAAATTGGGAGGAAGATTAGAAAGAGGATATGAGGACATGGGAAAAACATGGAAGTGGATAGGGGGAGACTTCAAAGGCTTGATTAATACTAAAAATAATGATCTTTGTGTAGCATTTCAGGGCTTTGGTGCTACGGCTTACTGTCACTTCTCATTTTCCCACCCATATGTGTGTAAGGATCAGGACAGTCCACTCCCTTCAGGGGAGCATGAACCTCTACTTACGCTCCCTCTTATATCCTGATGTTTAGAAGTGAGACAAGAAAACTGAAGTAGGGTAACCAACTTGATGAAAAACAAGGCAAGGTTACGTGTTGGGCTTAAATGCAAAACTTGGTTGTTCCACCTGTGAGTAGCTGCCTGTTACATGTTCAAACAGTTGCATTATGTCTACAGGAAGAATGTTAACAGACATAGTTTAATGTTCCTTTAATCAACACGGAACATAAATCAAGAAAGCTGGGAACACAGACTATATCCCTGGAAACTTAGCATCTTCTGTTGGAAACAGACTCCAGGAAAGTTCTATTTCTCAAAAGCTTTGAGTTAGGAAAAGTCTTAAACAGAAATATGACTAACGGTCTAAACACGTCTGAATCTAAAAGACTAGTGCACCACTTTTATCTCAGAGAAACCTCTCCTTTCAGACACAATGATATTTTTTATGGTTTTGCATACAATTTATATAAATTTCCAAATCGAACAGTATAATGTCACATTGGTATCAGCATTTTAGAAAGGGTATTTAATCTTTTCAAAGTATATAAATGCTTATAACTTCATGTAAATACCAAAAATGCATTTGTTGAATGTTTCATAATGTTTCATGATTTAAAAAGAAAGAAAGAAAAAAAAGAGTTAGTTGGAAATCCTACTATTCTTATTGCAATCATTTTGCTTTTATTTCCCACACAGCTGCAATAGGAACAAAGAACCCTACATCAATGTCAGCTACCATATCTTCAGTGGGCCGATCTTATTTTAAAGAGTAAAATGGGTTGCAGAATGCCTCTCTCATCAGTCCACTGAGGAAGTCAGTTTTAAGAGAAGGAAGTAAAAATTTACTGAGCTTGAGCAGATGTTCTGGTAATCATTTGCTGAAAATATATTAACAACAGATGAGAGTTTAAATTTCAGTGGGTGAAGATTAGGAGGGTTCTTCTCGGTGTTAGCCAAAATTAAGCTTGTGTCCTCTGTCTGGGGGACTATATTCCACATTGGCAAGAGGAGGGACAGTCTGACTTAATTGGTTATTTCCAGCTCAGGCTCATATGACTACACAAATTGCAAATAAATTCACTCACATAATTTGGGAGAAAAAAACAGATTAAGAATATGACCTTTGCATATCTGAACAAAAATATGTCGGAAAGTTGTGTTGAAGTGATAACAGATGCTGAGGAATTAGACTTAGAAGTCTTTAAAAACCTTAAAAGTCACCCCAATCAGAAACTGAGATTATTTTAACAAAGACTACTGCAAAGTAAATAAAGTACAGAAAACAGAACTAAGTGATACCTGTTGCACAGTAAACAAAATGTGCAGAACAATAGACTGCTGAATATTTAGCTTGGGATGACTAGAACCATGTTTTCCACATGTTCTAACATTAAAATTAACAAAGGAAATTTAAAATAAATTTTAAATCATCAATCTTATATCTCAGAGAGGTATACCTGATTTTCGTCAAAGCCAGCAAAATAAAACCCTATATCAGCTACTCCTCTGGTAAGGTTCCTATCCCCACTTTTCAAATCTTAACCTGTTGTCTGCTTGCGTGCTTTTTTTGTCATTATCATTATGACGACTGGAGAAGACCTGTCCATATAACTTATTCCCAGAGTGCTTATTGCGTTGCTAATACCACCAGAAAATGAACTTGTTTTTCTCATGGCCAGAGTGGATTTATAACTATCTACATCCAATGATGTCATCTGGTTAATCACCTGAAATAATTCATTAATACAATTGAATATTTGCTCTAATGAAACATCGATAGTTTTATATTTTGAACACTCACAATGACTATTTCTTATTCATTGTACTCTACATGTGTCACCAAAGCTAAGATATTCTGCTGGCTAATGTTTATTTTTGCCCGACCATTCACTTGTTATTTAATATAGCCATCCTTAATCAAGTCCTTTTTCATTTGCAGCTGATGTCCCACAGGACTTATTCTTGGCCCTGCATTATTTTATGTCTATATCATTGCACTCTGTGATTATATTACTCAAATGACTAAGCATTGTGATGCAGATGACAAACAGATTTGTTGCTCTCATGATCCTTTTTTCATTAAATCTATATTCCATATTACAGAATTCTTCCAATAAGTTTCAAGAGTAGAAGATTTTCAATGAGTTGGTTATGAATTATTCAACATATATTTATATCTTGGCTTCTTTTCTGTTTTGTAAAGTTAAATCGGACCTTCCTATTTCAATAGGAAAATTCAGCATTAAAGTCAAATGGAAGAAAATCTGGAAGGTCTGGTTTACTTTTCAACCAGCAGAGGAAGAAAAATATATCAGATATTTCTTTCAGTCTATCATCTATTCATAGCAGTTGAAACTAGGACTTTAAAAGCAGTCTACACTGCTTTGCTGAATAAAATTCAAGTTTCTACAAGGAGACTGTTTCTATCTTTCACATCTTTACAGTAAAATACGCTAGTGATTGCATCAACTGCAAGTCTGAGATGTATTGAAAACTGATCATGATCAAAACCATAGCAGATAAATAAATCGTAGTATTATAAAAAATATACTCCTATCAATTATGATTTGACTAGAGAAAACTTAAAAAGTTATTATTATTTTTAGTTAGAAGCTGAAGGTTCTGAACTATAGTTAGACAAGCATAGTAGCTAGACTGAGTAGAAAAGCTCACTCTTCCCAAAAATTTAGGCCTGTCATTGAACTTAGATTTCCACAAGTCAGATATCAACTTTGAGAAGTTATTTATTCTAAGGTTAGTGACACATCTGTATTTCAATTTGATGGTTATAACCATAACGTGGCATATTTTTGAAGCACTGTAACACAATTACTTAATCTTAATCTATTCCAGTTCATACTTTCTCAGTTCCTGACCTTGCAGGGACAGGCCACAGATGGGATGCATTCGTTAGTGCAACAGGAGTTTGTGAAGAAGTCCTAATTCTCCAAAAAAGCATGACATATAAAAGGTGCTCAAAAATTTCTGTCCAGCTCAAACATTTTTCAGAGTGCCATTATTTTGTCTGGCCAATTTGACTCCCACCTTAACTCATTCAGACAACCAATTTGTCATGTGTCATGTCACCTCAAGGTGAAGTTTTCCCAACATTTATTTAGACACCTCTACTATGAGCTAGCGCATAGTAAAGTCATCACATTTGTCAGTCACAGTCAAGACAACAGAAAGGACAAAACGCATACTTATACTCTGGTAGAGCTTCAGACTTTTTTGTGGTTAGCATATTGTTCCTATCAATTTTCTAAATACAAAATTCATTGCTGAATGATATATTTTTGTCAGTCTTTTTTATTATTTCCACATCATTTATCACTCATCCCTCACTGTATATTAAAGGAATATAGTTAGATATAACATAGAATTAAAGGAAATCAGTTATTTTAAAATACTTGCCCAAAGAAATAGATTTCTGCTGTGTATCTTAGTAGGAAGAAAAGAGAAACACTGAAGGGTAGAAAGAAGCTTCACAGTAGTGATTAACTACTGTCTAAGGGAGTCCAAGGGAACTGCTAATCTTTCTTTTGATTTAAAAAAAATACACATAGGAAATGGAAAGACATAAATCATAAAACTTGAAGCATGTAAACTTCCTTCTTAAAAAGACAAACTATCTGGGCCTTAAACATTTTATCCTTCTGTGATTATTAAATAGAAAAAACCCAGACACGTACAGACAGAAAGTTTCTAATGACTTCAGTTAATATAATCAGACATCTCTTGCTGACACTGGTAATACCAGCCATACTAGGAAAGCAGTGAGACAGTTTGTAGGGGGGAAAGATGGGTCCCAGTAGCTCAGTAAAAGTAATCATCTTCCCATTTATTCCATCACCAAATGAGTCAGTCACGTCTGCAAATGCAATTGTTCAAAATTAATGTCTAGTCTCCTGATACAAGCCCTGGAAACTGAGGCAAATAACAATGAAAATGCAAATAAAAGGCAATTTCATGTTACCAGCACAGAACTCTGGTCATATACGTTTTACAAAAGTCAAGCCAAATACCGAGCTGCTGGTCCCCTGCACATGTAGCATGTGATGGAATGACATGGCATAGCCAGAAGCAGACAGCAACTGTGAAAGCGTCTGTATCGTGCGCCAAATGTACCGAATCTCTATTTATAAAAGGGCTGGTGTTTTGCTGACTTTAATATTTTGTATCCAGGATACAAAATTAGTTTATCACAAAGCATACATATCAAAGTGTGTGTCAGTTACATTATAAAAGGGAAAGTAAGTGCACTAGTTCAGGTGAGATGTCAAGACCTAGAATGTCTTGACATGAAGATGTCTGTTCAGAGTAATTCCCTACTCAAGTTTTCTATGTAATTGTAGCCAAGCAATTTAATTCTTTCTGTCACAATGAAGATAATGGAACTTGCCTCTATGAAAAGACATTTATGAAGATAAATATGTTGCAGATTGAGAGGTGCTCAAATAATACAGTGAATATATAAATGTGTATGGCTACAGACAGTAGCCATACTACACATCTTACAATTTTCACATTTTCCTTCAAGAACTGTAGTCCTTTTACTTTTTGTCAAACTTCTCTTTGTCTATTTCCATTATTTCTAAGGGGGTAAAGATTTACCTTACTCTATGGCATAGTGCCTAGCATAATGGGATCCTCATTAATGACTGCAGATTCTCTTACAACAGTATTACAGATAATTAGCAGAAATCCTTGACAGCTCCAAGATGTTGTCCCACTCCTGAAAGACAACCAGTCACACATAGCACAAGTGTAAAGAGTCAAAGCACAGACTTATTCACTGATGGCAAAGGTAAACTCCATCTCGATCACAGTTAGCTTTATTTTTAGCAGCTCACCAATATACAAAGCAGACACTCTCAAGTCCAAATTTCAGACCTTAAGTAAAGCTGCAATAATTTACACATTTTGACAGTTTGCCTTTCTTTTTCTTCATTTATACCACCCGCGACAGCATTAATGTCCTGTTTATTTTACTCTCTCACTCCCATCTCTGAACATAAACAGTTAAAGAATATACTAAAGTGTATGAGCAAAGAACAGAACACCTTGGAATGAAAGTTCTGGCCAAAACAGTTTAAAAGAAACTACATAACCTTAATTCCTTAGATAAAGCATTGTGGAATGAAACAGTTGACTTTGCACATCCTTTGCAATGTTTCTTCATGGCATTGCTACCTTTCCAACCAAAATCTTCCCATTCATCTATAGACAGAAATTGTCTCTGAATAGAAGATGATACAGGAAGCCTAAAAACATAGGCATGCTGCCCCTGAAAAAGATGGAAACATTTAATGGAACACAACAGAATGAAAATGAGCTGTTAGAAACTCAAGCACAAATGTAGAATACATTGTTAGGTCTGCCAAATAAAAAAAAAGGCACAGACCTCTGCATTACTGCAGCACTCAAGGCAGAACCTATAAGGAATTTGGTAAAAAACATATCAGGATTGTTATTAATTTTTAATTATTTCTGAATGCGTATTTTGGGTTTCAAAGATAATGCAGTTTTCTGATTTTCTGATTTTATCTATGACCACTAATTACAACAGCATGAAAAATGTGACTTTCAAATGTAAAGCAAAATCTTCCCTATTTGTCTACAACAACTTTATTAGCAAATTTCTCCTATGTAAATATCACGGGTTTCTTGCTACAAAAGCATGTCACAATTTGAATAGATTTTCTGAGAATGAAGAATACCAGAAATAATAATAAAATGCAAGAGTGAAAAGACTCCATCCAAATCAGACTTCCTCAAAAAGGAAGGGAGGAGTGTGTCTACTCTACCACCTCCTGTATTTTGGCAGTGTCAATGGAAAAACACGTAATCAGCTGGCCTGGATACATTCGGTGCCAAATTAGCAAGAAAATACGCCAATGTTCTGTAAAATACATCCTATCAAACTTGATTATCAATAATAAAATCAACAGATTTATTGAGGCCAAAGAGTTAACATGTAAAAGGGCAAAATGTAATTCCTCTTGAGGGAATGAGACACAGTAATCTGCCCGGAGATTTATATCGTAAACCATTTTCCAGATGAAGCCACAAGATCATGGAAGCCAATCTTTAGACCAGATAACAGGCATGTTACTAGTAGGGGGTTTAATGAAATAGAGACTGAAATCTCACTCCAACAGACTCAATCTAAAGAAAAAAATATTTGGAGGAAAAATAAAAGGAGTGCTTAGGATACCAAAGTGAAAAACAGAGGAATAGCACCTTAAAATGTTGTTTCATCACCCAATACTTGATGTGCGATATTAACAAGCAAAGAAAGGGATGATTCAGTTTTGTGTTGAAATATTTTAAATTTGAATTCAATTTTAGGAAAAAAAAAATTGGGGGTTTACTCTAATTTACAAGTCTTAACAGATGGTATAAATGTATTATGTTTACTAAGTATGTTCTCCGAATCATATGCTACAAGACTTTCCAAGATGGTATCTCCCTTTAAGGACTTTCACCAAGGATGAGTAGCAGTAAGAGGAAGGTTGGTTGTATTTGCAGAAACTTGATTGGAAGGGGATGAAGATGAACTTAGTCAAAGCGTTCTGGTTGGCTTGCTTGGTGGGGAATTCAAAACCTCCCTGGACAGATACAACCCCACTCTGAACAGGGAGAGAAGGGGAAGGAGCACTACTGGTAGCACAGTAACATCAGGTGACACATTTTGGATATGGCCTGGGGTGGACACCTAATTGGTTAAACAAAAGGAAACAATGGGTAGGAGAAGATCCTGCACCACTTAGAAAAAAAGACATCTAAGGGGTTTTGCAGAGTCAGCACCATACAGCATCATCATAAGTGGCCTGGAAAAAGAGATAAGCATTGAGAAGACAAACTTTGCTGATGAAGTTCTTCAGGGTAACGAGCATAAGGGAAGACTGTGAGAAACTGTAGAAGAAACTTTTAAGGCAAAACTTAACACAGGGAAAAGAACTTAAATTTATTTTAGTATTGAGGCTTAAGGCCCAGAAATACTTTCATCTTCACGAATCAACCAAAGGAAAGCTAATTATACTGGTTTGTTATGTGTCCCAATTCTCTGGTTNAAAAAAAAAAAACAAACCACTTCTTGCATAGTAGAAGGAAAAAAATTCTATTCTTGGTAGCTGTCAACAGGAATAAGAAGGATCAGGACTGAAGTACAGCATACTCCATGCTTACTTTAGAAAGCCATTTCTCTTGAACCAAAAGATCTCAGACTGGGTAAGTCAATATATATCAATGCTCAAAAACTGATTTGAAGGCTACAAAGTCTAGTGAGCTATTGTCTATTAAGTGGGATCAGAAAATGTGGAATTTAACTTTAGATGGGGAAAGTGGGTACTGGAAAAGGCCACTATCAATATACCTGCCTTTCCTTCATTTTAGCACTAAAAAATCACAACATTGAGTCTAAAAGATAACCCTTCTTATCTTGACAATGTTACAGTTTAAACTTCTTCAAATTGTGTGCTCTTTAAGGGAGGTCATCCCATCTCTGCACTTCAGTACTTGACTGCAATTAGTTGTAACGATATGTTTTAGTAATCATTACTTTTTATTTACAATCCTGGTGCAATTTTTTTAGGTTGAACATCCAGGTGTGGGAAAACACAAAGGCAGCTTGCAAAAGAGCACAATGGTGCTTCTTGTTCTGCTTCAGAAAGTGAGACAACCAAATTCATGTAGGAGTGTCTCTTTTTTCTTCTACTAAACACACATAATGCAAGGAACCACACTGCATTTCCAACTGGCCAGCACCAGCTGGTGCATGATAGAGACACGCTATCTCTAGGACTAGTTCTTTGTATCCAATATCTTCCTAGAGAAGCAGTTTCCAGGCAGTGAGGCACAAGTATGCTTCAGATGAAGTGTGGAGGCCAAGCTGATAAGCTCTGCTGGATTCCTGCAGGCTCTACAGATGAATAGAAGGCAGCAACAGCAGCAGAAGCCCTGCAATCTGAGCAAATCATCAAGCAAAGAAAAATAATTGCTTGAAACACTGCAGCTGAGCCTAACACAAGAAGCTTGGCAAACTGACTGGGAATCAGTGTCCAAGAAATACCTCGTTCATAGATGGAAAGTGTAGTATTATACTATTTCTGGAGCTCTAAGAGACCCAGCTCTGTCAGCTAATATGGTATCTAGGTTGGAAATAATATTGAATCACAGGGTCATGATGATCACTACTGAAATCAGCCAGTAAATGGACAATATTATATTTTTCACAAATATTAATTTGCCAGGACTTTCTAGTGATGTCTGAGGAACAGTTTTGAAAATCAGCCCTTAAAATGCTCTGTTACATCAGGTATCTCTCCCATCTATACTGCTTGTCTCAGCTTCCCAAAGATCACGGTCCAAAAGAGAACCACTCAGTAGGCATCAGTAGAGCACCTGTTAAAACATGTACTTCACCACAATACAAGGCATTAAATCACAACACTACACTGCATTCATCCATCCTAGCAGTACTGCTTTGCACATGCCATAACCTATGTTGACTGGATTTAGCTCTCATCTCTAGCACCATAAATCTGGAGTCACCCTTCAGAAAAAAAAAAAAATATCAGTAGCAGCCAGTCAGGATTCACAAGTGCCAATTTGCTCCTCTGTAACACAAAAATTAAAGAGATCAGCCATCAGTTATATTGCATATTTGACCAGCCATCTGTCAGGTAAAAAATAATGATAAATAAATCAGTTGTCAAATCATTGTATCTGAAATGTGAGATTCAATTTCTACTATAATTCTCAGAATAAACTGCCAGCAAATGTCATTACTACAACAACGTTTGGTAAAGCTTGACACGTTATAAAGTTGTAGGTTATCCAACACATTTCACAACAGCATTCAACAAAAAAACATTTTAGTAAATTTTTAACAGCGGATTGCCATTGAACTATGAAGATTTATGTAGAAAGCTCAACAAAGCACTTGCAGAGATGTAAGGGTCAGGCAGGCCATTAACTTTCAACTATAAAAAAGAAGCAGCAGATAGAAAGCAGAATACGAATATTAGCCTGATACAATGCTAAAGGATTTTGTGCCTTGAGGGAAATGAATTATCAAAGCAAAAATGTAAGATTTGTTATTATTATGTAAGATTATTCCAAATCTGGTGGTATTTCACAAATTGAAATTTACAGAAAATCACTACCAGACTTTTGTAATAAATATAGTGTTATGCACTGATAGCAGTAAGCACCTTCATCCACATTTTAAAATCCATTTTATGCCTCATTAGAAGTACTCCTTGTTTTGACATTTTCATAAATCTTTTTGGTCGTTTTACATCAGCACATTCAAAGAAAATCACATAGTACCTCTGTCTAGACAGCTTTTTAAAAAAAAAAAGAATATATGTACTGCATCATATTGATCATGCTTGTAGCTTTACTTCAGAATATTTCTGCCATATTTTTCACATATTTCTGCCACACTATTATTAGCAAGTACTATTACTTTCTGATAAACATTAAAAGTTCAGAAAAGCAAGGCCACATAACAAAGCCACATACACACTACACTAGGCTGTGATTTAATAATAGGAAGATATGTTCAGCAACAGAATACCCAAATTTTGCATAGCAAAAGTCAGCTACTACCAAGGGAGTTCCGTGAGACATGCCTAAGGATGTTCAAGCCAAATCTTTCCTGTAGGTTAGGCACTGCAATCCTTAGACATGTCCTGTGATGCACTCACTCTCCAATGTATTTCCTTCTATTCATGACAGCTACTCATGAATTCTAAGGCAAAAGTTTCTGAAACCAGTGGGGGTGTTTATATTAGTTCTGCAGAATCTAGTCATCGCCTTTAAAGCCCTGATAGATTTGCACGATTAAACTTGCATTGTAACTGGGTACTTGAAGAGCATTCACAAACTGAACATACAGGAAGTCCTTCCTGTAACAAAAACTTTGTTAAGCTAAGTTTTGAGTGCCTCAGCAGGGTGTGCTCCTAAGGACTTCAGTGACTGCTTATTTGGGAAAGAATCTCAGCACATGGTTTCATAACAAAGAAATTGCTGTCCTCATAGGTCTGGTATCACTGGATAAATTTTAACATACATGAACGGTTCAGAAATGGTCACACATCAAGCGATGTCATTAACTCCATCAGAAAGGATTTATCAGGAATAAGATCAAAAGAAAGAAGTAATGGGGCTTTTTTGTTTTGCCTTTTTGTTTTTTAAGTTGTTTTGGCAGTCTTCAGTAAACACAGCTGTCTCAAGCAAAACTATGGTCCATTTGGAGGAGTATCACTGAATCTGTTTAACACTGATCACGAGATGCTTTTTGTTCTGAGCATGTAGTTGGGACAGAATTCTGAGACAAGAGATTCAGAGCTATTCTACAAAACCATAAGCAAGAAAAACAAACAAACAAACAGAAAATTAGCAGATTAAAGGACTAATTCACAAACAATAAAAAATGAGCAGACTAAGGCATGGCAATATGCATGTTTTGGCTTACTAAAGAAAGAGTAAATAATATTGTGTCTTTGCATTCCATTATCACATATCCATACTGGCATGTATATTACATAAATAGTTCATTTGTGGTCAAAGAAAATTTAAATGCATTGTAATATCTTTGGTCAGACTGAGCTCTCATTTACACAAGTTTGAGAAAACAGCATGTTTCACTGATTCTTTGTACTCCCACCGCTTGGCTCTGCTCTATTCCCTTACACTCAAATGATAATCTTAGTAATACAGGATCCATCTTTTCCTCCTGTGTTTATTCAGAACACACTGGATTCTCATTTGTCGTACACCCCAACAGTAGTATTAATAGCAGTAGCCGCATAGATCCAGATCTGGTTATACAACTTTTGCACATGATGTTAAAACATTAAAAATATAATTTTAAATTTAGCATTCACTATTCAAAATATTGAGTGGGGCTTTTGCCAAAAAATTCACACGTCAGTCACAGATAACTGACCAGATGTTTTGGCTGAAACAGGCTTCAACTGGAACATTCACACATACACAAAATGAACTCTTAATACTAGTAGGATATTATGATTTTAGAGCTTTCTTAAATTTTGTTTCAACAAAGATCATTAGCTAAATATTTGCAACATGTGTTAGCTTTTTTCAAATATTTATAGAGATGGTTTACAGAAAAAATACAAGTAGTTGCAATGCTTCCTTTTGACTGAAGGCACAAACACATATACATAAGTTTATATAACTCTGACAGTCTAAAAAGGACCTTCATTCGCCATAAGTCCACACATTAGTATAGATACACATACACGTGCACACTATACAAACACACAGTTTAATATATATATCCAAAAACCCCTGCTTGAACTTTGATCCTTCAGGGACACTGCCTCAGCATTCAATCCTCCTCCCCATGCCACCACCAAAGGCATAAACAACTATTTGGCTTCTCACAGAGCAGCATGAGAACAGAGTGGCACTGGCTGAGTTTTGAGCAGAAGCATTCCAGCTCATGCTTCGTTATCCTCTAAGGCAGCACCCTGGAAAACCTAACTGCCTAAAATGCTGCTGGTCCCCTCTCTCTGATCCATCTGAGCACCTCATCTTTCAGGCTCACAATTCACGAAGGCAGTTGGTAGGTTGTTATTTTACATAAATACAGGCTGGTGTAAGTTATAGAAGTTGTGGTCCCAAATTCCTCCCTGCCTCTAGCCATGCAGTTCCACACCCATCCTTGAGCCAGCAGTCACATTTATGTAACTGGGTAGTGAGTTTCTTTAGCCAGATCAGTTACCTGAAAACTAAATCCTCGTTTCAAAAAAGCAATTAACTTTCAACTGGATCCACGTTTTGAGAGATCAACTCCTGGCAGCACTCTAAGACATAGGAATGTGCAAGACACTGCTTGGGAAAAGAAAGAAGAGGGCAGATTCACAGAATCCCAATACAGATCAGCCTTCCCTGTGCCTTCAGGATGCTTACAAAAATGAAAACAACAGCAAGAAGAAAAAATTTTTTTTTATTCAAATTTAATGCCTATTTTTTTTCTTTTTACTTTTTTTTTGGATTTTGTCTTTTAGCTTTTTAAGTATTTGAGTTTGAATAAAATTTAGGCAAATCTCCACCTGAAACAACATTTTGAAACAAACCAGTGCAGTCTATAAAAAAGGATAAAGTACACAGTGGGTTTTTCTGAAACTTTGGAGTTTTCTACTTCAAATCAATAATT
This sequence comes from Thinocorus orbignyianus, assembly GCA_013400375.1. NCBI lineage: Eukaryota > Metazoa > Chordata > Aves > Ciconiiformes > Thinocoridae > Thinocorus > Thinocorus orbignyianus. Next base: position 798,517 of record VXBW01002689.1, on the reverse strand, counting down.
GAATTGTCATGAATCCCCAAGTACTTTTGATCAATCATAGATATATTTTCCATTAAAATCTCACTCCGGTACATTTTGCCTGCCTGTAGTTAACAGGTATACATCAATGTCTAATCATAACACATTTGCTAAACCCAGCTTTTTAGAGAAAACTAATATTAAATTTACAGAAGCAGTGCACCTTTTGCCATCAGCTGAACAAAACATATTGGTAAGTAAAACTTAAAAACTAAAAAAAAAAAACAAAACAATGTAATTTAATTGGTATGTATTTTATGGTTAACAACTTTTACATTTTATAAAAAGTAGTCTATAACAAACAGTCATTAGTGTTACAGGGAATTGGCAGAATAAAGACACAAATTTGTTGAGAGGAAGAAAAGCTGAAGTATGGAGGGTGTGTGCAAGTAAAAAAGAAAATCCTATGAAAAACAGAAGCCTTGGGAAGCACACCTGCACAGAGAATTTTCAGTTGGGAGCGTCAACTGTAAAGATCAATACAGACATGCTACTAAGAAACCATTTCCCACTTTTTGTTCTAATTGCCCTTCATAGGAATGCTTCCATATGTTTGAAAATCCATTTGCCAGTGAGAAGAGTTAGCATCATTTAATTCTCCAACCTCCACTCTTCCATTGTTTTTGAAGAACATGTTTCAATAATAAAGGACACGAAAACCGGAAACCAGAATTGTAAGGAGCTCAGAGAGCATGACAGGGAAGACAGGGACAGCAGCTCCTGTCCCCGCCAGTACCTCCATACCCACAGACCCATGATAGCTTTTGGCTAGTCATATTTTATTCCTGTCTCTATCGTCATGTATTTAATGACGTTATTTTAAATTCTGCTTCTGACATTTGACAGCAGATTTGGCATTGACATGGAGAAAGACATGGGTATGAATTTTGCCATATTTTTAGCCTAGCAGTCAGTTTTCATGTCCCCATGAGCCATTCACTTGGAAGGAGTGACTGCCTGATTACAAGTACTGTTACTTTAGGGAACCAAAAGGAGGGAACCTACAGGAGCAGTTCACATGCAGGAAGTAACAGCAAATCCTTTAGCCCCTGCCATTCCTCCATCTGAGGTGATGGGGCTGAGCTGGCACCTGAGAGTCAGGTGGAGCTTTGTCCTTCAAAGCATGTGAGCTCATATCCTAATACAGGCACTCACATTAGATCCAAAGAGTATTGGGCAATACGAATTTACCCAGTTCTTTTTCTACTTGAAAGAGCACTTAGATTTGTACTAAGGAAACAGCCTTCCCACTCTTGTTTTTCTTCCACCTTCTCATCTCTGTTTTTAAGAGTCCAGCTAGCAGGAAGATGTCCATTGCCTCACTTCCTGGATTTAACTTACAGCTTTTGATGTGTAGCTCCTCAGCTACACTTATTAACATGATTTTAATTACACTGGAGTGCTCCATAATTATATGCTAATTATTTTCTTTGATAGTTACTACTGACACATAAAGTGAAGGAATATAATTTAGAGCTACCGATTAGTCTTTTGTGATACTTAAAATTCTACAACATTAACAAAATTGGTTTTACATTATAATTACATTTACATCTTTTATGATATAACGGAAACGGAGAACTAATTACAAGGAGTACAACACATTACTACAGAACAGCTATAATGATATGGGGATGGTTACCAATCACTATATTATAAACCACAGCTACTTTTTAATACTAAGATGAACTGTCTTTAATAACCTAATACAGCAGGTCTCCTAATGTGCAGTGTTTGTCCTGCCAGGGAGTGAGTCTGATAATGCTGGTAGAGCACTATGAAGATCTGTAAATTAATATAAATTTACAGCTGGATCTTGGAACATTTAAAAACATTCTTTGTGCTGACTTTTCTGTAGAGAGACTGGCCAGTTGGTGGCCAGATGTAACGCAACATCCCTAAACCAAGAAATACTTTCCAAGAGAGTCATTTGTGAACCATGGCTCGCAGGTGAAAAACAAACTGAGATCCCTTGTGGTGCAAGCTGTACTTACGTCGTTACCATGGTGCTCTCAAATGCCTCCTGCAACAGAACAGTTTAAAAGTAAAACAAGTCCTCTAATGAGCAAACTTCAGAGCCTAACTGAAGCCAAGCTTTGCCGGTGTTGGGTGAGCAGTTTCTTAAGGATGGCATTACTTTAAAACAGGAGAGAATAAGGGAGAAACAAAACTTTACATAGAAGTCTTTGAGAAGCAAAGCAGTCGTGAAGTACAGTCCTTATGTACACAGCAGCCCCTAGACTTTCACAGAGGAGTGGATATCTTGATCATTGTAATTTCACATAGGTGAGCCCTACTGCAGAAGACTGCTGTGACGGTACGGTGGTGAGTACACAGAGGCCAGAGATAGGTGAGCAGGTCAAGCACTGGTCAAGTGAAGCAGTTGCTATGCACTGACCTGTGAAAACTGAGCGATGCCACTGGAGGCAGAGAGTAAACAGTATCCAGTGAACTCGCAGAGACCTGTGACAAGCAAGTAGGCTTGCCAGAGGTGCGGGGCACCACAGCATATCAACCTGTCCTGCAAAAGCCAAAAGCCTGAAATTACACCTACATAATAAAGAATATCATATGAAGTTTCCCATGTTCCACTGTCCAGAGTGTGGACAACGAAAGGGAGCAGTATTTGTCTTGATTACTGTTGTGGTTTCCAGAAGGGACGGGGTTGATTCTCCTCTGGCTCTAGCAGGCACAGCTATTCCACCCCATGTGCGCCAGGCCCAGGGGCAGCAGGGAGCTAGCCGGGAAGGGGAGGGGCCACAACCGGAAGTGGGCGTGGTGACGTCGCGGCTTGCCACGGAGGCCAAACCAACAATTACTTAACAGGGTTCAGTGGCAGCTGAATACATGTAAACATTAAGAGAAAAGCAAAGAATGATTATTCAAAAGCCTCTAAAACAAGATACAGAACATGATGGTTGATGAAATAGCAGGAACATCAGTGATTTTCAAGACGGGCATCAGGACATTACAACTGAAAAATGAGTGAGGATAGTGGGAGATGATTAAGGTGAAAAGGATAGAAACAATCACACCAAAGTTCAGAAAGGCTAAAGACAACTACAGAACCTTTATTGGAGTTGAAACTTTGTTTCAAAAGATTATGAAAGACAAGTAATCCTTTGCATCCTGTGCCCATTTCAGTGGGAGCAGAGTTAGGACTCTTGAGTGATTTGCAGAAATTTCCAAAGCATAGGATGGACAGGGATATCCTTTTTCCCCATTTTGAAGGGATTAAAGAAAAATAACAACAGTCAGGACTAGCACTTTGGAGGCGCCAGCTTGGAGTTTTACTTAAACATTTCCAAAACCTTGAATATATTTTGTATCTCTGAGATGTTAATTTTCCTTTGTATTACTAAATTATCCCAGGTAAGTCATGACTGAGTTTGGTGAATACGTAGACAAAGCCTGCAGGCAAAGTCCCTGTCTTCCGTCTGGTAGACCGACACCATGACTGTGCTCCACCAGAAGAGAAAGTTGTTGGTATTCTTCCAGTATACCCTATGTCGACCCTAGCCTACAGAAAGTAATAGCCACCTCCAAATTTTCAAGAGTGATGCCTTCATGTTCTGCCTAGAAAGGTTGCTGTTTCCAAAGACAAGAAAGAATACCACTCTACATAGCTTCATTTTCCCTCCTAACTACCAGTAGCTCATTCTCTCTCAAATACACTTTGTTAATTTGCTTTACCGCTAGATATCTCATGAAATTCCAAGGTTATCTACCTAATTCCACCTGAAGAATGCCCTTGAAAGTATAGGTCTCAATCCTTTTAGTGAATTCAATAATGCTCTAAAATTATTACATAGATCAAGGAATTGAAGGGAGAAGCCAGCAGTGACTTGTGAATTAATTCCTAGATGATAGAGCTTGAGTATGGTGCTAAAGCAAACTTAATCATCGTCTCTATTAAAAAAAAAAAAAAAAAATAAAAAAAAAATAAAATAAAATTCCATGCACCTACTCAAAATAAAGAATTTTGTCCAAATGTTTAGTTTCCAGTCATTAAATCATTGTTACTTTAATGCTAACCTTGAATAATGGCACAGAAATAAAATTCTAGCCCTTACGTAATTATTTTTGGCCAAGCACCACAAACACATACCTGTACACATAAGGGAGACTTACTAGTGTTCACAGAATTATCATCCCTCTGGATCAAGAAGATAATTCATTCCAAAGGGTAACTTTTCCATGCTGTGCATGAGGATTTAGTCACCTAACTCACATTAATATTAAGAGGAATCGTGCAGCCTGGTGATGTTGCTAATTTTTTTTCCCTAGTTGCTCTATTCAGGCAAAAGCAATTACTGATCTGGAACAACAGCAAAAACCCCCACATTATGTAGTTTGGAATTATGTGCCTTGTCCTACAATTCAAAAGACCTTACAATGAATAGCAAAGCAAATTCTAGCTGAAATCAATCTTATTACAACCTCCTGAATGGCTTACATATCACAGTTTCCTTTTTTTCAGGACATAAGCATGGTTAATACACAGAAACAACCTCAGTTTGACTAAGCTGTATCTGAAGGTCTTTTCTCCTGCAGAAGTCCCAACCTGTGGTATGTTAAATGCTTATCATGCTAAGCCCCTTTGAGGGACAATCTTGCTACAGTATGCAGTCTTGGAGCTCAGACCACACTGAAGAGAGAGAAGTGACCTTGGTTCTTCCAGAACCACATGGGTCCTACCTTCACCTATATAAATCTGTCGGGTCATCATGGAAGGGAGAGAAGAACGTTTGTGAGCAGTTGCCTGAACACTTCATAACACTGTAACACCGCAGATGCCATCATATTGGCCATGAATTATGACATGATGTTGGAGTTTTTTTCTATTTGTTCTTAAAAGCGGAAAGCATAAATGCAACTCATATCAGAATGAAAAAACAGCCTCTTGAAATTATTTTTAAAAGCATGAAAAGCTGCAGTGTTCCCAAGTGCTATACATCCAACAGTTCCCACTGCTAAGAGCAACTAAATGCTCCACATTTTTAAAATTAGGAACAACATTCAGAAGCTGCTGTTTAGGTATCATCAAACATACTCATCCTTACAATAAATTAAAATACAACAGGCCTTCAAAAACCTTACATGGTTTACCATTTCTTCTGTTTCCCCTTGAATGACATTGTCACTCTTCAAATCCATTCATTAAAAAAATCAGATAATGCAGAGCAACCCTCACTCCTTTTCACTGAAAAAGTTAAGTGAGATAGATAGCATTTGGTTCCATAGTGCTAGCTCTGGTAATACAAATAGGTGTAGTTCTCAGGTACTATAGAGTTTACACAACAGCTTTGTGCCATACTTGAAATAGGTGGGAAAACTGAAGAGTTCAACTGTTTCCAGTGGCCAAAGCAGATCCTTTGACAGCAGGAAAACAATAGAGCATACCCAAGCTACAGAAGACACAGATAACTCCAGTCACCATCAGCACAGTCAAAATTTAAACAAAAAAATGGACTCATTGTCAACTCCCATACAGACCCAGCCAAGGGAATGTCAGAACAATCTCTGTCATGTCAGATTCCAGCAGAGAAAAGGCTGGGGGGTGTCTGACTATGAAAATTAGTCTTTGAAGAAGGATAGAACTGTCTTATGGAGAAAAAGCACCTTGGTCTGGTTTCTGAGCTGAGAAAAAAAAAAAAAATTAAGCTGGACTGATGCTTACTGTGACAGTCCAGAAGCTCTGGACAGTCAAGACTTTTCCCAGACCAGATGTGTCAGAGGCCAGAATAGAAGTAGCACAGGTGGAAGATCCCTTTCTAAGAAACCACTTATTGCTTCACTTGAAACTGTTCTTTAGCCCTACAATGAGAAAGCAGGATAGCTCTGATTTATTCTCCCTGGCTCTAGAAAACAATGCTACCTCTGCTCCAGATGCAGTCTCCACTTCCATAGCAAAAGAGACTCAAGAATAAATACTAGCACTTATTTTTTTACATCAACACAGCAACATTAACTTGTTTCTCATTGTTGCCCCTGTTTCTCATTTCTGTGGGTCAGACAGTTTTCAGACAGAAATTGCTTTTAGAACTACATTCATACAGGCCAAAAAGCACAAGGAAAGAATAGAGATGCACTATCTTAGCTTGGGTCTTTTTAAACATAAAACGTATTACATGTATTAAAAACAGGGAACACTTATCTACTGTGATGCATCCATTCACAGGCAGAATTCTCAGTGTCTCTCACTTATGCAAAGGAGTTTCACACAGACCTCCTTTCTTTCGCATGAGGTGTGAAATCATGAGAATCAGAAGAAGTAATTCCTCCCCAAAATAACAAACCATACAACAGCTTCTCAGTCAGCAGGAATACAGATATGATCACTTCCTTGGTACCAGAGATACCTGCAGGGGTGTTTGCTGCCATAGATAAAGTAGGCGATTGCCTGGGTACAGCAAAGCAAAGAAAGTTCCATTTCACTACAACAGAATCTCTGAAATTCAGGATTTCTCCTGCCAAAGAAGCCGGCAGTGAAACTGGCAGGACTGCCATCATGGACTTCCAGAGGGCAGACTTTGGTCTTTTCAAGATCCTGCTTGAGAGAGTCCCATGAGAGACAGCCCTGAAGGGCAAAGGAGTCCAGGGAGGCTGGACGATTTTTAAGGAATAAGTCATAAAAGTAAAGCAGGCCATCCCTGCGCTTGTTGGGGGAAAAGGCTGGCCTGTCTGAACAAAGAGATATGGTCACAACTCAGGGAAAAAAGAAGAGATTATGGTCTTTGGAAAAAAGGCCGCTCAGGAAGATTACAAAGGTTTTGTAAGGCTATGTAGGGAAAAGATAGAAAGGTCAAAGCCCAACTAGAACTTAACCTGGCCTTGGATGCTAAAAACAATAAAAAGAATTTCTATAAATATATTAGTAACACGAGGAGGACTCAGGAAAATCTCCACCCTCTGTTGAATATGGGAGGTAACACAGTGACAAAGGGCAAAGAGAAGGTTCAGGTACTTAATGCCTTCTTTGCCTCAGTCTTTAGTAATAGAGTAGATAGTTCCCTGAGTACCCAGAGAGCCAGCAGATAAGGGCGGGGAGCGGAATGAAGCCCCTGTGATCCAAAGGGAGGTGGTGACGGACCTGCTCCAACACCTGGATATAAACAAGTCTATGGGGCCACATGGGATCCACCTGAGAGTACTGAGGGAGCTGGCAGAAGTGCTCACTAAGATACTTTCCATCATATACCATCAGTGCTGTCAAACTGGGGAGGTCCCAGCTGACTGGTGTCTAGCAAATGTGACACACATCCACAAGAAGGGTTGGAAGGATGATAAAGGGAACTACAGGTCTGTCAGTCGGAACTCGGTACCTGGGAAAGTCATAGAACTGGGTGCCATTATGCAGTGCACGAAGGACATCCAGTTGATGAGGCCCAGCCAGCATGGGTTCATGAAGGGCAGGTCCTGGTTAACAAATCTGATCCCTTCTATGATAAAGTGACCCTCTTGGTGGATGAGGAAAAGGCTATGGATGTTGTTTACCTGGACTTTAGTAAGGCCCTTGATACAGCCTTCCACAGTATTCTCCTGGAGAAACTGGCTGCCCATGGCTTGGATGGGAGTACTCTCTGCTGGGTTGAAAACTGGCTGGAGGGACAGGCCCAGAGAGTGGTGGTGGAGTTAAATCCAATTGGCGGGCAGTCACGAGTGGTGTCCCCCAGGGCTCAGTATTGGGCCCAGTGCTCTTTTCCATCTTTATCAACCGTCTGTATGAGGGGATTGAGTAAATTTGCAGATGACACCAAACTAGGTGGGAGTGTTGACCTGTTTGAGGGTAGAAAGGCTTGGTAGAAAGATCTGGACAGGCTGGATGGATGGGCTGAGGCCAATAGGGGAAGGGGTTTGATAAGGTCAAGTGCTGGGTCCTGCACTTGGGTCAAAATAACCCCATGCAGAGCTACAGGTTTGGGGAAGAGTGGCTGGAGAGCTGCCTGGCAGAAAAGGACCTGGAGATGTTGGTCAGCCATCATCTGAACGTGAGTCAGCAGTGTGCCTAGGTGGCTAAGAAGGCCAACAGCCTCCTGGCCTGTATCAAGAACAGCATAGTGGATAGGACTTGGGAGGTGATAGTACCCCTCTGCTCAGCACCAGTGAGGCCCCACCTTGAATACTGTGTCCAGTTTTGGGCCCCTTACCACAAAAAAAAAAAAGACACTGAGGTGCTGGAGCAGGTCCAGAGAAGGGCAATGAAGCTGGTGACGGGTCTAGAGAGTAAGCCTTATGCGGGGAGCCTGAGGGAGCTGAGGTTGTTCAGCCTGGAGAAGAGGAGGTTGAGACCTTATCACTCTCTACAACTACCTGAAAGGAGGTTGTAGAGAAGCAGGGGTCAATCTCTTCTCTCAGGTAACAAGTGATAGGAGAAGAGGAAATGGCTTCAAGTTGTGCCAGGGAAGGTTTAGATTGGATATCAGGAAAATTTCTTTACACGGAAAGGGTTATTAAGCATTGCAATGGGTTGACCATGGAGGTGGCTGAGGCACCATCCCTGGAGGTATTTAAAAGATGGGTTGATATACTGCTCAGTGACATGGTTTAGAGATGGTTGCTGTTTTTTAATCAGAGTTAGGTTGATGTTTGGACTAGATGATCTCAAACCTAGACAATTCCATCTTTCCAAGAGACACATTGAGAAGTAGATACTACAGATGGGGCAGTCCTCACCCAGCACCTGCGGAAGCTACTTCCTCACCCCATCAAGTTTTCTGTCCTTTAAGAGGTCAGAAAAGCAGATAATCCCAGGGCCATAACCCCACATTATCTCATATTTTACTACTTTATTTTTATGAAACTATAACTCAAGCTGGACTGGCCTAAACAGCTTATAGACATTATCACTACTTAGTCTCCAAGTCTCCTCTGCAGTCACTCTAGCCACTGTAGCGTCATCAGTGCAGTGCAGCATCCCTCAGGGCTTCCTTGCTTGCTCTTCACATTGCCTCCATGGATTTAATTTGCAGTTTAAAATTCCGACTGAAAACAAGACCACTGACAATTAAAAAATGTTTTCATGGATTCACCTGTGAGCAAACCAAGCGGCTGCATTTTTTACTCTTGTCCTCTATCCTGCAAGTGTCTAGTTTTCTTCCTAGCAGAAATGTATAAGCCATTTCTGTGGGCTTCTCATCTATCTATCAGTTTGTAGAAGGGGAAGTAGCTCCTCCAGCAGGTGACAGAACTCAACACAGTACACAGTGAAGTGGAGACACAAATTTGGGAGGCTATTTCCCATTTCTACCAGGCAAGTCTGGTAGAAACAGTATTGTGGAAGGATATATGTAAAAATAGGATTCTTCTTGCCCAGCTCCCATTTTAAATATCACCAGTACACACACCCCAAAATTACCAGCATCTGAAAATCAAGATATTGGTGCCTCCTTTTCCTAACCTGCAGACGACTGATGAGATTTATCATTGCTGGTCCAAGTGCTCTATACATGTCATTGATAACATACAAGCCCATTTTTGTACATCTCTTCAATTTTGTTTAATTCTTTTGGAAGCCATTTCGACTAAGGTACCTAATAGCTGAGTGTTAAGTGTCTGGATGTTAATTAAAATACACAGAGTGAGTCTGTGTGGCCATTCATCTATTGAATTCACAACACAACCATTAAACAACAGGCTTCGTGGTATGAACTTTTCAGCTTTGACAGGACAGCCATTCTACCTAGCCTCCTATTATCATGGGTCATTATTTTAATACTGTCTGAACCACACCTAATTCCCACGGGGCTACTCAAAAATCCTCTCTAAAATGGAGTCATAATTCTCTCTTAAATAGTTAATCAGCTTGCCAGTATTTTCATCACATCCACTTCACTACCACTGCAAACCTTGCCTTACCTGTTCAACTTTAATTTTATAAGAGCTGTGTATTATATTTCAGCCCATATGAGTAACATACAGGATCAGAACATGTTTTAGCTAATTAATGCTTCTGTAACTAGAGTTGTTGAAAAATAGCCATCAATTATTTATATAATTGGTAGACTAAGAGGCCCCCAAAGAAGTATTGCCTTATTCCAAGTGCTGTACTAAGAGAGAGTGAAACAAAAAGTCCTAGAGTACAAAAGACCCTCGTCTGCTTCCAATACTACATTACTGTGTATGCATTCTCATTGGCTTCAGGAGGTGTTCATTAGCATAGATAAAGGTCTTGGACTCATATTAAATTTCCCTATCCTTTTAAAATTAATGTTAGCTACTATTAAGCTTTCTTCCAGACTTTAGATGAATGAACATTTTGAGACATCTGTAACATTCATACTGAGTACCTGCCAGATGTCACATAAACTAAGGGCATGAGACGCTTTTCTTGGAATTACCCACAAATCACACGGATAGATTTTGAAAAAAGACATCATTTTTTCAGGCTTTTAATTACTACTAAGTTAAGCAATATCCATAACCTTTTAACTAGAACTTAAAATATTTTATACCAAAAAAAAATGTTTTGTCAAGGAAAAAAAGCTCTATGCAAATAAATTAACTCTTGGCTATTGGAATTCCACTTTCTCATAATCAAAATTATTAACATTAAAATAAGCTACATATGACATAAAAGCGATTTTAGAGAATATAGCAGACCCAAGAAAACAACTCATATAGCAAGAACATTGATGGCACTGCTCAGCAGGAAAGTCCTTATCTAGAGGTTGGGATAGAAGGAGACAGAGAAAAAAAAAAGGTCCTCTGCATTGAATCATTTACCATGGTATTATTTTGGCTATTCTTGCCCTTTGCAGCTGACAGAAGATAAAGCCTTCCCACACTGGCCAATGAGGAACACCCTAGTTTGACAAATATTGTCATTTAATCCCATAGACAAAATCTAACTGTAGCACTGTTGCTTCAGGTTGGGGAGCTGGAGGCATTGGTTAATTGGTTGGAGGGTGGAGATGGTTTGCGTTCAGGGGGAGTTTAGGGAGGCTGGTTTGCTTGCTTGGTTTGTTTTTTAGTTATGGGTTGTTTGGTTTTTTTCCAAAAAAAAAAAAAAAAAATCAAAAACTTGCCTTAGAATATCAAGCAGAAAAATCCAGTCATAATCACCCATCAGTAATGTTGCTATCAAGAGTAATGCATAGGCTGATACACTGAGGACCTTAAGGAATTCCTTTCCTCAATGTAGCCAACAGAGTTCAATGAGACACCCTTAAAATGATGCTAGCTCTAAAATTCAAGTTAGTTTAGCTTCTTGAAGGATAATTTACATTTGGTTTTAAAATTGTCATCATCTTCCCCTTAAAAGATACTTTCATCTCCTAAATGCTATTTAGCGAAGTACATTTCATTTCCAATGTGCTCAAAAATGATCTTACTTTGTCAGAATGCCAAGGTGCATCTCCAGTGTCTTCTTATTCTATTTCTATTATGCTTTGCCATACATAATACTGACTGAATACAGTACATGTTGCATTTGCAGTGGTTAAAGCAACAGTACAACTCAAATTTAAATGAACTAGTGGTGTACCACCTTAGGTGAACCACAACAAAGTTTCCCCAGGAACAAAAAAAAAAACAAAAAAAATAAAAAAAAAAAAAAAAAAAAGTCAATCCCAAATGCTGCCTGTGACATCAATGGTATTTATTGCCCTTCTTGGGGATCAAGGTGGATTATTTGAAGATATTCTTAAGGTTGCCCTATCTCAGGCGATTCTTTCTGTATCTGATGCAAAATTTGACTTATGCCACTAGTGTTAAATAGGTTTTATTTGGAGATTACTGTCATGGCTTTCGCTGCACAAGGGTAAATGTGACCTGCTGGCATTCCTTCATGGTTTACAAAGACATGCCAAAGAATCTGGGTTCTGGCACGGAGACCTGGGAAAAAGAGTTTTACTGTACTTTGAACTGTGTTACTTTGAAGAAGAGGAAATAAATCCTGCAAATGCTTAACACTAGGCAGATTAGTGTAAGTATGTACAGGATCTGTTTGTGTTAGTGGGGTCTATACTAGTCACTATGTAACATTGTAAAATACAAGGTAGCTAATTCTACATACACATGCAAGAGCTAATACCAGGTTTATTTTACTCATTTTGTAGACTGATCAAACAGATGCAAACAACTTTTTTACTAATAGCAAACTATGCAACAGAATAGTTCTGTGTTTCTGTGCTGCTATCATTAGATGTGAATAGGGAATTTCCTCTTCTGTCATATTCTATCTACCAAATATGACTTCCACATAACCCTTAATTATGACAATTCAGTTACTTTCACGGGGACAGGCTACACTGGACAACCCACATGTTTTGATTTGAAGAGAGGATAACCAGCCAAAGAGCTCCTTAGACCTGACCTGCCACTCATGGTCTCTGACACAATTTCATGCCCATTGCTTTCATTGTGCACTTTGTCTTGGATGTGCAAGCTCTCAGTTTAGATGGAGGAAAATAAACAAACAAAAAAATGTTATATTAAGAGAGATCAAAGTTTCTCTGGAAAACAGCAATAACAAATGATAGAAAGTTAGAAGGAAATTGAAAACTAGTTAAAAATTCCTTAACTCACAAACAGTAACTACATGGGTATGGAGGCAGACCATAATCTTGCCTATTTTCCACATATTCAAGAAAGAGTCTTACTCCCCTCTCCACAGACAAACTACATATCTTCATTTATTTTCTTGCCTCTATTCTTTTACACAATTAATTGACAAGACAAATGAGAAACAGGTTTGTCCCTAATTAATCAGCATATAAAAAACCTGTTTACATCAAATCAACAAACATATTAACATCAAGGAAGTTTCCACGTTTTCAGAAAGATACTTGTGGAAAGAAAGATTTTTACATTGTTATAATGCTATCCTGTGTTCCCAGAGATGGACTTCCTGACATGTAAGTATTTTTAGCCTACAAAATCAGCTTCTAGAGGAACTAAAATATCCTGTGAGGTTGGCAGACTGATTAGCCCAATGCAAAAGACAATGTGCTTAGTTCATTTAGATTTATCAAGCTTACAGTCTTTATACAGTAGGGTTAACTGAGGTCATAGATCAAGCAACATTCCAGCCACAAGATGACAGAAGGCCTTAGAAGTAAGTCTAATCAGTAAATGCTGAATCAGCTGTATGACTCAGTGAATATAGCCTTCATGATTCCCAGTGGACAATGGCTTGATCCCTTTTTTTGGAGGGTGGTGGGATTTTCATATTCAAGCAATGAGGTTAACAAGAATCTAACTACATGAGATGTATCAAAAATATTTTTTCAGTTGTGTATCTACTCTAAGTCACCTAGAAAAGACAGTGCAGAAATGTTTATTGAAGACCACAGACATAGCAGATAACTTTTTGACCTCTTCCTCTCTATTGCTACTGCCTCAAGTAAAAACTGATGCTGTTTCAGAAAGGAGATTGTGTCCAGGATATCTGATTGTCCTCAATATTTTATTTGCAAGACCCTAGACAGGTGGCATAAGGTAGAGAAACCAAGACCTGTTCTAACCCAAAGGTCCAAAAGTAGAATCCCTCAAATAGGAGGGTCAGCACAGATGACTGTTTTGAGTTACCTCCACAGCCACCCCTCTGAATAGGAGACGGGAATAATCTTAGGACCTGGGCCATAACATATGGCAAGCGTGAGATACATTTCAGGCCTAGTCTCTAATCTTCCAATAATACTATGAAAAAGATCCTAGCACTGAAATAAAAAATAAAAAAAAAAAAACAACCCATCAAACATGTGTTGAGCATACACCACTAGAAATGTAGTAGCTGAAAGTCTACTATGTTCTACACCAAAATATAGCATGCTGTAATTAAAACTATTCTGAATCTAATGAACCTATAAACCTATAGACATATATTTTTAACAGGACTAAAATCAGAAGCTGTTCTCATACCAGTTCAACATACAATTTTAATCAACATATAAGGCCAGCAGTACCCTTCACATGTGCCTGATCAGTCTGCTCAATTAAATTCACAGCAAGATAGTAGACAGCAGCTTCAGCATGTTTTAGCAACAGTTAAATAACAGACGGGGATGGGGGAAAAAACAGCAGTGAAATGGGAAAAAGAAAATTAAGTAAAAACCACATGTCTTGGGCATGGAAGAAAAAGGATAATGCATAGTCCCTTCCAGTTTTTCAGGAGATTGTGGAGGGAAAAAACACTTTCCTTTTTGATTAGACAGCTCGTGTCTTGGGGGGGTAAAAAATTGGTGAACAAATAATCTCCTCAGAACATTTGCAAAAATCCTTTTCCTCTTCAGAGGACAAAAAGTTTTTTCTTGATCAGCTCTCTCTGACATAATTTCTTACTATGTATATTATTTAAGAGTGCATGTCATCACTTGGAAGGGTCTCCAACTAGAATTTTAATCCAACTGGAATTCAGGTAAGTAATGAATCAAATAATTAAATCCAAATCTCCACCTAAACTTCTCAGGTTCTGATGAAATTCAGAAATGAAAGAATAGTCCAAAGACAGCTGTTCTCAAGGGGTTTACGTAATTTGGTTATAAAAATCATAGCAGTAAGATAGTCATGTGTTAGCAGTATTGAACCTTAACCCCAATGCTTAGGATAAAAGAATCTGAGATCACTTTTTTTGGTGCAAAGATAGCTCAGCCAGGCTATGCAGTGAAATACAACCACCTGCAATTCAGCAAACTGAGCAAGGAAAATGTTAAGTGTCAAAAGGGCTTTTGATTTCTTTCTAATCCTGCCAGGGATTTAAGGTGCGTACACTATGCCAAGTCAACTAGACTCAAATTTTCAGATGTAGTCTGCAATTCGGCCCACCTCTTGGAAGTGTTGACTGGTTGCACTGAAAGCAATTTAAGCTGTAATTTCTCAGCACCTCTGAAAAGCAGACCTACGTTTCTTAAATTTGGTGTCAAAACTATAGAACACTTAAAACTAAAACCCAGCAGGGACTTCTCTTCAGTGGATATAAAGATCCATGGCTTTCAAAGTGGTCCAAAGGGATAGCACAGCTCTCAGTGCACCAGTGTGGGATTTGGAAGACCTGTGCTCAATAGACCGACTGGCTACAGTCAAGTGACTTAACCACAGCTCCCAACTGATATGAGCATAGTCCTTTCCAACATTGTGCACGTGTAGTGAGAATAAATACATTAAAGCCTGGGAGGTTCTCCTGTTGCAGCATAGAAGCTGTTCATTTTGAGGGTGGAATGAAAATAAGAGACACAAAACTTCCGTATGGCTGGGAACCGAGTTATTCTGAGGAAATATGAAATGTCTTAACAGTGCTTCGTATTCCAGAAAATTACTTAATAGAGCCTTTCTTCATTTTAACAATATTAAAATGTAAACACATTTTTGGTATGAAAAGTATGTTCAGTGCACGTCATAGGTATATTTGGATAAAGAAATATGTTTTCTATGGAAATAAGATTAAAATTGTTATTTAATAGTGCATTAATCAGAAGTAACAACTATGTATTTCCTAGGCAGCAAGAACCAAGCAACACAGAAACATCTCTGCCATCTTATTCTTGGATTCACGCCATATTTTAGGCATGCATAAAATAGCCTGTACAACATATTTGGGCATGTTTAGTTTGGAGAAGAAGAGACTGAGGGGAGACCTTATTGCCCGCTACAGCTGCCTGAAAGGAGGGTGTAGAGAGGTGGGTGCTGGCCTCTTCTCCCAAGTGAATAATGACAGGACCAGAGGAAATGGTATGAAGTTGTGGCAGAGGAGGTTTAGATTAGATACTAGGAAGAATTAATTCACTGAGAGGGTGGTCAGGCACTGAAACAGCCTACCCAGGGAGGTGGTGGAGTCACCATCCCTGGACACTTAAGAAGATTTAAGAAACATGCAGATGTGACACTTCAGGGTATGCTCTAGTGGCCGAGATTGCTGCATTGGGGGATTTGTTTTGTGGGGTTTGTTTTTTTTGTGGTGTGAGGTTTGTGGGGGTTTTGGAGATTTTGGGGGTTTGTTTGGTTTGTTTTTTGTTTTTGGTGTGTCTTTGTGTCTGTGTGTGTGCGTGTGCGTGTGGTTGGACTCTATGATCTCAGAGGTCCCTCCCAACCATGAAATTTCTGTGATATTTCTGCAGAACCCTAATTGGCAGTTGCCACAACAGCAGGATTTGACCCAGTGGTGCTCAGTACTGAGCTACTGTTCAGCAATAACAAATTGTTTTCAGGATTAGCTTCTCAAGCTGTCCACAAGACATACCTCCGGACCACCCTATACATACCATGGCTGCAGAGGTGACAGTGGGAGAGTCAGTGCGGCTGTATTAGAAGGAAGACGCCATACATTCTTATTTTTAAGACTCAGGATGGGTGTGATTGATGTCTCAGCTAACATTAACAAAGGGTAGAAACAAAGGCAAGCCAGGTTGGGCCCTAATGTATGGCCAGAGCCGGGCTCCTTGCAGCCATGCCCAGGGTCCCCCAGTCACCACCAGGCTGCCCCACCAGCATGGCCTGGCCATGGTTACATCCTGCAAGTAGCCACCTCCGACACCAAAGCTGCCACTGCTTGTCAAGGCACCCAGCACTGTGCATGAAGAATGAGTCTCCCCCTCTTACCTCAGGGTCTTTCTCTATCTCCAGCCCTGCTTCCAACAGGTTACGCTCATATTCCTCCCGCTGCAGCCGCTTCTCCTCCTCCAGGGCATCCAGTGGGCCGAGCTCGATCACCTCCACACCTGGTGGCCCTGGCTGCTCCTGTAGGACACAGTGGCCACCGTCCTGCTGCTGTGGGTTAGCACAGCCCTTCTCAGTACCTCCATTCGAAACCAGGGCCAAGGAGGCAAATCTGTGTGTCGGCTCAGGTGAGGCTATGCCGGGTGGGTGCCGAGCCAGACGTTTTCGGTAGTGATAGGCTAACACATAGTCAACCTTTCTCTTGCTATCCCTGAAATGCATGCCGCTTGGGGATGCCTTGTCCATGGCCCCTCCTTGTGTCCCGTCCAGGTAATTGTTTATAATCTGGGAGAGAAACACATGAGTCTCACCAACAAGAAAGCCAAAAAGCCCAAGAAAGCAGCTGTCACAGGGTTTATCTCCACACAAGCATGTAGAGCTGCACAGAGTCAAAACTGAAGGACAGCCAGGGGTCAGTATGGCCTGCAATAGCTCTTTGCAAACTAGATGATGTCCCACTGACATCCTCC
>VXBW01002689.1:717862-776089 GCA_013400375.1 Thinocorus orbignyianus | reverse complement strand
TTTTTTTTTTTTTGAGGGTGAGGGTGGAGGGGGAGGTTGCCAAAATCTCTAATTCATATATCCCACTTATTTTAATGCATTCTTTCTTTGTTTGGTTTTTTGTTTTGTTTTCAAAGAGTTTAAGGCAGACCTTGTGTCCTACTAATAATCTTCTATGCCCTCCCTAGGCTGAATCTACTTACCCACAATCCTGTGCTAAGAGAGGAACCAGTAAAATGGTAAAGAAGGAAATACTTGGGGAGGAGGAGACATGACCTCTAAATTATTCTTATGTTTTCTATCAATAATGGATTAGGGTCCTGCAGCACTTGAACAGTACTGTAGATTGACTCACCAATCTCCATTTTTTGATCTCTCAAGGAGACTTGCACTTGGTTTACTTTAATGATGCCACAAGGGACACTCCAAGGAAAATAATTAATAAGTGGAGGTTTCATTCCCAAAGGCTACACACAGCATTTCTCCAGTATTTTCAGACTAAGCCTAGGATATCTCACAAGACCTTTGCACAGTCAATTAAAGACCTTTGTTCTTCCCAGTCCTTTTAACTGGGCCTAGGAAAAAAAATCTGCATTTCATTTATAATAAAATGATTTCATTTCCATCATGCTTCCCAGCCTCCAGAAACTGTGTCGTGAACCTGAGGTTAACACTGGTAAACAGGTGAGGCAGTTAGGGACTTCCAGTCAGAATAAATTTTTCGATAGAAATGCAATTTCCATATCTGAATTTGGAAGACTCCTGTTCTCCCAAAAGCTTTTAATCTTCCCAGATCAAACTGACTGAATCAAAGTGCTTTGTTGTGAATGAGTTCCACATTTGATAGTGCTTGCCTGTGGTACTGCACTCAGTACCTCAGGGGCTTCTACTTCAGATGCTGCCTGACCTCATTCCACCCTGTAAGCCTTTACGACATCTGGCCTTACATGTTCTCATTCTGTAAATATTCTAGAGGAATTAGTATCAATAGAAACAAGCTGTGTGTGTTTGTATGTATATATATATGATTTTTTATACGTGCACACATGCATAGCTTTGGTACAGATATATATATCCCCAGAGAACAGCAATAGAGTGAATCTTGAATTCAACCTGGAAAGCAAATGTTTAAGAACTACACTCATTCTAGAAAAATAGACTGGAACCATCCCTCTAGTCAAAATTCTTTAAGTTGTAAATGGTTTCCAAGGACAAGGTGCCTCGAGGACAGAGATCAGTGACCAGCCCTAGTTTCAGCACCAAGTCAAAGCCAGTAATCATCTACTTGCTCAGGCAGTCTCTCTGCAATCCTTTGCTTCATCTTTTTGTAAACTTATGGGTTGGCTCTACGAGCACCCATTGACCTCACCATTTGAGTTTTCAGTTCCCTATCTAAAGTGTAATGATGCAGAAACTGCACACACTGCCAAACGTGTAAGGACTGAGAGGGTATATTATAGGATGTACTGCTTGTGAAATATGCATTAAGGGACTCTACCTAATTAGGAGCTCTGTATTAAATCCTGAGTAACAGCCAATTATCCGATCTGAGTGGTCCAGATGGTCAGATTACCATAGGCACAGCCACTTGCAGAATACATTGTAAATGGTTTGGCTACCCAGGGCACAGACGCTGACCTGCTTTCATTTATCTTCCTCTCTTTCCAGTTAAGCATCAGAAATGTGCTGCATTTCTGAGACACCAGTCAGAGGTATACCTGTACTCACACAGATGCCTCTGAAGGGCTGTTAAAAACATCTAGAATTCAGGAACCGTTTGGCAAACTTCTTATTCCTTCTACCCTCCAAGTAGTTATGGAAAAAAACTACATGAATTTACCATTTCTATATGGCTTGACTTAAACATAAGGTCTTTAAAGGAGATACGTATAAATAAAAAGACATACCATGATTATGCATGTGGTCTTCAGATCCCCCCTAAGTTAATGACTTCTAAGTCCTGAACATGCACATCTAGAGTTGCTGATTCCAATACAGCCAGTTGTGCCTGTATAAGTATGCAAGTATTTTCATTGCACTGCGATTTTCTGTTTTAAGCTGCCACCTCTTGTCTCTTCAAAATACCAGTTATTATTATTTAATATTTCAATGAAAGAGTTTCAGACACAAGGGAGTTCAAACTAATTAAATAAGCCTTGGTCAAGCTTAAAGGAAACAGACCACCAGGGGAAATGTCCAGGAATAAATGTTTAAGCAGAAAATCCATTCTTTATTCAAAACTACTTGAAGAAAAAGGTGCAGTAGGTTTCATTAAAGATAATTTAGATTACTGTGATGTTCCCAAACTCCTTATAGGAATAAAATAGGGATAGAATTTGACCACTGAATTTCAGATATCTGATATTTCTTTCTTCAGGATGGTTTAAGAACTATGTAGGCCTTTAGTCCCCTACTACTTGGCTGCTTCTACTAAAATCAGTCCCATAACTAAACTCAACTTTGGACAGTTCCCTCTACAAAGAGTATTTATTCCCTGATCATGTTCTGGAGGCTGAGAAGTAAAGGGAAAACACTGTTATGTACAGTCAAAGGTAACAGGACAAAACTGAGATGCTAATTCCTACTCAGAGCATGTCCTTGCTGAGTGTCCTGGTGACTCAGTATGTGGCGACTCAAATTCAGTATTAGAACAGGTTCCAGACAGGCAGACACACCCAGGCTGTCAAAGGCATTTACCCAGGACTTCTCATAAGTGGTTTTGCCCTTCACATCTGCAGTCTGAGAGATACTGTATGAGCACTCAAACCACAGGCTGCAAATTTGGATCTTGTGTCTCTTGGTGGAAACTTGGCTGTGGGGAAGCAGCAAACTTGAAAAAATTATGTTTTCTGCTTCTAGCTCTGCTTCTTTCTCCCTTTGGTTGATTTCCCAGTTTCATTCCCCAGGAGGTCAGGTAGCCCAGGGCACATTGTTTGGACAATGTGATGAAAACGAAAAACAGTCACACAATTGCATGGGGCTGAGCTGCCTACCTTAAGCCTTAGCAAGACCACTCCATCTCTGATCTTTACCCTTGTTACTTCTTCCATGACACGCCTATACTCTATTTCCCAGAAGCTTCCTCTAAGTTCTTTCTCTTCATGGTAGGCTTCATGCCCTCTAATTGGAAATTTATTTTAATATGTACCATGCTGCATTAGAGAGTATTAGAGACAATCCAAAGAGCCTTGTCTGGCTTGTGATGCTTAAAAGGCACTAATGGCAGTCTTGAAGACACAGTGGAGGAAATTATACCTTTCTTCAGCTGTGTTGATTTTGAGGGAGCTGTGCCCAGAAGTAATTGTGGCACAAGCTGAGTTTCTTCCCATATTACCACACATTTTGAGACTATAATGAGTCAGGAAGCTGTTAATATGAGATAAACAGAGACACTTGTCCATAACCCTCTGGCCCTTTGTGTGAGTGCATGATCACCGATTCTTTAAAGTAAGAATTACTGACACAAAGGATAATAACAACCCTCTTACAATCATTTTGGGGAAAAGGAGGCCTATGGCTATCTGCTCCACAGGAGCAGATGAGCCTGGAGCAGGGAGTGATAGGGCAAATTGACCTTCCTGACAGGGAGACCAGGGGCAGAGTAGCAAGTTCAGGTCAGGGTCAAGGCTGGAGGCAGTGATCAGGGCTGCATACAGCTCAGTGATACCCCAGCAAGTCAGCAGTGATGGGGCAAGTCTGAGGTAAAGCCAGGAAGCAGAGCCACTGGGTCCAAGTCAGGGCCAAGCCAGCAAAGTCCAAGACCAGGTACAGATGTAGCTCAGGCAGGGTTGAGCCTCAGCTGAAAAGTTCCCAAGGGAAAGAAGGACAGCTCACCTGTGCTTTCTTCAAAACATCTCTAGTTGATGAAGGAGCTGGCCCTTCACTCAGCCAGCTAAACTCTTTATCATGGTCAACTAAACACCTAGAAAGGGGGTGTGCTCTTGAACTGCCCCTAAATTGCTGCCAGAAACAACAGTATTGCAGCATCTCAAACAGACAAGGACAGGCAAGAGGCCAACTCCTTGCTGGCTTTGACTGACCTAAATAGCTATGCTCACAGACACAAATGTAAAAACCTGTGGTTGTGCTTCTTTGGTTGACCCTCGTACACAGGAACTCCCTACTCTGGCATTAGGAGCAGGAAGAATGTACCTGAGTTAACAGAGGTGCTTATTCACCTCTGGCACACACCATGAGCCAGAGAGTCTCTTAAAGAGTGGAAGACTATGAACCTGAATGGTCAAGAATGAAGGAAACAGAGTAGAGCTGTGGAGATAGATGTGGGAACCATCAGGTACAAACCACAAAAACCTGTGTCACCTCGTGAACGTTTATGTTACCTGAAGACTTAATGGAGTTATATGTACATAATAGAACTCTGTGTATAACTTTACAGACTCCCCTCCTGTTGGTTTTTGTTGTGATGGTGTTTTTTGTGGTTTTTTTTCCACTTCTACTCTGCATGTAAAGATTACAGAAAATATATGTCAGAAAAATCAGGTATCAGGACTAAGTCCAACAGTGACAGTCCTGAGACAGATTAAGAACACTGGAATAACTCAACAAAGATCAGCAGTAGGCATTAAATCTAATGCCTTTTTGCCATTGTGGTCTGACATGCAAATAGTTTCAGGAAGGAGACTGAATGGGAAAGAATAGAAATGGCATAATTCAGTGAGGTGCATGATATTTTGGAGTTCACAGCAAAAGCCCCAGACACAATGATATAATTGTGGAAAAACCACAAAACGTTTGTCAGTAGCAGTGAAGTAACAGTGACATAGTATCAGCACAGACTTTTATTCTAAGCTTGTATACTGGGAAGTCAAACACGAAAGTTTTATGCACTGGGAAGATTTGATCCTTGCATATGGAAACTGAAGGCTCACTGCTGCACGTTGTCTTCTGAAAAAGGATATTGCTCACTCCCCCCAGTTGCATTGCAATAAGGCAAATGCAGATGGAAACACCAGAAGTCCAGCACAAGACATTTGCCTAGCAATTGTCTTTTCCATGGATCACAACACTGACCCACAGCTGCACTCCCAAGTCCTCAGAAGAAGTGAACTCTGCATGTTTTATCTCTGAGCCTTCAGTATGCAACCTGGGACACAGATTTTTTCTGTTATTCTTTGGGGGTTTTTTTGAAAGCGTCCTGAAAGAAGACAGATAAGTCTTTTCAAAGTCTTCCTTTCTCTGTTCCCCACCCTCTTTCCACCTATTCAACTTCATAGGCAGCAATTAACAATAAAGCAGAGAATAAACTTACCGGGCATGTGTGTTTCCATGTTGCCTGGAGGTTTGGCTGGAAGTTGCGTCAGTGCTAATAGGATGTGGCTACACTGATCGTGTGCACAATCTGCTCCTGCACTGGCTTAAGTAGTGAACAGCACTAGCAGCTATTTCCATCCTGGCTTGATCCTGCTGTAAGCAAACCACAAACTGAAGCTAATTAGCAAGACCTGCTGTTTTGGTGATTACTATCATGGAGGAAAGAGAGAGGAAAAGGAGAAACTCCCATGACCTGAGAGGCTATGCCAGTTCTCTGCTAGAACTTCAGCATCTTGTCTTCATGCTCCATAATGCCTCAACAAGCAATGTAACAACAGACATATTTTGTCCTAATTCCCCAGAAGGCGGTGGAGGAGAGGAAGAAAAAAAGCTAATGCAAAATCAGGGTCTACAACAGAGCCAGTTCTGTCCCAAAAACTGTAATTAAAGGATTAGACTTTCTTGGAGGTGGTTTCTGTGTGGAAGAGTGTCTTTATATCTGCAAAGCTTTACAGTGCTTCCAGGTAGGAGGTAAGTGCAGAAACCTTTTTATAAGGCTGTATCTCAAGTGCTCAAGTTACCTTACTGCCTGGATGCAGCGCTGTCATTCCTACATGAAATATTCAAGGGATTATCTTGTAATCAACTGTCTAATCAGAACAGGTGATGGATCCTGCTTAGCCTTCAACCTTATAATTTAAGCAATCTGTTGAGAAGAAAAGGTTTTGATGACTAATACCATCAGAGGAAGGACATTTATTTGCTAATGGTAATTGGAGAGAGGTGAAATTATTTGGAGTCCAAATCTTTTTCACCTTTTATCCTATTTAGGACATATAGTTTCACTAATGTGGGAGGGGGAAGTAGAATTAGTCAGTGACTGAATACAGTACAGTGTTTCTTCTACCTTGTGAATTAGGATCGCGCACTGTGTCATGACCGACAAGAATAGCAGTTTTCTATATCACAGAGATGTACTGATGTACTGTGGCTAAACTATCAAAGATACCGAGTTTGTACAGGGAGCAGTGTAGCTGTTGTGTCCCAAAACTTGGGCTGGGTGCTGGAAAACTCTCCCAGCAAGGTTAAGAAATACACATGCTGCTTTAAACTCTAGACAAATTGTTACTAGGTAGTTTCCCTTTTAATGAAATGGCTACAGACAGACCAAAGAGAATGAGATAAACTAGATGACTGTGTTCATTTGTTTACTTCAGCTCAGCTGAAGTGCCACATGAGGAATTTTATAAGTAACCTACATTAATGCTGTATGCCTGACTACTTAAAAGAGAGAGGAATTAAGACCCCTGACTCTGTCTTGAACAGCTTTATGCTGGTCAATCAAACTTTCCTGCCCTACAATATTATATTCCTGACAAAAAGGAAAAGTAATGATTAGTGTCTTTGTGCATACAGTGAAGATGAGTATATTAAATTTTAACACTTACTTTACTACTCACATAGAATAATTTCTTCAGATAGGGAAAGTTGAAACACCCCACTCTTCTTAGCCCCTCCTTTGCAATGGCATTTCCTAGTTTCTAACTAATTATCAACAGGTATCAAATAATTGTTCTTCTCACTCTGCTTAGTATCTTACTTTAATATCAGAACTGCCTTGAGTTATAAAACAACAACCTGGACACCGTAGCTTCTGGACTGAGTAGTCTGAAAACTGTTAGATCACAGAAATAAAAAATCAAAAATTAAAAAGAAAAAAAAAAAAAGGTTTTCTCAGTTGCTACAGATCTCAATATAGTTCATGCTTACTTTGTACAGGGCAATGGTGCAACACATGGAGCTCCTGGTAAATTTGCTAGGAAAGTGGGAGCAGAGAATACTCCAAGGGAAGCAGAACTGCATTTTGCCATGATGTTTTACATCCAATTAATATGCTACCTGGACATAGAGCAAAACTACTGCTTTGTATATACATTCCTCTGGGAGAGGAGGAATGGAAACTTGCTGAAAATTATGCTATTTTATGTCCACATTATATGCTACACCAACTAAATGCTAAAACAGAAAGGGCATACATGCTAATTATGGTGTAGTACAGGAATGTAGAGCCAGGTACTACTAGAATCCATGTGGATACAAAGCTCTGCCTGCACAGGTTCAAATTACTAGCTCTTATAAGTCATAACTATGGGTCTGTTACAGGTAATACAGTTAGCTGAGGTAATAAATAATATACACAGGAGGCAATGTGATAGGAAGCAATATCCAGCTAGTTAAAATGGAACTGAATCTGTACTCTGTTTTTGAGACCAGTTGCCAGTGGAGAAAATCATATCCTGGCATTACTGTCTTTCCAAGTTAGAGCCATCTGGGTATAGTGTTAGCTGATAATGCAGAGCTGCGACCAGTGACCAGAACCACGACAATACCACATTGTGCTTCATCTGCTGTAGAGGAGTTGTGCTTGCAAGCCTGTAAAAGTTAGCAGAGAGATTAGATGCTTTCAATAATTAAGAAGTTATGTAAGACTCCTCCCCAAATCCATTTAATATTCCTGTAAACCTATCCTGTAGTACGCTCAATGATCCAGCCAGTCTTCTGAAGTGGTGGGATGCCTTCTGAATCATTGGCGGAAAGGCAAAGATTAAGATAGCTCAAAGCAAGCAGTATGTACGAGTTGAAAAACAATGCTCCTCAAAGCCTGGATTCTGCTGGTGAATGTCAACAAAGCAGTCTGGCAAACAGCTCTGTCTGATGTGTGGACCTGCTGCTACTCCTAAAGCACACAGCTCTCTATTATGCAGGGACTTGAATGTATGCTTATATTCTTCGCTTTTGCCAGGAAAGAATGCCTCTGAAAAAAAGCAGAGTTGGGTTAAATGAAACTAGGCTGTGTGAAAGGCAATCAAAACCTGCATGGAGTAAGTCTGAGCCCATTGCCTCACTGGCACTGTTAAAGATTTAGATGAAAGACAGCTATTTTGGGAAGGCTGCCTGAAAAAGTTTGATTCTTATGCCAATCAGGTCAAGGTGAAAAAATCCAGTACCTTCTCAGTCTTTTAAGGGAGATGGTATCATATTCCCTTCCTCTTACTCTTTCCTGCTTGTTTATTTTATGACAGGATTTTCAAGGAAGAAGCTCCTTCTGGGCTTGAGCACAAGAAAGCATATTGGTTTTACCCCTGAATAATAATAACAGGTAGGCCATACAGAAGTCCAGAGAACCCTATTCCATAAGAAAAAACAATACACTCTCATGGGAAGCATTGTGCACCCACTTCAGTCCATGAATTGGCATGGATGCCTGAAAGCAGAATTGCAATCAAGGGAGGTGAAAAACCCCACATAGTATGGGACAGGTTCTTGAACCATTGTAAAGTCTTAATACAGTCCTTTTTATCCAATTACACTGAGCTGCTTCTTCTATGAGTATGATCCTATAACCAAGAATTTTTCCAATAAAGAATCTGGAGCTCCTTAGCAAAAAAAGTACTAATTTTTGTAGTATGAAAGCCAGTATATTTAAGTCTTTTTCTCTCTCAAGATACTTAGATCCACAAGACTTTTCTTGTTCATTGAGGTAGAAGTGATGAAAGTAGGAATGCTTGCCTGTTGGCTGGACAGATGTGTCCATCCACTTTGTTGCTACGTGTGTCTGTTTTTCAGAAGTTCCAGAAAACTGTGGCTCCATCTCTGTCCCTGTGGATTCTCCTGTGTGTGCTCCCTGTACCAGTAAGCTGGTCCCTGACTTACACAATTATCTGATTAGAAGACCTGTCTGCAGCCCTGAGCCTTAGGCAGCAATCCTTTCAGCTTTCATGAGTTAAAAAAGCTCACCAATGGAAACAAAGGAACGGTCCGGCAATGGTAAGGGTATGAGGAAGACACCGCCTTTTACCCTCTATCCACTTCATTTCCCTGGTCCATTCCGATATTGCAGGCTGCTGTTCCAGCAGTTGCTTATTTGCAGCTTCAGATGAGCTGCTGTGCAGTTGATTACCCAGGTGACCCAAATCCATCTGTCAGGGAGCTTAGTATCCGGAGCCAGTTACAACAAGGAACTAGTGCAAGGATGAAGGAAACCTGGTGACAAAGACCTACTGAAGTAAGTGGGGCTGGTGTCAATGAAAACGTTATTTCTCTTCCTGAGGCTTTTGTGGTCCCACAGCAGAAGAAATAGAGATGTATAGAAAGTCCTGCACTTCTGATAGCACTCTCCAGCAATAGAGTATGTCTTGAATGAATAATGAGGGAAAAGAGGGCCTACAATTCAATGTGTTGAATCCACAGCTGAATGGTAAAAGAGACGAAGCAGGAACCTGCCTGGTTCCTCTCAAAAAGGAATACTACTTGCCTTTCTAGTTGAAAGCACAGAGGGGTTTTCTGTTTGCTAAAGCTGGGAGCCATTCATACATCTGGGGAGGTGTTTTGACCTGTTTAATCATGTGACATTGATACTCATATGATGAGCAATAGGTCTTCATTGCAAAATTTCCCTCCCTGTGACCCAGGGGCAATGGTGACAATGTCCTCCAAAATGCCTTCCATTTCTACAGATACCAACCTAAAATCTGCACAAGGATAACCTGGTTTCCTGTCCTTTTCTGCTAGGCTTCTCAGGAGCACTTTTACCCTTCAGGACCTCTGTATACACTTTGACCAGTTCAGGAACACTTCTGCTAGAGCTGAAAAAACTATAATTTTTTTCACCCATAACCTATTCCTGCGCCTTAGTGATTTCATCACAAAGATATGGAAAGTTTGGGGTTGTTTTTTCAATATACCTCCTATAACTGATTTAAGATATATTAATTTTAAAAAGTTAATTAAATGAAAAATTTAAATATTTATTGTCTTTCAAAAATCTAAATAGAACAAACAGTTTTCTCTGTCTCATATCTTTGAGAAATTAGTACTTCCCAGTGAAACTGCTTGACTGGCACTAGATTCCACTGGGATCAACAACCCAGGATTGTCCCTGGGTCACAGGGAGGAAAATTTTGAGATGAAGACCTATTGCTCATCATGTAAGTGTCAATGTCACGTGATTGTCTTTTGATTCCCAAGCCCTGAATAGACCTAGTTTAAATCCTGCTATATTTATCCCTGGCAGCAGTAACTAAATTAAACCTGCCACTGACAATTCTGCATTTGAAAGAACTCTAACTTTTGTAGCTAATGCAATAGATGAAATTCCAGTGTTTGGAAACAAGGGAGATCACTTACGAGCTTTCTCTTCCAAGTGGTATGGAAATAAATAGAGAACAGCTATCCCTTGGCCCCATTCACAAGTACTGAGGACTTGCAGAAGTTACACCACCTTTGTGCAGCACATATTTTTTTTGCATTCAGCTTCAGGAGGCACATGTCTGTGTCTTACCTGAGTCATAAACAGTATTGGTTTTGTACCAAGAACATCACCCTCTTACTAGGAAGTCTTATGCCATAATTAGTGTACTTCCTGACTGGAGAGGGGGAAAAAAGTCCAAAAACCTAGAAGTCTGCAGTTTGTCAGTATGATCTGAAGAGGGAAATGCAAATGTAATGTCTCTGAAGACAATGGTAAATGCTTCAGGATATGTTCTTTAAGTAGAAGCAACATTTTCTGTTACTGTGTTGTGGGTTTTCTTTTTTTGATATTTTTAATAATGTGAATTACCTAGTGATGACGAAAGGGAACAATACAATCTGCAATACTGTATCTATAAATAATGCCAAGAATAATCCAAAAATGCACCGTTATGCTAATAAGTTTTATTGCTTGCTATGTTGATGCCATTAGTTAGTCAGGATTCTACTGGATAAAATGGTCTACAGAGAGAAAATGAGGCTTGCACTGTAAAGTTCCTTCATCATAAAACTTGAGATTACACAACTGGTCTTCTTGGAAATATTCAGTCCGTACACTTGCGAGAATAGCATTCACACTGAGAGGCAGAAGGGATGTAATGCTGCACCACAGTCCCATTGGCACACCGGAGGGGGATCATGACTATGGTTGTTTGAGTGGCTGTACAGCAGCTGCACAGGTCTTCCCATTTCCCTGTCTCAACAGAATATCTGGTATTGCTTCGGCACTTGCCCTGAATGGAAAAAAAAGAAGAGGTATCAAGTTTGAACAGTGCCAGACCTCAGCACAATCAGAATCCAGGTTCTTCCCTTCAAAACATTGTTGGACAGCTTCACAGTCTCATAAATCAACTTCAGAACCTCAAGAGGGATGTGTGTGCTTAACTGTAGACTCAGATCTGAAAATCAGTTTCACCAATACTCCGATGAAAATCATTTGTTCGATGTAGAAAGTCCTAACAAAGCCACTTCAGAGTCATTAATTTCTGATGGAAGCGAAGGAGAGTGGTACGAACAAAGCCTTTGTGTCTAACATGCACTTTTTCGTGCTGTCTTGAATGGGGAACATTCAGCATCACCAAATCACTTTGGGAAATAAGTGTGAATCAATGACAAGGACAGAACTTGATGCTCTGCTCACTGAAGTGAAGCTGCAGTGGAGGTAAACATTTCCCTTGTGGAAGGGTGTGAAGGGGGGCAAGGGCAGGGCTTGGGATGGGGGAGGTTGATTTTGTTCCTTACCTCACAATGAGAAATAGGCACTTCCCTTTCAGCAACACATCCATTGGGATTCCTGTATTGCAGTCTGCTACTTACTGGTCGACATTCCACTTCCACACCTACCAAGTTAAAAAAAGTCACACACAAAGGTCACAGCTGAAAAGCCCAAACAAAATCATTGTCATCAGACTCAATACAGCTCCATCACCTTTTTGATCCTGACTTACTGACTTGTTCTCAAGTTACCTACTTTCATTTACTTTTTTGGTAGACTGTGCTTCCTTTGCAAAAGCAAAATATATATGCAATTGACATCAACAGGAAAAAGAAGTAAGAAGATGCAACCTCTTTGTTAAGTGGGAAAATAAGGAATATCCTTGGCAAATAATAGTGTGCTAGTACCACAAAAATCTAATGAGAAAATACGCCTGTTGACTTACGTGCTCCTATGTTCTTAAAACCTAGAACACTGCCCTCATACACACTAACAAGCTCCAATTGCCAAAGTGTATCATAGAAAGGGAAAACTGGCTACTTAAACAACTTTTACTCAAAGCCATGCAAGAGTCTACTGAATCAAAGGCATCACCCTGACCCATGCTTTGAGCCAAGTTCTTTTTGGTACTGAGATGTCTGAAAGACAAACTTTCTCAAGACCTGGGAAGGCAATGTAACCTATGTCTAAGTGTCTGCGTCCATGAGAAATTGAGTCTACTCTTATCTGACTTTCAAGAATAATTAAATTACTCTGGTTTTACAGCAGCTTTGCCAAGTCTTGGTGTTTCCTGTAGAGTATGTAACAGATTGCGCATTGCTGAGCGTCCTGGTGGAAAGATATAAACACAGAGGAAAGAGAAAGAGAGTTTGGTATCTAGAAGTATCTGTTTGATTCAAAGCTATATGTTAATCACGGTCCTTACATTGATAACCCATGGTTAGTTGGTTGGATGCAGTATGTTGACTTTTTCCTTATGGAGGTCCCTGAATAGAGAAGCAACCAGGAATAAGACTGTGTTGTAATACAGGACTTTTCTTTTTTTAACTATGTCCAAGCAAACATCAGTGGGAATAAGTACTGGAAGGCCCACACAATATGAGCTGGTTTAGGCAGGAGATATTTCACTTAGATCAGTTTGCTTTTGTTGCTACATGGAGGTCTCATTTTTAAATCACTATAACTGTTAAATAAATATATGTATTAAGCTGCGCTCATTCGGTACTGGATTTCTCCTCTCCTCAATTGCAGTGATAGGCATTCTCAATTAGTAGAACCTGCCCACCACCGCGTCTTTTAAATCTTAAGATCTGTTTTTGTTAATAAATAATTTTCAGTATTCCTTACTTGAAGCCTGTTAGATTAAAGCTCTCTTAACCAAATTACTTCTTTGAGCCATTTGATGACAGTCTATCTCAACAGCTTTCTGACTTCTGTTTCTCAAGCCAGAGCTCAGTGCTTATACGGACAGGCAATGGCTGCAAACTCTCCAGGAGTTAACATCCTTCATCAGGGGTATTATTACAGTAGTTACTATGCCAGTGTGGTGATGTGCTGCTATGCTGGCCATCTTTTATTTATTAGCACATGCACAGAGAAAAAAATCAATATAAAAATAAAGAGATAACAGAACAAAGCCAAAATGTTGATATTAGGGCCTTGCAAGAGAATATCAACCTTTTGTTACTTTTTTTTATTATTATTTGAAATGAGCTACAGTATTAGTAATTTTTTACTTACAAAGGAGAAAACTGAGAGGTTGTCTGTTCACAAAAGCATCAGAGATTCATTTTAGAAATGAGAACCCAATCCTGCAATCGTTCCCCATGTAAGCAAACCCTTCCTATGCTCACAGCCTGATTGACATTTGGATTATCTACGAAACGATGCATGAAATTAAGAGTTGCAGGACTGACTCCTAAACTGCAGAATTTGAGATGCACTCAAGCTGTTCAATAGGAATGCACTTTTAACAAGCATTTTTTAGTTATTACATCCTCAAAAAACAATCAAAATTACATCACTGATACCAGGGATTTTTTGCTAAATTCATTTTGGGTTGATTAATAATTTATGAAGTGGTTGCCTCACATATTCAGTATCAGGTTATGTGACTTGTCAACCTATGTATAATACTGTTCCTGTTATCTTTAGATGAGCAATAAAATAAAACATTCATAATTAACATCTCCATATAATGTGGAAAGTATCTATTTCTTTCTAAGCACTTGTGAATACTGTCAAAACATATGTTCTAGAGGAGAAAACATGCAGCAGTATCCTGATCAGAGGGGGGACTTCTTTAATGGATTATTTTACACATTGCTGAGGTCTGTTTCATTGAACTGCATCTTACACAAAATGCAGCTCCTTGACCAGTAGTTTACACTCTCTGAAATTTCCATACAAAAAATTTTGGCTTGTTTACTTACATGTGTCACAGCAGGTACTGCCAATTTTTGCAATTCTGCCCTAAAACAATAAGCAAAGAAAACTTCTGTTTTGGCACAAGTAATACACATTTGTTCTGCTGGAAGACTATACAGAAGGATGTTTATCACAGGGTATTAGGCAAGAAAATTGTATTTCTACATCGTACGAAAAAATAAACCAACATTAGTAATTATCTCTTTATCCATTTTAAGGTTTTGAACTTGTGATTGTGTTTGTTGATAAATGACAAGAAATAATTTACTACACTATCAAGTTCCACAACCTGAAAATATTACTTTCACCTTATATTAGGAGCTTTCAAAGTAAAGACATTGAATACAAATAAATTTCTGGGAACCAGAGGGATAAAACCAATAGTATTCAAGTGTTATGGCTGTTTAAGAAATGAAGTTAACCAGTCTCTCTTGATTATTTTAGCAATACAGATGAAAGCATGCCTATGTCACAACAGCTGAAAATGTACAGGCAAACCATCATAAAATGTCACATCTGTCAAATAAGTTTTAACAGCAAAAGATTTCATTTTTCTTGTTTTGTTACTACCACGTAGAAAATAATTCTGAGAAACATATGTATGGTGGAAAATTACTGAAAACCCATAGTGAAAAGAAAAACAGATTAATATTTATACTGCTGGGTGATGCCAACTTTGCTCTAAACACCTGAACTTACATGCAAAAGTTTGGAGGCATTTTTAATTAAAAAAATCTAAAACCTATACTTTCCATTTGTAACTAGATGAAACCCACTAATTTTATAGCTGAAAAAGTTGTGAGTTTGGGTGGGGTTTTTTTTTGGTGTGAGGGAGAATAAATGCAGTTTGGTAAGTTTTAGTTAAAAAATAAACTATTCTTTATTGATTTTCAATGAAGATCTTTAGAATACGAATACATATTAATAAACCCAAGTCTGTAACACAATCCAGTATTTTTCTAAATCTTTGGTTGTTTAACAAAACTGTGTGTGCTGCACTGATTTCACAAAGTGAGAAATGCACTGTAGAAGCTTTATTCTTCCTGAATTGTGCATATGAAGTCCTCTGTTTGATGTGTATGTAGAGAGGAGGTTGGGCACAAGCTTTGCTGTGCCCAACAAAATGGTGACAAGTGGATGTAAACACCTGTGTGACACTAGATGAGCAAAAGCAGGACTCCACATGGTAAATCCCAACCCTCACTCTGTTCTTCATTTTATGGCAAACCTCAAATCACAGGAAAGATGGGGAGACATGTCGAGTGGCATTTTTATTATACCATCATACTAAACAACTGCAAATGTGGAAGTCTGAGCTCTTCCTACAGCACTGTGAACATTCCTTTCCCTAACTTCACATGAGGGTAGAGAAAAAAAAACATTTTAGCATTTCATATGCATATTCTTATATAAAAGGGGGCTGGATCTGACTGTTTTCTCAGTTTGTGTAATTATCCACACAGTTTTGCTCTGGATAACAAACTGAAAATATCATTAGAACAATTGTTTTCTTATGTTTGCTGCTTGATACAGAACAGAACTGTTACAAGCTCAGCACCTCCCCTGCAGTATAGTGCCACGTAAAACAAGCACGTATTTTAAAACTCGGAGAAATTACATTTTTCTGAATTTCAAATAAAGTTCAGATTCAGTTTGGCCAAGATGCTGGGAGAGGATTGAGTGTTTCCAACCTAATACACATAAGGTACTCTATATACAGAACCATAAACACGACAGGGTCTATATTTAACCTGGAAACAGGACACATTTCACTACTTACCCCTTCAGCCAGACATCTTCTGGAATCAAATGGAGGACAGCCAGTGATTCTCCTTTCCCAGATAAATTCTCCTTTCTCGTTTACTTTACAGGAGTGACTGTCACAGCCATCCGTAAGTGACTCATTTGGCTGTAAAGAATTAAAAGCTGTGAGCTTTACACAGGAGTAACATGTGACAGTAAGTTTTCAGCATACTATACATCCTGACTGTTCCTTTACTGACACAAGGGCATCTAGAATGTCTCTCTATAATATCGCACTGTGGTATGTAAATTTAAAAACAGAGACTTCAAAAGACAACAAAAAAACCCCACACTTTACTGAGAAACCATTCTGAGATATCAAAGAAAAAGCAGTAGCAATACCATGTCTGCCTAACTAAAAAGGAGGGGAAAAAAGCCTTTTCCCTGGGTTCACCAAAAATAAATAAATAAAAGAAAAATTCCTTAAAACTTACCTTCAGGTATGTAAGTCTTCCATCCCTCAGCCTGATGCCACATGAAATTGGCACACATTTTCCACAGCAAGAGCCAGGGATTTCCTGCCTTCTGTAATTCTAGAAGGTAAAGGTAATTTTTCTGACTTTGTTTTGTTTTGAGCATCCTTCCTACACTTATTTATAGAGGGTTTGGTTTTGTTTATTTGCCTTAATGGACAAAGTGACAACCACCAAAATACTGTTCTAAACAGTAGGATTAGACTAACTTAATCTAATCAGTTGCATACTTTTGTTTTTCGCTTTATGAAGGTTGGCCTGTATCCTTGTACTGATTGTACATGCTATAGGGAGGTAAGTTTATTTCCAAGCACAAAGCTTCCTGTGACCACTCAATTCAATATTCTTTGACTGTCAGCAGTCACAAGGTCAAGATTCACTAAACAACACATAACAGTAGTAGAGGGCAAGAAACCTTTTAAGATGTTTTGAGTGAAATACAGTTCACATTTGTGGCATGCAGGAGCTTCTCTGTAGAGCTAATGAACATTACACAGAGAAACTTGGAAAAGTAGTTTGAAATGCTTAAACCGGGAGAAAAGGGCAAGGCAACCAGTAAGCAGTGGACAGGAAAAAGGGATAAGGTTAAGTGGAAAACTTAGTCTATGGAAATAAATATAAAATGACCTGATTAAACAAGAAAGTAAAAAGAGCATCAGAGAAGGTATGATACAATAAGATGAAAAGAGAAAAGAAATAAAAAAGAGGAATAATGGAGACGCACAAATGACAGGAAGGAAAAAATAATGGCAAGGAAAGGAGACAGGAGACTGAGCAGCACTAGCTAGAAAGGAATAAAGGTGGATAAAGGGAAAAAAGATGAATAGAGAAAAAAAAAAAGCAGAAAGGAACAGAGTTAACACATGAAGTGTCCCACAGTAATGTCTCCAGCTGCTACACATAACCAACAGCTGCTTATGATGAGCTGAACATTTTTAAGACAACAAACACTTTCTGGTTGAGTGAAGGCATGCATGTTATCCATATGTTTTTTATAGAAAAAGAATTTTGGGAAGGTGGGGGTTACTATTAAATCATTGGAAGAAAACATAGTTCATTGTTATTTAGGTGAACTTGCTTTACTACCAAAAGTGTAAGCACCTAAAGTAGGTCATAAAATGCCCCTGATGAGCAGGATGTGCTGCAGTTGGCTGTGCTTCAGTTGCCAGTGCATTTACTTTCACAGCTTCACCATTCAGTAGAAAGCAGGTGCTCCTGAGAAAGTATATAGTCTTAACCCATTATTTTATTCATTATGAAGGAATTGCTTTTAATCTGCATACACCATGAAATCAGTGACTGAGACAGGAAAGATCCCAAGTCTGTGTGTGAATCCCATTGGCCTTAGAGGGATGAAGACATTCTGCATCATATTTGATATTTTTTCCCCCTCAAGGTCCAAAGATTCATTACAATGGCTACAAAGGGATACATAGGCCTAGAACTGAAACCTCCCTTGGGTAGCTGCACATCTCCTAAACACGAGTTCATAGCTTAATAAACCCAACTGGAAATTGCCCTTCCTTCAGAGTTTTTTGTTTATTCTGTATTTTTGGGTCAGGTGGGGGAAAAGGGCTGTTTGGGAATTGTGTGGGTGGTGGAAGAAGCAGAAGAGGAACGTTTCCCTATTTTTTTACTGTGCATTTTATTGATTCCTCTACCTTTAATTGCTACAGCTGGTTTCTTGCTTTGAAAAGCAAGAATTGATGTTTGTGTATTTTTGTGTGGGAATATCCATATGCACACATGTTTCTGGCCATGGATTCATTCTAGTGTATCTGGGATTTTTTTCATTGACTTGCCAGGTTGTATTTTGTAGAAATGAGAAAGATGCTCAGCACCGAGCTTGGCCATTTATTTTTCTATCAGAAGCCTGTGGGTATAATCATATGTTACAGAAGGGGTGATATTAGGTTCCAGACAACACAAAGTATTCCAGGTTCTCCCTTTTGTCACAGACTATGTCAGTACCACCAAAAAAAGAGGGTCAAGGCTAATTTTCTGGCCCTGTAGACAAGTGGAACACGTGTATATTTAAACTGCATTCTCCCTGCAAAACAGGCTGGTTTTGGACTGTCCTAACCACTGACCTGTGCATGTTATTGGGAAGTTTTCTAGTTAGAATAGGCCAGATGGAACACTGCTGACAATTCTTCAAGATAAGTGGTTGCAGAATATAATTTGAGCCTGCAGTCTTGTTCTGTTTAGTAAAGATGAAACCCCAGAAACTTGGCTTGCTACATTGTCCTTTCTGGTTCTACTTAGGGATTGAAAACTGGACTCATACAAAACTCTGCCCATCTCTCTTGCAGAGACCCTATCAATGTATGCCTTTCAAGGATACGAGCCAGGAATCCCATATGATCATGTTAGAAATGTGACTTTTTGGTGCAACAGCCACTGCTTGCACAGACTCTGGGTTTCATTGGACCTGTTGGGCTCCATCCATTAGCCAGAGAATGACAAAAGAGGATGGGCATTTAAGCCCTTTTCTGTGAGATTTAGCTGCTGGTCTGTGCTTTTCAGACAGGGGAAGATTAGGCCAACCTTCTGCGATGGGTTTAGGTCTCCTTCTACTTGAGGTATCGGTGCTAAAAGAGAAAACTACATGATTGAGCAGTCAGACATTCCAGTCACACTGTTGTTCAGTGGAGTAAAAATGGGAGTTACTTTCCTCTGGCTTTCCCACACAAGCTCATTGCTGCTGATGGTAGCAAAACAGCAGCAAAGACTTCCAAAAGGCAATGGAACTGATGGGGATAATCACCTCAAATCACCTAAAGCATGGCTGGGAACCTGAAAAAAATATTATTGAGCTCAGCTATTAGACAATTCAGAACAGTCATAGGAAAGTCCTGAAACGTGGATATCTGGCTGAGCTGCCGGTCCCTGGAGAGTCAGATAATACAAAGTCAAGACAGCAGCTCCTGTTATCAATGGTTTGCCAAACCCTTTTGTGTCCTAAAGGTGAGTAGACTAAAATACACAATAAAAATGTGCCTGTTCACCTGAGTGCAATGGAAAGTTACCTTTTCTACACTGTGGATTAATATCGTATTTGGTACACTTAATCTAACTCAAGAAAAGAAGAACACAGGGATACAACTTCTCAGAAAAACTTCAACAGGTCTCATAGTTGCACAGAATATAAACTGGTATACAAAATGAAGAATGTGACCTTCTCATCAGACACATTCTTAAACTGAACATCCAGATCACTTGTACTTACAGTTGGGCATGGTTCACAGTTTAATTTTGTACATTTTAGAGTATATGTCCGAGAAGTTGTTGACTGGAGGGAGCAGACACATGTTGTGCATTGATCCACCATCAGGCGTCTCCATGGCTGAAAAATTACAGAGAGTTTGCAAGTCAGTGACTGTCTCTTCAACAAAGCACATAAGTGAGCAATTTTATCCAGGTTAAATCTCTTCCATTAAATCTTGCTTTGCTATTCTTTGCAAAAGAAAACAGAAGAATGGTAGATCTGCTTTCTAGAGACCCAGATTTTTGCATCTGCAACTCTGCAACAAGCAGCATACTCTGAAGCCATTTTTCAACTAAGGCTTCTAGAATTCCTTAATCTGTGAAATGACATTGGCATTTCTCATTTTGTTCTTTACAAAGCTAGCAAACAAGAAAAGAATCTTTGAAATAGATGAAGATTTTGTCACGATATATCTTGACAATGTGTTGGGTGGTTGCTCCCAATTAGTTTTTCATGTGTAGTGAATTGGTTTACTAACAAGTTTTTGTTCTTGAGCATCTCAACCCATAGATCATCTTCAAGAAATAATTTTTATTGCTCTTGTAATAACACTGGTCAGAATCTCTAGAGGTCTAAAAGTGAAAAATCGAGAAAGGAGAAAGAAAGGAAAAAAAAAAAACAAAAAACAAAGCCAAACAAACCAGAAACAGAATTACTCAGTGAAAAACTGAACTTGTCCATAGTTACAAGAAAATCAGTGGCTGAATTGGCACATGATTAAAATGCCCTGAGCTCTTCCCCAGAACTTTGTTTTCTGGATCCCATTACCTTTTCAAAGCAAAAACATAGCATTTAAAATGCACAGAGAAAAATGCCACACTATTAAATAGGAAACAAAAGGATGTGGAGTTAATCATTGGATACTTAACGCTGAAAGGAATTCTAAATACAAAATCTTCCTGCTTTCCAAGTGCACAGCCTCTCATTTCAACCTCAAAATACGAAACTACTATGGCTGAATGGCAAAATTGGGAGGAGTCTACAAAGAATTTCACAAAGAACTTCTCAAACCTAATAAAGTAAACAGACACTTAATATCACTACATTATATGACATCTGAGTAGTGCTTCAAGTGTCAGTGGAATTTCACTACTGACTTCACTTGGAACTCAAATTTCCCTTGCTACATACTATGTATATCTTCAAATTCCATCTTTTTTCTTGTTCCACACTAGTAAACACTCATGGAACAAATGGAGCAAAACCAAGAAACTGGCCAGAATAACTCTGTAAAGGTAATAGGCTTGTGGGTAGCTCAGAGCCAACTCTGACATACCCACTGAAGGACAAATGTTCTGATTAAAGAATTTTAATTGCATTCTTACTCTGCACCCCAGCACAACAGACATTGTCAGGGTTCACTGGTTTTCTATAAATCACCAGCAATACTGTACTTTTTTCTTACGTTGTGGCGGTCTGTAAAAAAGATCCTCTACAAACAACACGATGGGGTGGTAATACCTGTGAGGACATACTTGTTTTTTAACAACCCACCTTGAGACCACAGCACAGAACCCTTCAGCTTTCTTGTTTTAACCTTTTATAGTGAATATCAGATCATTAATCTTGGGGGCCAGCCTCAAAGGATGGAGGCATGACCACAAATTCGTAACATTCTCATATGAGAAAGGGATGAATAGCAAATGTCATATGAAACTCCAAAACTTCTTGTTTACTCTCAACACTGGAAAGCATTCAGACACCAAAGTGATGTTTCGGGCACAGACTACACGGCCTCAACACAGGCATTCAATCCACTGATACAAGTATTGCTACTACTGATTAGCAGCTTCAAGCATGCATGTGCATGTACATACAAAAGCCTGCAAATCTGGGAGATGTCTTCATAGTGGTGACTCATTTCAAAATATATTTGGGGTTGTTCTGTTTATTATCATAATCAGGCCGTCTAAAAGCAAACGTCTCAGTAGCTCTAGGCGTTCACACCAGGAAGAAAGCATGTTTAAAACCACAATTGATGTTACAATTTATATCCTCACTGGATCATCTGATAGTCCTAATATTCCAAGTAAATGCAACAAAGATAAATAAAATTTAGTTTATACTAAAATCACTGTTATGAGCAGGAACTTGGGGCTTATTAGAGTCATGTTGAAACAAAATCCTCACACACAAGTGTCTTTAACTTTTGGGGGAAGGTCTTACTTTGATCCAAAGTTTGCATTACAGCTTAGTTCTGTGATATTTAATGTATTTAGGGATCAGCATGCAAATGGCTTTAACAATGGCTTTCTGTGAACAATCATAGCTTAGCATGACAGAAATGAGTGAAATAATGGATTGATACATCTTTGCCCCTTTATCTAATACACCTATCATGTGTTTTCTTGGCTAACTTAGAATGAAGAGTCAACATCTGCTAACGCAGTGTTAGTGCAACCAAAACAGCCTGCATAAAGCCCAAATCTGCTCAGATCTCCTTCAAAAATGTCACTCAGTAAAAGCCTGGGAAAACAGATGAGTGATACAGATAATCCTTTTGGTAAATACAGCCACCTGCTTGGAAGTCTGCAGTTAAAGTCCACAGCATTGTTAAGAGCAGCAGAGTGAATGCAATACACCAAATTACTGGAATATAATATTGGTAACCAGATACAGTACAAAAATGTAAAGGGATTAAGGACATAGTCAGTTAACAGAACTGCAGTAAAAGACTCAAAACTTGGAACTATTTGGTGAATGAGTTAATGGACCAAAGTTTTCCCTTGACATAAAAATGAAATTTGAATCCTATTTTTAAAGGACCCAGAATAAAGGTTTTGAAAACGGGGAAGTATGAACTTCTGTGGACACCACATCTTCCTTCCTGACCAGAACTCTGGAAGAGTCATTGAAGTAGAGAATAGTGTAAGAGAAAGCTGCAGTAACGCCAGCTGCTCAAAAGCTTTCAGGCATATAGCTAATTAGCTTACAGTAAGTCATTAAATGAAGCTAATTTAATTGCAAAGAATAGTTTGTTCATTTAAGACAAGTTCTAATATTCATTAAAGATAAGTTCTGTAATTTATTTGATATTTTTTAAATCAAATGGTCGCTTTGTTTAGAAATCTTCCAAGATTATATCTCAACTCGAATTTCACACTTTCCATCCTGAGAAAATATTTCAGTAACTGCGCTGTTGAATGTTAACTTCAGTAATGCCTGACATTCGCAACAGCAAGATCACAGAAGTAATGTAACAGCTGGGGACTACCTACACCCTCAAAATCTTGCACAGGCAATATTTGATAAAATAACTAATTGTCAGGAAGAACAATAACACATTTTTAAAGCTGTCTTAAAAGAAAAAAAAATAATAATAAAAAAAAATTAAAGACAACTTTTATTATATAGCCAGATAGCAAATAAGAATGAATCAAAAACGTAGTTTTGCATTGGCTAAAA
Organism: Thinocorus orbignyianus; assembly: GCA_013400375.1. Taxonomy (NCBI): domain Eukaryota; kingdom Metazoa; phylum Chordata; class Aves; order Ciconiiformes; family Thinocoridae; genus Thinocorus; species Thinocorus orbignyianus. The sequence continues at coordinate 752,937 of VXBW01002689.1, read as the reverse complement.
CTCTTCATGAATTCCTTGCAAATTGGGAAGAGTTTTTTTAAGACAGGAATTTTATTCAATATTGCAGAATCTGAAATATTTTAAGTCTTCAAAACACAGATACTTCTCATTTTGCCTTCAACATGGCATTTTGTTTCAAAATTTGTTTATGCTTTATTTTAAAGAATTTTTAAACATTTTTAAAATGCTTGAAAACAGAAGAAAGACTTTACTTGACAAATTAGATAAATGTTTTGTTGGAAGAGAAAAAAAAAAAAGCTGTTCAGGAAAGAACATCATACAGCTGGAAAGACTCCCTCTTTTTTGCAACACAGAATATATATATGCATAACTATACAACAGAAGGTGGCAAGAGCTAGCAATCACTATACTCATGACGTACTTTAAAAGTATAGTCTCTATAATATGCTACAACTAATTATGACAACATGTTCTAGAGGAGACAAATAGAGAAAGCAACAAGAAATGAGATTATTTCTGATTTTAGCACTTTAAAACCCTTCTTCCAGTGTTCTGACAAGAAAGGCAGAGTTATTCCCTGGATTTAATTCTACAGGGAAGTAATACTCATGCAAAATGATGGATGCTTGATGACAGGGCTTTAGCTCTAACAAACTGATAAACTTACGTCTACCAACTATGAAAAAAAATCAAAAGCCAAAGAAATAGATGGAGAAAGGTTCTCTCTGCCATACCTCAAAAGTCCAAAGACATTTTGGTAAACTTACCTTTTAAATAAATGAAAAAGACAGACCCTCATTGACAATGCAGGAATACGTAAGTTAAAAGTTAGGTTAAATGATTAAAGAGGACCTGTTTCCCTGGAGGATGATGAGAATATTTAGAGCTCTTTGACACCAGAGGTGCTGCCAGAATATGGATTTAGGGAAACAATGGACAATTGACAGAGGTCTCCAAAGAAAAATTCGGCATAAATGAGATCAGATGCTCAACTCCCATCATTCCCACTGTCATGGGCTGGGTAAAACATGTCTTAATCTATCCATTAAATATGCAGTTGAGAAAAAATTTCCTCTGAGGGCATATCAGCAGGGATCTTGAAAGGGGACAGAGGTCAAACAGTGAGGAAGCTCAGCTTTCCCGTCCCTGCTAACAGCCAAGGAGGGATACCCCTCCTTCCACACAGGTGTAGCAAAAGCCTCCATCCTTTTTTAATCTGCTTTATCCTCTAGGTTGAATACCGGAAGTTTTTGCTCCCCCAAAGTGGGCAAGGATCATTTTTGAGATTATCCCTCGCAGATAGTTTCCTGTGTGTTTGGTAGCCTGCAAGTCATTACACAATGCAGATTACCACAGTTTCCAAGAACTTTTCTCAAGCATCTTTTCAAGATAAGGAAACTTTACTGTTCCTACTTTGCAGAGATAGTCATTGTCATACAGAAAGTCTGTGGCAGGGTCACCAACCGGACATACATGTGTTGAGCCCATTGCCACTGCTTTTACCCCACAGTCTCTCTTGCAGAGATTCTGCCTGAACGAAGCTGCCCTGTGTGTTTATGTATATTCCAGCAACTCTGCGTTCTTCAAAAGCTCATTTGTATATGCAAATGTTTTATCATCACAGCAAATAAAAGGAATAGTGTCTTACCCCGATAACAGTGCCATTCAAAGGACAACCATTGACAGGTACTGAAAAAGAAGATAATATTTCATTTAGCATTACCTCTATCATGACATTACCCAGATTTAGTATGTTTTTTTAACTTAACAGATTTTCAAGTGAGGACAATTTAGAGCAAGTTTCACTGTAAAGAGGGATGATTGAGCCCTCTTATGTTATATCTTGAAAGGTAACAATGTGTCAGAGTTTTCCTTAATTCCACCTCCAAATATCTCTTGCTGAGTTGTTTGTTGCTTTGGGTTTTATTTTAACAAGTACATGGCACCATAGAAATTTTCCCCTCCAGTTCCAGTTCTCCCTCACACTCTCAGAAGATGCACTTAGGTTTTCTGCAAGTTACACTGCGTATTTCTTCTCTTCCTCGCACTTTGGCCTAAAAAACGACCACAGCCACAATGCTTAGAGACACACAGAAGACAGCATAGCTGCATGCCAACTCCCTGTTTATAGGGGGCACCTGGGAGAGTGTTCCCTAAGCCAAAAGCACATCAAGGCCTCTTTTAAATGCTTAGCAATGCAGGCTAGAGCTGTAGGGACATAGCCTGGTATGTGTCTCTGAAGCAATGCAAAACAGCTTCAAAGGTAAGTAGTTCAAAAGGAGACAATGAACATCAGTTAGAAAGAGAAAATAATAGCAGCAGGTGCTGTTGTGCTCAATGTCTAACTTGTTCTGGGGTGCTTCAAAGTAGTACTATATTTGCATAACACACTTTTGAAACTGCTGTTGAGAAACAGGATATCAACACGTGAGATGATTCATTCTCAATTCCACTTGTCATACACAAAACCTTACCACATCTGCAAGAAGGACAGCAGTCTATTATTTGGTCACAATGTAGCTCAGTTCCCTCTGGACAGTCAGGCACATCCATTTGCGAGCAAGAAAGATTCCTTTGCTGCACAAAAACCTCATTGTTCACCCGGACACACTCATTGATAATGCAACGGTTGAAAGGGGATCGCCACTCAGTGCCAACCTGATGGGAAAGTGTAAAAGGATTAAATACAGGCAGCAGGATTTGTGCCACTGGATCAAGGGAAGACCGCCACAGCCAACATGCTGGTTTGCAAAAGCACTTTTACTGCACCAGGACCAGTCTGTCACTCAACAGCTCTGCACAAATCCTCATCACAACAATCAGTTTGTAGAACAGTCTCTGCTTGGCTTGTAGAGGACAGAAGTTAGAGAAGTATCCTTAAGGTGAAAAACAAAGGGGCAAGTGAAATAGCAAGTGAAGAAGAAAAAGAGCTCTTAGCTAGATTTAAATCTACTTTTTTTACCTGTTTGCTGGCTGCACTGCAGTGCGCTGTAGCCAGGCTGGCCCTCTGTCTGTTTGAACCTGCTGGAAGTCAGCTGTACTAAGCCCAAAAAAGGGTTTTGGCAACAAGTTCTAGACCTGAAAAAACTTGCAAAAGTGGAAGAGACTGGACCCTTTTGACAGCCCTACTGATTGTGATCACCTATTGGTCAGACAAGATGGGAACTTCAAGCGCTATCATGGAAAGAAACATTACCACAGGGAAGAAAGAAAAGGCTGTTCAATGCAGGGAGGAGCTAATCACTGCTTTGAAGATGTGTGCCTCCACTGGTAACACCTTTTGAATACACTTCAAGAACTGTGAAAGTGAAAATAAAAACCTCAGTTCCAGTAAATTCAAACATCTTTTCTCAGAAAGTTAGGGAAGGGAATGCATTTCTCTCATGTATTAAATACATAGTTCTTTGTTAATGACAAAAGAGTTGGAAGAGGATACACCAAGAAAGAGACAACAAAGTCTAAGAACAACAGAAATCGGTAAGACACTGTGAGATGTTAAAATAGGCCTTCTGAAGGCTTGTTTTATGAAGCAGAGAAGAATATTGACCCACATTAAGAAATGCCCTTGGTAAAATCAGGAAAGAAGCAGGCTGAAAAATTATACGTTAACATTTTTTAAAAGACAGCAGCAGACTGCCTTTGTAAAAGAAGCAATTAAGAAGTTAATATTAAATATGTGAATGTGAGATGTAGGAGGGGTAGATGAAAATGCAGACATATTGTAAAGAACCAGACTGAGGGAAGAAAAGATGGAGACAAGGTCTATTATTTTGCATATATTTAACTTACTGTTCCTTGCCTTTGTTGAATCCAAAGCTACACATAGGATTAAGCAATTTAATACTACTGGGGCAGGCAAAGGCTTGCCAGTCATGGTTTGGTTAGGGACAGAACGAACTGAATAACCTGAAGAAATTAAAAAGGTAAGCAAAAAATGAAACAAATATCCACATAGCTTTCCAGAGTTTAGGGTATCTGCAGCACGTTTTAAATGGTTGTTTCAGGCGCTCACTTCCCATCGGGCTCTTTGAAGCCTAAAGGAAGAGTCATACAGCTGAAAATAAACTGTTATTTTGAGCAGAAAAAAGTGTGTCCAGGACCACTGCGGACTGACCTGATACGTAGAAATCATATTTAACAACCAGAGAATAATTCATGTGTCTACCCTCATTTACCTCCTGATATTTCAGTGAGTACCAAATAGGATATCCTGTTTGAATAGGACTGTGAAATTCAAGCAATCCACTACCCTATCTGCCTACTATCCATAGAGCAAATACAAATTAATTGGGATAATTTAAACAAATAGCCAGAGAAGCATTGTGTCCTGTTAACATTCTTTTGAGCAACCATTTGTGAAATTACTGATTTTACACAAAACTATTGCTTCCTTAGAGCCCAAAAAGGATGGGAAGGGTTTGCTTGTTAGAACCATGTAAGTCACACACCGCAAAAAACATTTTTTTTCAGCACTACCTGATGTATAGAAGAAATAGGTCATATCTTCTTCACCTCCTTGCATGGAACACAAAAGAATTCCGGGGCACTTCTGCTAAAAGAGGAAGTGTCCATGCCATTGCCACCTCACCTCATGCAAACGAGGATCTGCATCACCCCGAGACCACAACAGCTGCTCCTCACAGGCAGTCTTCTGGCATCTCCCACAACATTCACCTTCTTGGACAATATACTTGTAACCCTGTAGTAGAAAAGAAAAGGACTGGCTGATCCAGGAATAGGAGACAAATAAGAAGATTAGTCCTAAAAAAACCCGCCAGGATAAATATTAAATATTAGCAACTTTTTATGGAAAGGGGAGATTGAAAACAGAACTGAAAGGCCACACGCTGCCATTACAAAACAAATTAGTGTTCCGCCCTGCTCAGTATCCTGTTAAATGGTTAACATCATCTGTCAGAAAAAAAATAAATTAAAATGCACACAACATTAGGAGTAGAAATGTTGATAGTGCTGGGAAGGCAAGGCAAAGCAAGGAGAGAGGAAAGAGAAAAAAATCTGAAATCACCCAGAAACATCTTCCTTCTGCAAAAATCTGCTCAAATATGTAATAGCACAAAGACTTGCCACAAGACAGAAAAAAATAATGACATGGACAGGCAGAAATGGAAAGGGAAGAGGTAACAGAAAAATGTTTCCAGAGGACACTGAGCTATTTCAGCAGCATTAAGCAGCAATCATTTCCAAATGTTTGTTTATCATATGTGAGCAGTTTCTTTCATGCATTAGCAAATTGTAAAGAGCAAGTTTTTCCAATAAAATGGTCCTACAGAGGTGTGCAAAAGCAAAAATAAGTATGTTCACTTTAAAGGGTGACTGTCAGAATTGCCATGTTATTTGGTAGTTTTTGAGAGAAAACTATATGTGAATACTAAGAATCTAGTTTAAAAATATCATCTCTGTTTTTAGATACGCATCATATATAACTACGAGAATGTTTATCAGATGTGTAAAAAATCTTTTTTGAGGTATATATAAAACTATTTTACAAAAGAAAAGGTAAAAATTGTTCTAGTGGCATCTTAGATGGCAGTCAGAACTCAAAACTCCTTTCCCTACCCCTGAGAATTCATGGTTAGGATTCATTCTGAGCACATTCAGACATCTGACTGCCCTGCTGAAGCAAAGGGAAGAGGTTGGTCAGACATGTAGTCCAGGGACCAGTTTTGACTGATCATTTAATCTTTTCATCTCTTGAAGCAACTAGCAAAATATTCAAACACTGGAGTAACTAAGTGAAAGAAAATAAGGAACTTCAGTCTAATTAGAAATAATATATTCTGCATTTAATAGCTAGGCAACCTCCAAGGGGTAAAGCATAACTCTGATTTCAACACAGAGTTGAAAGAAAGATGTTCCGTCAAAGAAAATATTGTTCATGTGAAAAATGTCAATGAAAATACGCATGATTTTATTTTGGTCAACCTCTTTGAACTGAATTGCTGAAGTATTAACAAGTGCTCCTACCCTTCATCAACTGTCCTAGATTCGCAATATGAAGCACATTAGCAAACTTTAATAATCAGCAGACATTCATATGAAAGTGCATTTTGTATAGTGTCATAAAAACGTAATACCAGAGTTTGACCTAGTGTTGTGGAAAAAGTTGTGCTGTTGAGCATTTTGTTTCATATGACTTTTACCTTTAAATATGTCTGAAGCACCTCAGGTATGGAATACAACATTTTAATTGCATGGCAAACTCAGAAAAACAAAAATCCATGAGCAAAATCCAGATGCAGGACCCAAATTTCACTGGGTGGGTTTGAACAGAACCCTCTAAAGTGCAAACCAAAAGGTGCTTGCTATGCAGCAGACTCCAGGGGTGATTTGCACTCCCAAGGGACCGACAAAGATGTTGGGTTTGTACAGTTCAACCTGCCTAAGTGGACCTTTTGGTGAGTGGTGCATTCAAAATCTGGGGCCTCTGACTCCTAAGGGGAAGAAACACAAGAGATCACAGCTCCCAGCCTCAGCATCTGCTAAGCGTCTCCTAACACAGCCCCTGAACCACCATAGACTACAAACCTGTCTCAGAAGACAAACCTGCAGACTGCAGCAGTGTATGAGCTCCTCAAAATGAAAAGCTGTACTTGAGGAGTAAGGTGTACAGCAATTCCCATATTTTATCATTAGAAAAAGACATCTTTTGTATCTCACACCATGGAAATCTGGGCCCACAGGAATAAAGAAAACTTTATTTTATGTTTAATTTTAAAGGCGGTAATGGTTTAGGTTACACCCAAGAAAAGGTAACTGTATGGTGTGTTTTGAGGTGTTTTGGTTTGTTCGTTTGGTTGGTTGGTTGGGGTTTTTTATGTGACTTATGTACAAAGAGTATATGCTACTAGGATTAATCCTGAGCTGCACAATCTATGAGCACGAACATCTGACTAGGTTCAGATTCTGGGCTGTTGAACGTTAATGTTAGATTGAAATAAGCATTCATTATTCTTCATTATTTTTCATTTACTAGCACACAGACACGTGTATAGAACTGGTGTATAGAGATGCCAGTTTGGAACAGGTTGTTGAGGGTTCCACTTATAGTTAATATTTTGCTAGTCCCCTGCTTTTTTCTGGACTGGATCTGCTGCTTTAATCCTCCTCTGCATCTTGCCTTTAAAAAAAATAAAACCACAAAAAAAATCACCCAAAGCTAAACCAGCACAGAGTTCAAACCTCAAATAGGGAATTAAAACTCAGAAGGTGTCCTTGGTGAGTGTCTGACTGTGTCACACTGAGAGGCAGATGACAGTCTCCAGGACTTAAAAAAAAAAAAAAACAACGTGCTCCAGGGAGGAAAGGGATAAGGCAACACAAGGCACTCTTCCCATTTGAAGAGGGGCAGGTGGCTGACATGGGAGCGATAATCAGCAGCTGCGATGGAGACCCTGACAAGTGCTCAGATACTCTGCCAGATCAGACTGTTTTACCTAACACAAATGCTGACATGAAGCTGATCTCCCACGCAGAGGGTGAAAGCATACAGATTAAGACATTCTACTTGGGGGTAAATTTTGCCCTCTTTTGAACTGGCACTTGTCTTGCAACAAACAAGAGAGGAATGCAGATTAATTTTGTAGCATTCAGAGAATGTGCATTTTGGTTTCGTCACCTACTCAAGGCTACCAGAGGGATCCACGCACGCTATGGCTTGGCATATTTCTGCACTCCTCCTCTCAGAATAGGATTCCTTAGGATGCATACATACATCTTTTCATGGGTGCCACGGTTTGGGCCAGAAAACTCTGTCAGCTGCCTTTTGACCAACAAAGCAGTAAAGAAAGAAGAGAGATTATTCCTCAACATAGTATTTTTAAGAAGGTTCCAGTATTTTACTGATATGTATTGAAATGCTAGTACCTAGACAGGGTTGTAGGAACGAAAGAGAATGAAACTGGCAACAGTAGACTAAGAAAAACACAGTAGTATGGATATAAATCAACCTGAAATGCTGAAAGCAAAATCTTCAGTGGTGATGAATCAGCACAATTGTAAAGATTTCCCTGGAGCTGCACTCATTTACCCCAGGTAAGGACTGATTTCTCCATTTGCAAGTCTCTAGAACATTATGGTGTCATTTCCTAATTTCCATAATAAAGTACGCTTTAAAGTGCAAGCAGGATGTTTGAAATTGCCTCCCACCAGGACTTTCACAGTTTTTACATCTAATATTCAAACAAGTCTTCCTTTTACATTAATTTATTCGAGCTCCTTAATATACATTTTTAAGCCATTTACTACTGTGCTTTACATGATGCTTTAAAGGAAAATATCCGTTTGAAATATTGGAGATTAAAACCATAATTTTTCTAGTTAGCATCTATTGCAATCATCATTCACCATGTCTTTGCACGTATGGTGTAAATGTTCTTTATTTTAATTTAACACAGTCATCAGGAGGCTTCAAAATCTAATTAATTTACAGACACTTAGCCAAATGGCTTTGACTGAAACACTTATGCCAGAAAATTATGCTTCATTCTTTTCATAATCATTGACCACTTTAACTTACCCAATACTTTAAACCACACTCTTTTATATCACTTATAAAGTACCTAACTCCAAGAACATTGACAGAAATTGAACAAAGCAAGTGCTACCTCCACATTAGTATGCGAGTGATTTTAAAGTGTTTTGAAAGCTGTTATCAATTTTATCACCATGATTCTCTGAAGGGATGTAGTCTGCTGTACTTTTGAGTGAAACAATTTCTGAAGCTCCAAGAGGGAGACACCACTCCTCCTTGTGGCACATGCGATAAATACAGCAATTTGCTTGCTTTCTCAAAAACTTTGAAAAAGAAAGAAAGATGTGGATATTTACTGTATTTTCAAGAAGGAGAAAAAAAGCTTGCTCCTGAAGAAGACAAAAGAAAGTGAATCTTGTCTTACATGCAGCACTGGAAAACCCAGAATAACACGGTAGCATCACGGGGAATCAAACACAGAAGTAGCACCTATCCCTCTTAGTTAAAAGATTTTGCAGTTATTTCTGTAGTATGATTTCCTTTGCCTTTCCCAGTAACAAATTTCAGCTGGTCACTTGTAATGACACCTCTGCTGAGTCACAGGCTAATATGTGGACTTTTATCAGCTACTGGACCACTTAAAGCATTGATATTACAACACACATCTGGAAACTCTTGCTGCTTGGTCAAATGTTTGAATTTTGTGTGGGCTAATGCAATATATAGACTAATATAAACATTGTAAAAGCAACTTGGAGATCTGAATAGTATTAACTACCTCTTAATTGCTTCTGCACTGAGGGAAAAAGCCCAAAATAGCTTCTTCTGGGCTTTACTTCACAGTTCAGGGAAGAGCAAACCCATGAGGAAAACCCTGGGTCAGCAAAAGACCTGCAGAGAGTATTTTGAATCCCAGATAGCCACATCTAGTTGCTCCACATGGACCCTCCACAACCTACTGAACATGCAAACTGTGGACACACCAGACCATGGACTAAGGAGGAGCTGCTTCAAGTCAGATGTGCCTTTTCCCAAATGGAATTGGCCAACACCATCAAGAACAATCTCAATTAATCCATGTATGTACTGAAAGCTTTACAAAGATGCAAAATGTGTTTGTGGTGGCCTCTGATGTTTGGAGCCCAACTTCTCTGGCCACATGGCGGTTGGTAAAGGCTGTGAGTTGTCAGCACTTGGCTGGGCTGGGAAACCTCTCCTGACACCTGCTTTTTCTGCAAAGCCAAGCTGTGCATTTCCACTGTGCTCACTGACTGATCAATCTGTGCTAACTTCATGAAGAAACAACATCAAAATGCTGAAGGATTATGGATACAAGGTGCTAGATACCAGAACAAAATGTAACTCTAGGGTATCACATTTCATTTTACAGAGAGTTTTTATTTTCTTATTCTCCACCTTGTGTTCACGTAAGGAATGTTAGGGATGTAAATGGAGTAGTTTAAAGGAAATCCAAAAACCGTTTTGTACTTTTGTTTACACAAATTATGTTATGGCCAAAATCTTCTGATCTATGACACTCTCAAGTGCTACTGATTTACCAATTTCTTTGACCCTTCTAGAATTCTTCTACCAGCTTTTGGTACCAATTATCTGTGTCCTCTTATTTGACCAACTATGTCAATATAACAAAGCAGCTCATACTTCCTTTGTGGGGTTCCAAAAGTAGACCAGAATTTTATAGCCTGTAGCAGATGTCCGATCATATTAAAGGCCACAGCATGTGGTGCTCTTAAGGCTATAATAGGCAGAGCTGAGCAATAGGCAGAGCTGAGCAATAGACAGATCTGAATTGTTCTCTTCAAAAAGTGAACTTCAGCTAGAACAGCCATTTGAAATTGAACTTCAGACACCATGAACACTTATTGAGAAAGCGGTGTAAATGATAGATACATCAGGATGCAGTTCTTTTGTTGAAATATAAAATAAACTTGTCACTGATTTCCTTGGCAGAAAGCTATGATCCTAAAACAATAACTCTAAAATAAAGTTAGTAATGCTCAGGCCTTCTTAGACTCTGTTCCCAAGGCGGTTTGTTGCTACAGCACTTATTTTCTGTTTTTCTCTGGTTTCTCTAAACATACAGGTTTAAAAGTAATCATTTCAGATTCCCATCAGGGCCCTGCTGGCTAATGTACTTATTTAAATGTTACTCACCCGAGAGCAGAATGTGTTACATGCTTTGTCATGACACTCCATCATCTGAAGTCCTGTAACATCATCCCTCATACTTGTGCAAGAGCATTCCCTGCAGCCGTCTTCCCAGGTTGCCCCAACCGGGTAGACTATGTTGTTGTGCACACACACCTATTGGATTCAGCAATTAATACATTAAAGACCACACTGCTGCTGTAAGCACACATTTCTGGCTCCAGAAGGCTGTTCTTTAAGACGGGAAACCTACCATAGATAGTGTAGATTTAGATTAGATATTAGAAAAATTCTTTCCTGTGAGGGTGGTGAGGCACTGGAACAGGTTGCCCAGAAAAGCTGTGGATGGCCCACCCCTGAAAGTGTTGAAGGCCAGGCTGGATTGGGCTTTAAGCAACCTGGTCCAGTGGAAGGTGTCCCTGCCATTGGCAGGGGGTTGGAACTAGATGATCTTTAAGGTCTCATCCATTTCAACTCTAACCATTCTGTGTTTCTATAACTTTTATGGAATATTTTGAACACAGTAGAAATGCTACAATGACACACTGTGGACACACCACTGAGGAAAAGAAAATAAGTTCAACCAAAGCTACTGTTTTATTAAAAAATAAATTGGAGAATTTTATCTGCAGTCGGTAGAATTGTCCAGGCTCTGACTCAGTTTCCTTGGAAGTCTAATTTAACCCAATATTTGGAGATAATAACCAGTGAGCCCTGTAGGAGCCAAGCACACAAAACTTCTCACAGTTAAAAGAGCTGATCTGAAAAGATCCTGCTTTGAGCTACAAGCATTCATTTTCTTGTATCCTTAGGCTATCAAAGCTGCCAAAAAAGTAGTGCTATCTCTTATACTGCACTTTCTATTAGTAAATTTTACAGCAAGTTATTAAAGAGATGAACATCATTAATTTTTATAGATATAGCAAGAAAGTCACAGAAACATTAAATGACTTATGCAAGGTCATGAACTACTTAACAACAGAAAAGAAGGGCTAGATCTCCTCGACTGCAAGACAGTGTAACCCTAAGTTAAGCTGTCAGGTAAGGTTGCTTCAATGAAAAGGTCACATTGCTCTGCAACCTCTCCTCCAAGTAACCTTATCTGAAGGGTTAAAGTACTATCATAACTTAATAAAAGGTTGGCAAAATAAGGAAAAAAATATATCCTGGTCAAGCTTTAACAGAATCAGATATTAATTTGGCAAAAATTTAAGAGCAGCAATATAGTTGATGTAAGGTGCAATGTCTTTGCAGAGGCAAAGGTAATCAATGGGCTCAAGGATTCTAGGCACCCCAAATATTTTGATGAAGTTAGCACAGGATTGAAAGAATATATAGTAACTGTACTGATCCAAAAGTAGGTAACTCTGTTATTGAGAAACAAATTAAAATTTTTGAAATTACCTCTGAAATTCCTAATGCTTGAATGACCTTGAAGTTTCAAATGTTTGGGGTTTTTATATATATGATTATCTCAAAGTCACAAAAAATGGGTTGGTTAGGTCAGAATAAATGACTGAAATAAAACAAGCACCAGTGTGAGGCAACAGTATCCTTCTCTCGGGCACATGTAAATTGAAAACTCTCTGTTGTCATTATCCGGTAGTCTCATTGAGGGTTTGTTAATACCTAGCTACCCACTTACTTTGGTGCTGTCACTCCACATATAAAAGATAATTTCATATGTGGAAATGACACTTCATTTCTCTTACCCTGCCTGGCATGCAGGTGGTAGATACGCAGCCGCAGTCATTGGTGAGAGATCTGGATAGATATCCCAGGGGGCAGCTCACTGTTGAGTTCACGCAGCTGCAGGTACACTCGTATTTATCGCAGCACTCAGTCTTCTTTACAGTCAGCTCTCGATGTGGTGGGCAGGAAGGTCTTTGAACTAAGCTGCAGGCTTCTCTGTTACATTCTAGCAGAAAAAGGTGGGTAACGTGTCAAGCACACAGCATTTCAGAGAGCTGCAAGTGAACCGGACAATTCTCTGGCAGCAAGACACTAATTGCTGCTGCAAACTGTTATAAATCTACTTAAAGAATAAGAAGTAATGCAGAAACAAAGACTGTGCTGCAGTTTCAGGAAAAGCTCCTACCCTGCCAAAATATTATTTTCTCATACACAATAAAAAAGATTCAGAAAATAAACATGAATGTCAGAGCACACATTACCAAGAGTAAAGTATTTCTCTTTTCCTTAATTCAAAAATGTACTTGGGAAAAGGGTATTGTCGACCCTTTCTAAGTCTGTGAAATCATTATGTGTCCATTGGCTCCAAAATTAAACCTTTCAGAGGGAAAAAATAATGTCTAAAGGAAATCATCAGTGTTGCTCAAATGCGATGTTGCAGTGTCACTCCCTGCTAAAAAATAAAAATAAAAATAAAAATCTTACCACATGTGTAATTTGGTCTGCATTCTCCAGGGTTGGTCAGAGCAAGCTGCAGTCCAAACTCACAGACAGGGACAGGAGGCAAATCGCAGGAAACGAGATCACAGACTAGGAAGAAAAATTGGGAGATTGTTTAAGACCACGCCTGACTAGTTCGTCCTTAAGAAAAGATGCACACATGCATGCATGTCCCCATTAAACTTTTTTTCGCTATGCTTAATTGCTATCCTAAAATAAGAAGTACATTAGAGCTCAGCAGGTCAGAGTTTGTTTTCAAAATAGCTTAGGGAACAGTTCAAGCTTGGGTTATGAGGATTAAGGTCTAATGTTATATTTAACGTGCAAATATAGATCATAAAAAAATAGATACTTGAAAAAGCACTATTCTAACGTCATGTAGACAAAACCGAATTGCTCCATTTCCCTCCTCAGCTCTAACAGAAAGAGGGACAATGTCAAGTTAAAAGTGAATGGACGCTCACATCCTCAAGAGCTGTTTATTTTTCCACATGGATGATCGTACAGTCACTCAGTAGTTTCAAAAACAAAGCATTGCACTGAATAAAAGGAGAATTTGTACACCTTTGAAGCATCTGTTAGAAAAACAAAGATTCCAATATTTTATGAGAACCTACCACATTCATACTCAGGGCAGCACTGGCCAGAGTCCCTGCGCAGACGAGGGACTTCACATGGACCACACTGAACAGCTGTAGTAAGAAGAAAACATCCATAAAAAAGTTTGGATAAGAACTAGAAAACTAGGTAACAAAAATATCAGTTGAAGTCCAGTCATACCTTAGAGTTAAACCAACTTACGTGTGACAGTAGGGCAAGGTCGGACCATGCAGTTCACTGTCTTGTTATCAAGACAAGTGCAGATATTGCAAGGCTCATTTGCAGGAATCCATGTTTCCATGAGCTACATGGAGGTAAAATACAAAAACAACTGATTGTTAGAAAGAAATAAAATATTCGGGTCACTCTTATGTTAGCAATGGGAGTGAGTGAGGGTGAGAGACATTAATTTGGAAAACCAGCAGACTCCATGCAGGATTGGCTGGCTGTTCTGTTAACAGTGAGAACCTAAGGAGACACATAATTCTGAAATGACTGCTGTGCACCAATTTAGCAAGAGATGTAAAGAATGCATGTATGGGATAAAGAATTACTATTGTTTTAAGCATGAAAAATGCTCAGATGTTATAAATGTAATCTCAGGCTATTGTGAGTAACAGCGGACTTGTGTAACTATTATGATTGGATGTTCAGTGGTAACAAGGGAAACTGCAATATTTTGGGAAATACGCAGAAGTGGCTGCTTTCCCAAATTAGTAGTACTTAAACATGGAGAAATAATCAGTGTATATTTTTTATTAAGATTACGTGGGGTGTCATCACTTGATTTCCCATTGGACCGAAGGCTGGAAAAGCTCTGTAGTAACCCCAAATTTGAAACCAGCACTGTGGTGATTAGCTGGAGGTAACAAGCACATTCAGAAACTGCCAGTAAAGTGTTATTGTTATTCAACCACTGCTCCTTCTGATGAGAGAGGGGGAAATCATTGAGCTTAAAGATGCAATTAGCTATAAAGAGCCACCCACATTCAACACTCATATGAATAGGGAGGTAAGAGTGAAAAGATGCAATATAGGACAAGAAAGCTAATTTGCACAGTTGATCCAGGTTCTGGGTGAGAACATGTAGAGTAGGTTAGGATGCCACAAAGGGAAAAGGTGTCATCCAGAAAACCTTGGAGTGCAGTTTAAAAATAACAGTCTGCCAAGACCTTTAGTAATAAGAAGAAAGGAAGGAAATATCTAAGCATACCTCAACATGTACCCAGAGATATCTATGTATTTTGAGCCATCACAGGAGTTTTGAAAGGACAGTTTACTTTCAAAGGTTAACAGCATGGCAAGGATAAGACACCAGGCATGCTAGAGCAAGTCAACCAAAGGTTTAACAAAGCTTAAGAAACAAATCGCATAGGGTCGGTTAATCCATAGGAAATCTATTTTGGTCAAAGAAAGCTTGCATTGATGCTAGTAAAGAACATTATCTCAGGGTTTGGAAAAATAACTCAAAGCCTTCTGCCAGAGTATTCAATGGCCTCAGGGTTAAGAAGTCCTGAGAAGGCAGCTAATAGAGAATGCCTACATTTGCAGGTGGTGATGTGAAAAGCACGTGGACATTTCAAGACATGGAGAAAGATAATTACAACACCTGCTGAGTATTTTCAGCAGCCTTCATTTCCACACAGGTTTTCTTCAGCATAAGCAGGAGTCTCTTTCTAATACCGGAAGAAATGGCAAGAGATAGCATGGTGTTAGTAGAGCTCTATATGGGTGCTGGTGCTGAGAATTGCATAAGCCCAAGCATGACCTGAGGCAGAAAGGAATGGAGAAATGAACACCAGAAGGAAAGAAGAGGGTTAAGGAAATCATAACCAACCACCAGTTGGACTGCCTGTTGCATTGCTCGTACAGCTAATGCTGCAATGGTGGAGACGCAAGACGGCTGTGAGCTGATCCTCCTCTGCCCTCCACCTCCCCATCTACACAGCAGCTGTATCTAAGCCTTGCCATTGGGGTACACACAAGAGGTTTTCAGAATTAAAACCCCATTAAGAGGCATGCAACAACTCGTGAATTTCCGAATTTCTGCAGAAACTAGTAGATATCACTCCAGACATTATTCCCAAGATGTGCGCTGAGCTTTTCTCCACAAGGGCTTGAAACAGTTATTTAAATGGGAATTGTAATGCATTGCCTGAGGATTCAGGGATTTAAGACACACAGATCCTAGATTTTAATCTGCATTTGCAATAACAATTTCAAACAGAATCATAATACAATAACTAGTATTGTCAGGGTCACCGAGAGTTGTGCACAGCCAATCTGTATTTCAGGCAGTGATTATATATATTGCAAGCTATTTTTTTTCCTTCAAGAGAAATAATAAGACTTTCTTCTATTCCATTTATTACAAAAATTACTGTTGTGGTTTTGGGGTTTTTTCCCCTCCCATTTTACCAGTTCTAGAAGCACTGTACAAATCCAATGGTATTGTACTTAAAACAAAGATCCAAAAGAGAACACAAAGAAAAAAACATGGTCATATGTATGGAGATACTGTAACCTTAAAATGAAGCCTAACACAAGGTACACATGCTCAATCCTTGAAGGAAACTC
The DNA here is from genome assembly GCA_013400375.1 of Thinocorus orbignyianus. Classification (NCBI taxonomy): domain Eukaryota; kingdom Metazoa; phylum Chordata; class Aves; order Ciconiiformes; family Thinocoridae; genus Thinocorus; species Thinocorus orbignyianus. The sequence goes on along the minus strand of VXBW01002689.1, from coordinate 736,727 downwards.
TAAGCTTTTGTTTTGAAAAACGTCTTTTGGATGATGCAGTTGTAGAACAAAAGAACACCCTTCCCCTATATCTTTTCTCTTGCTGCCAACATGCATAGGGTATGTACACCTGAGGAGGGGGGGGTTAATGGTGCGAGGCTCCTGTACCAGCCCCTTTCCTGGCAGTTGGAAACCCCCAGGGTTGTGTTTAGTGAACACTTTCCATCACGCCAGGCTGTGACAGTACCAGCATACAGCACTAAGGCACAAACCATGGCATGATGGGACCCTCAGATCCAGTTGGACCTGTCCTGGGTGCAGGGCAGGGTGCACAGACACACAGGGCAGACCTGCCGTACGTGTCACTCTTGCATTTTGGCAAAGCAATGTCTGGAACACTTGCCTCAATAAGTCAAGCACATTGCTTGCTGGTGCCCTACCGCCTAAAGAAAAGTGCTCTCTCTGTTAAGTTTGATGATTCTGCCATTGCATTAATCAATGTAAACATTATTTTAAAGTGTTTTTTCAGCCACAACTTGTGTATGCTTCCTTTCAGTTTAACTGTAAACATTTATAACCCATTTCTTGCTGAAATAAATACAAGCATAAGCATGCGTGTGTAAAATGAAATTATTCAGAGTGCATACATTCATTTACTTTGTCTAGTTTTTTACTTAAAGAATACACACATACACACACAGACCTCTGTTATTTACAGAAGATCTGTTACCAAAACCATTATGCCTTTGACAGCAAGTTTGGTCAGTATGATAAGACCATCCAAAAATATTATTAAGCACCTGAAGCTCATAAATGAAATTAATTCATAAACCAAAGCCCCTTCTTCTTAAAGTCCTTTAACAAAATTGCAGATTGAAGAGGACTGACTGCCTTAGGTGAAAACTCCCAGGGCTGGGTATCTGGGGGTGAAGAACAACCCTCGCTACTTGGAACAGGGGACATAGGGAGGAGCTTGTGCAGATGCTTCGTGATACCGAAGGCAAATCAACAGTCTCTTTCACTGCAGTCTGGCACAGAGCACCCACAGCTCCTCCTAATCCCATTCTACCACAGAGAGGTGTGATTTAGCTGAGGAAAGTGGATTTTTGGTAAAACTAATATTATTAATTTCAAATCAGTAATGATTCTCATTAAAAAAAAATAGAAGCAGGCTAATATAGCTTGACATAAGGTTGTCTTGGTCTCAGTAAGCTTTGCAAAGACAATCCGACATATTTTAAGCAAGTTCCAGATTTATGATTAAATTGTCATTACTGGTAAAAGTTGGGGAATGGAGGTTTTTATCTTGACTTATACCATCCCTCGTCTCTTCCCTCTAGACCTCCCTCCACACAAATTTGTCATGCATTTCCGGGTCTGGACAGTACCAGCTGTGAATTTTATATCCATCCCAGCCAATTTCACACTAGGGGAGCTACATGAGGCTGACAGCCGGCCAGTTATGAGGAACTGAGCTAGAAAATAAAGTATCCAAAGGGGAAAATACAGTTAGAATTATAAGACTGATTTACTTGTAAAAGTAAGAACCCCAACCATTTACAAAGGTAAGCTGCTACGTATATAGTTACCTGATGGTGCGCGCCATCTTCGCTGACACATTGTGTGCAGACCTCTTCATCAACACAGCTGTCATTAAAAATCACCTGTCTGTCTGGACAGAAGCAGCCTTCTGTGGGATAATCCTTGCAGACACTGAGTTTAGTACTATTATCACAGTGCTTTACGCAGGCTTTGTGGCAGTGATCATATGTCAAATATGTGGGACATTTCATTGCTGAGGAAGACAGAACAAAAATCTATTTAGATGAAGAGATCTGAAACGCAGATAAATGTTTCCATTCACACTTTCTTTAGAATTCTCTTCAGGGTTTTTAAAGCCATCATCTGATGAACATATTTTATCCTCTACAGCCACTAACATCTTTGAAAACACATTTTAAAACTAACAAAATCCACAGTGGAAAGCAATTGAAGGCACTTTGTTAAGTTACAGTCCATGCAAAAATCATCAAGCCACATTTTCAGACCACAATCATCAGCAAAGTATGACTTACCCTAATAATGATACAACAGCTTACATGAGCTGAACCTTGTTTTCAATGCTGGCAAGAGACATAAGAACTCAAAGCCACTTTCACATGTATTAGAGAAGCACTGCTAACAGTGCAGGGTTACTAGATATCCAGGACAGACAAAAGCTTTTTTTGACAACTTGATAGGTGGCAGTGTACCCAAGCAACTAAAGAAAGCTAACAGAACATTTTGATACTTTAAAATGGAACCTACTAGATTTCTGCACCTAATAAACTAAATTGCCTTATTAACAGAATTAACAGAATCAATGAAAGTTGCATTCCCCCCTAAGCCAGCACATAACATTTTTACTGATGAGTTCACGACACTGAGGGTATTGTTTTTAAAAGCAAACACAAAACCAAGGTGACAGCTATTCAAGAAACCTATGGACACAGCTTCCATACCGTATATTCCCTTAAGTCTGCTTATTTTTCACTATAGCTTCAATTTGGGAAAGTCTTTCTTATTTCTCAGTTTGCGACTGCTGTGAGGTTTGTAAAAGTTTTTTTCAGTCCCCTGACAAAAAACACTGAAAGAAAATTACTGAATGAAAACCTGAGCTCCCAACCAAACAAGCAGTCATCAGCTGAAATGTCTACACACAACCTTCTTAGATGCCAAGTGAGACAGAGAAGTGTCTTTAACCCTTTTCTGCTTCAAGTCATGCTAAACCCAATTAATTCTGGCGTGTTGGACTCTATGGTTGTATGTGTGGATGAGCATCATAGTTCAGCAGATGCAGAGGAACTTGAAAAGGTATGGAAACTTGGGCTCCAATCTCCCTGTGAAATGCTTTGGCTGGATTCTGAAAATACAAAATGGTCTGTCCAAGTAAAATAGGAGAAATTGCCTGCTTACAAACCTGTACCAGCAACTACCTAGACTATATTACGTCTTCCAGAAAAACTTGTTTCCAGAAACAGTTCTGTAAACAAGGTGCCTGCACCAGGCAGTGTTTATTAAAGCAGTGGTTATTGCCTGTCATGGTCTCATGTCAGCTCTAATGAATTTATGAAAATACATCCAGAGCGCGTATTAAGGTAGTGTGTCATTTACTTTTTCATTCCAGTGGTAGTAAGCACACTAGCACACCAGCTTTCATCTTGCTTTACTACCCCTAGCCCTAAAGCATATCTAGTAAGCTTTCTCTGCACAAAATTAGATTCACTTATTTTAGAGTTTAATGCTGTGCCCATCAGCATAGAATCAGGACAGCTCTCAAGCAGAATGAGTACCAATGCTAAAGCCTCTAATGTACTTCATATAACACAGCCCCTTCTCCTTCCTCCTCTTTGGCTGGCTTTAAGGAGCCAGGTGTGTGAAAATTGAAATGAAGCACCACCATGTGCTGGAATCCAGATATGTTATCAAAAAGCCTGTGTGCCTGCGTTAAATGGTAATGTTTTTTTCAACAAAGGAAGAAATGATGTATTTGTGTTTTGCAAAAGAAATACAAACGAGCTTACAGGAATGCCCTTGTTTTGAAGTTACCTCTGTCCTTGAGGGCATGGGAGAGTGATGTGCATAAGCAGTGTCAGAGATGGGGTAGGCTCCATTAATGTCTGAAAAATTAACCTAACCACCCTTTCTTTCATCCTACTGGCAAAATAACAATTAGGCAAGTGTAGAAAGCCACCTCAGACACATGTTCCTTATGTTCCAGAGATCTGGTCAGGTCCTACATGACTCACAGGTAATCCTGCTTTTTGTATAGAAACTTTTCTTAGAGGTATGGCATGTGAGAAGGCATGAAGGACTCCCCACAGTAAGCCTCAGAAACAAGTATTTCAACAAGCCAAATTCCCGGATGGCTATTTCAGTCCTCACCTCAAATGTTTGTTGTTGGTGAATGAAAAGGAAAAGACTATGGGTACTAGCAAAAGGAGAAAATGAGGCTGAAAATCAAATAATTGAAAAGAAATTATTCTACCAAATTAGTTTTAATAGACATCTACTCAAATACTAGCCTTTATGATACTATTATGGTTATGTGTTGACATTGTATTCTGACAGTTTGCACTGGGATTCACTCTGACTTTGTGGCTCAAATGGATAAGACAAAACAGAGCATCCTTTGTTGAAGTACTAAATGGATATTTAGGAATGGGATGTTTATCAAGCCTGTGATACATGGAGAAAGGCCCACATCCTTTCAGGTGACAATGCCACTCCTTTCTTATCAGTAGTATAATTTAGTAGCTAGTTAGCTAGCTCTCAGGTCACATACTGCTGGCTTTCCTTTTTGCCTCACCATACTGTCATGTGCAGCCAAAAGGATACCTAAAAACAGAGTGCTGATGAAGCTAGAGTGAATACTACACCAGAGCCAGTACCTCAACAACTGCCAGCCAACCTCCCCATACTGCTCAGCAGAGTTTTCTCAAGCTTTCCTTAACAGGCCTTCTTTACCCAAAGGCATACGTTTAGAATCATAGAATAGGATCGTAGAATCATCCAGGTCAGAAGGGACGTCCGAAGGTCATCTAGTCCGACCTCCCTGCTGTCGCAGGGACGCCCCCAACCAGACCAGGTTGCCCAGGGCCTCATCGAGCCTCACCTTGAATGTCTCCAGGGAAGGGACTTCAACCACCTCCCTGGGCAACCTGTTCCAGCGTTCCACCACCCTCAGAGTAAAGAACTTGTTCCTAATATCCAATCTAAATCTGCTCTTCTCCAACTTAAAGCCACTGCCCCTCGTCCTGTCACTGCAGGCCCTTGTACATAGACTATCCCCAGCCTGTAGGTCCCCTTTAGGTACTGAAAGGCTGCTATCAGGTCCCAATATGGCATGAAAAAAACTAAAAAAATTACAGGCATTCACTGCAGGGGGAATGCAAGGTACCCCGGAACCATGCCACTTTTATTAAATGTGTAGTGGTAGTGATTAAGCTGCAGTGTCTAGTCATTAATGTAACCTATATAATGCTCCTGTAATGAGCAATTTTATTTTTGGCAGTTGCACACATGCAACTGTTTGAAGGAAGAAGTTTATGCTATTGTTAGGACATTAACGATTGTTTTATGCAACTAGTGTTAAAATGGGAAGCTCTTCAGCTATCCTTGTACATGCTGAGTAACAAGATGGGAATTTGAAAACTGCAGAGAGTTATTAAGGTACTCCACTGACATTCAGCCTTGGACATTACAATTTGCAAAGCCTGACTGAAGCACTAAATTTAGAAAATCGCCTGGCAGTATTTTCTCTGTTTTCTAGGACTATATTCCAAACAGACTGCGTTATTTCTTAAAAACTTTAGTCTGCAACAGTAACATGCTCTTCAACAACCTGTCCTGGAAAGTTATTTAAGACACTAACTTAGGAGGCTCAAAAGAAATTCCAATCCACATTCTTGACTTCCTATCTCATCATTTCCTCAGTCTGAATTTAAAACACAGAAAAAACCAACGCAGGTATTCAGTTCTTGCTGTACCATGCCGTTAGAATTTCCAATTCAGAAATGAAAAGTATCTGGGCAGCAAGAGGCGAAGAAAGCAAGGCAAAAAGAACTGACTAAACTGGAGTAGGAGATGTGGAAAACAACTGGGATACAAACACTACCTGAAGGGCCAGCTGGGAAAGAAAATGACTACATACACAGACACCTCTGACTAAGCCAGAAACACCATGAGTGAATATCTGAATGTCTGTAACCATCACTGCAGACAGATTAATAGCAGAAAGTTCAGAACAAGCCACCTCAAGAGTTACATATTTATACAACCATCTAAACTCAGCACCAGCATGCTTGTTTTACTTCTTTTGGGCTCTGGGCAATTTGCAAAGCTCAGATCCTGCTGTACTGCTTTCTCACAGCACAAACTCTTCACCTCCAAAACAAGAGCAAAACATAGCCAGAAGGAGAACTAGGTCCCCTTTAGGTAGCTGGTTTGATCAGTGCAGCTGGTAAGAAAACACACCACAGAGAGTGGCTATTTCCCCATTTTTCACTGCAGTAGAAATTTAAAATCACACTTGGCTCTTCTATCACAGTCTGAAACATTTAGGCTTTGGTTGGAATGTGGGGAATTTGCAGAAACTATTACAAAGAATTCAGAAAAGTCTTATTTTGCGTCATTGGCAGGTAGTTAGTTATGACAGTGACAGGCTGGTGAGCAGTGCCACTGCTCTGAATTCGAAGTTTCCCTGTCTGCATTTTAGAGGTCCAAGTGTCGGTACCAAAGCAATATCCGCAGCCAAAACTGCCTAACAGAATCAGAGCAGAATTTCAGTTCAAACCTGGCCTGAGGAGGGTTCACTGGCAGTAGAGTCAGGTACTGTCACACAGCTGAGCTTGCCTGCTTTTGCAGTGTTTTTGTTTCACACGTTATCCCTCCAGCCTTGGAAAACTACTACTTAGGAGTTTTCTAAGGAACGCATTTTCCATAATATGCAACTTAGTGGACAGGAAACCAGTTGTCAGAACTGCAAAGCCATTTATATGGGAAAATTGATTTGGAACTTCCACCCCATTACACAGTATTCAAAAACTAATATTACACTGACCATCATTGTCACCACCATCACCAAGTTAGTCAGTTTCAACACCAATTTTAACGTATCATAAACTCCTTACGACAAATCTCAGGTGTTCTCCAGTCTATGCAGACCCCGTTTTCCCTGCAGATGTGAGCATAGGAATTTATCATCTCGCAGGCTTCATCCTCATAGCAGCTGCTCTCTATGCAGGCCTCGTAGAACATGTTGGGGGAGATTAACGTGTGGCACTCTGCAAACCGATCTGAGAGCAGAAGGTGGCAGTGGCTTGTTGCATGTTCAGAGCATCTGTCTTCTCTCCGGATTTCACAGATTTTCCCCGGCTCTTTCACCACCCATTCTTGAATAAACACGCTGCTCTCAGGAGTGACAGAACCATCACGTAACGTGAAGTCATTGACGTGGTTCTGGTCACACACCCCTAGGAGGGTGAGGAAAAGAAAGAGTCTGAATACAGTCAGCAATAAAATAAACCTAGGGAAAACAGGTACAGGACAGAGAAAGCTGTTTGGGGCTGCTCCGTGAATGTCAGGAAGAGGCATTCTTGGAAGAGAATGAATGATATTCCTTATAGCTATTATCAATAGAGGCACAAAAACCCTGGGACTCGTTTCCCATTTCCTCATCGCAGGAAGTATAGGCTATGTCATGGAGGTGTAAACTATACAATAGATTATACCATTGAGTATACTATAGAATTAATTTGCCCAGGTAATAGTACCCCTCACAAACTTTCCACCTTCTCTATAAGCATAGGCTGTGTTTCTCACATAAATGTATATATAAAAGCCTAGTGTTAAACCTTTTCAAAAAAAATCTCCTTGAAAAGATAATGTGAAAAAAGTACATGTGGGATGTCTAGCTTATTCTTTCCAAAGTATTATGTCAAAGAGCTGTTATACTGATGTCCATAATAGAAAAACCTACATAGACGAGCAATGCACCAACAAGAGGGGAATCGGTTCAGCCAGAGAGTTTAAAGATACAGGGCCACACAAATTACAATAACATAAATTATTGGATTCAATTATTCAGTTCAAGCCCAAATAGGAAGCTGTTAAAATTACTAGTTTTCAAACATACCACAAAGCCCTTGTGTTCCTGAAGAAAAGCTCTTTGAGTTAAGTTTAAGAAGAAATTCATTGTTTCTTGGAGTAAACGTGAGATTATGTCCAAGCTGGGAGAACTTGATTTCGTGCATTATTGTTCCGTAGACAGTGACTTCAAACAAACTGCTAGAATAGGGGATATGAACGCTCTCGCCATTAACAGCCACCTGTTTTCAAAAAGGCAAGATCATCACATCAGTTCTAGCAAGCAGTTAAAACCAACCAAAATTTATTGTTGAAAACTCTTTTGACTTCACAGGTACTTGAAGATCCAACTGAATCTGGACATAAGAATCAATTTTGCAAGCTAAAAATTTCAATTGAGTCTAAAAATGTGCAGAATTAATTGACCTTCATTCTGCAAATTTTATGTACAATTCTTTCAGCATTTGCCCAGGAGTGCATTCCTTCAGCGTCACGTATACACAGACTAGCAATTTAATGCCATGAAGTTAGAATGGTATTGGACCCTTATCATCAATAAACAATAAACAGAACCCAATTATTAGTAAACTTCAGTGAAAGTCAAGGCTGAACACTACCATACTGAACTGGGTGCAGGTGTTTTGGTCCATCCAATTTTGTTGCACGTGAGCCAGCTGAGATCACCTTTACTGGCTGACTTCTGTGTATCTGAGGAACCCGGAGACTGAAAATGTTTCATGTTGAATTTGAATACTTCTGTGGCTATGAAACAGACATAATAAATACTAAGATGGCCTTCCATCTAATGCTTTGGTCTGTCGGGAACAGCCCGGGAAGACATGCAGCTGACTCAATATGAGTGATAAAGCAAGCTTCAGTGTTTATTTGGATAGCTCAGATATTTATACACTTATCGTAAATTATGCCTACTTGTCACACACTAATTGGCTAAGCTTCTAAAGATTACATGTGCATACGCCTCCTACTTGCAGTTTCTGCTTCAAGGCTCTCCAACATTCCAGAAGGATGCTCTCCCTCTCTCCTTGTTTATCATTCTCGCAGGGTCTGTGTGACCTTGGCTATTCTTCCTTGTCAGCATAACTTGCAATTCTCACTGAGGCCTACTGTGGCTAAAATCCTACTTATGCTAAACACTTAGGCTAACAAGAGGATTGCTTGTACAACACTTTCATGGATCCATGGCCCTGCTCCTGCAGCCATTCTGCAACATCGGTCCACCTGCAGACAAGGTAAGAACCAACTCTCTAGCTTGTCAACTAACCAGTCATGCACAGGTTTGTGAAGAATAGAGGCTACTCTCCCATGCACCAAACTGTAACAGTGTGTAAAGGACCTCTGCCAAAAGAGGAGAATTAGAGGGCAGTACGTCCTGTCTATAATCCATCCTTTTCTGGCAGAAGTGTTAGGGAGACATTGCCAAATCCCATGTTCTTGACGTTGTCATACCAGCACAACAGGCAGAACAAGAAAAGAAATACATCTGGCTTATTATGTGAATGTAGATTGTATCATGAAATTTGCTCAGAAGTCTAAGGATGGTTTGATCGAAGAACACAAACCGGATAAAGGGACCAAATTGGTCCCAACAAACCGAAATTCCATAACACAAGCAGACAATGCACAGATGACTTCATTGCACTTAGCTTACTGTCATGTCACTGAAGAGCTGAACAGCTACACCACGATGTTTCACTTCAATAGAGTCCATACAGTTCATCTTCGGTGTTGCTCTGCATGGTCCTTCATGGAGGAGAATTTCAACATCATGTTGCTTGTCTTGAAACAAGGTGTAGGAGCAGTTGCCAGTCAGCTTAAAATTCAGCCCGTCAAAAGTGACAATATGTCGAGATGAACTTCCTATGCAGACACCTGCACATCATCAACGAAAAGAAAAAAGAAAAAAAAAGAAGAAAAAAAAAAGTCATATAGGCATTTGCTTTTGTTTAAATTAGACTATTTCTTCATAATTGTTATGGGTATGTGGAATCAATTACTTGGCAAAGCTAAGAAGGCAAAGAATTGCAAATGCTGCAGAAATTGTCTAGTCTTATTCAGCATATATGACCTGGACAAAGGGATAGAGTGTATCCTCAGTAAGTTCACTGATGATACCAAACTGGGAGGGCTGGCTGACACTCCAGAGGGCTGTGCCGCCATCCAGGGTGACCTGGACAGGCCGGAGAGCTGGGCAGAGAAGAATCTAATGAGGTTCAACAAAGGCAAGTGTAGGGTCCTGCAACTGGAGAGGAAGAATTCTGGGCACCAATATAGGTTAGGGGTGGACCTGCTGGAAAGCAGTTCTGAGGAGAAGGATCTGGCGGTCCTGGTAGATAGTAAACTATCGATGAGCCAGCAATGTGGCCCATCGACATGAGGGCCAATGGAATCCTCAGCTGCATAGAGAAGAGTGTGGTCTGTAGGTCAATGGAGGTCATTCTTCCCTTCTACTGCGGACTGGTGAGGCCACAACTGGAATACTGCATCCAGTTTTGGGCTCCCCAGTTCAGGAGAGACAGGGAACTACTGGAGAGTGTCCAGCGTAGGGCAACAAGGACAATAAAGAGATTGGAGCATCTCCCTTACGACAGAAGGCTGAGAGAGCTGGGACTCTCAGGGGAGTTGGACTAGATGATCTCTAGAGGTCCCTTCCAACTCTGACAATTCTGTGATTCCGTGAAATCATTGACAAGAAACTTTGGTAAATACTTCATCATGTGGGGTATTTTTTGAAGTACTTTTGTCTGTAGCAGTTAGAAAGAAAAAGATTTGGGTAAACTCACAGAAAGTCCTTTACCATGAAGTTTATTCACACTCAATGTCACTTATTAATAAATTCTATACGAAAAATGAAAGCAGGGAAAATGTATCCCTTCCCTACATATAGAAAACTATAATAGATTTATTTTTAAAATTTTACATTTTATTATGGTATTGCATTTTATCCTGTACAGTATTTAGATTTGAAATAAAATAAAATTACTTCATTCTTATCAAACACATCACAAGGTGATAGGAGGGACATTTTTTTCAGAAGGAAAACAGGGAAAGGACAGAGATATAACATGCACAGGATTAAACCAACGATCAACTGATAGCTCAGTGATCTAAACATTACATTATAAACACTTCATTGTCTTCACAAACTGGAAAACAAGGATTATAATCTCACAAGTACCAACACTAAACCTGAGCAAAAAGATGCTTCTGACATAAGTGTTTTCAAATTTTTTGCTTAAAGATAATAAGGACAATAAAAGCAAGATCAGCTAAACATATTGGAAGAAATTTCTCATTATTAATAATTCAGCTACTAGGATTCTAACTGAGATTTTAGAATAACCTCTTTCCCACTTATTGACAGCAACTTGTGCTTAAAAAAAATAACTATCTTGTGTACTGTTAGGCACTGAATTCTCAAAAGGTACATCCCTTTGGATCACTAGAGCACCGACAGATATTCTACCGTATCTTCTTAAAAAGTTTTTATTCGTAGGTATTAAAAAATTTCTAAGGATAATGAGAATCCTTTTACATTTTTCATACGTATTTTGTAGCCCACAATGTATTAATGCAATCCATTTAAATAAACTGATCAGTCCACAAACTCTGAAGAACCATGAAACCCATGTTGCAAAACATAAAATGATAGAATGGTTTAGGTTGGAAGAGACCTTAAGGATCATCTAGTTCTAACCCCACTGCCACGGGCAGGTACATCTCCCACTAGACAGTTTTCATATTGCTATAAAATGCGTACTATTTCAGCAAGCAAACACCTTCATGGTTTAACTCCAGATCTATTCTTTCAATTCAGTTGTATGACACTAGAAGAACATTTTTGCCAGTACTTCCTCTTTGAATTTTCATACTATTGCACTGTCAAACAATCATTTGAAAGGTCTCTGGTTCTCTAAATAACTGAAAACAACTTTGCTGAATCACAAGTAAATGAAGCATGAACTGCCAGTCTCCTGCAGTGCAGATCATCTACCCAGCCTCTATCCATAACAACAAAGAGATGCTGAAACACACTGACCTCCTGCTAAGCACCTACTTTGCTATGCCCATCTCTAAAGTATACTGATTGCTGCGAGTTTTGACTCTGACTTCAGCACATATGGCATCAGAATCAGCCTTCCTGCCTGCTACGGATGTTGTTGACACAGCATCACCCTGATTTTGCTAAGTAGTCATTGAAACGAGGCTACTTTACCCATGGAGTTTTGATCAGCTGGATGGGGTTGGGATTTTTTTTCCTCCTCTTAGAACCTATGAAAACTATGGACCAAGAATACATCACTTCCTTACAGCATGCTAACCTAAATTTCTGTTTTCTTCCATACGCCCTCATTCCCCGTTCATATAGCCTTGGAAATTGTGTGTGCAATTCTCTGATAAAGCGATGTAGTTATGCTAACTGAACTTCCATCATACATTCCAGGAATCAGCATGACTTTCACAAACCTAGATGTTTATTATTTAAGCCATGTAGAGCAATAATTCCTCCCACCTCAGTCATCTTTGATATGTACAACGACTGAGCAGCTCCATTCAGCATTACATTTCTGAAAAACATTTCAAGTGATGGGGAGTAAGGTCATACAGGCAAAAATAGATACTCACAGGGACACATCCATCGACAGCCACAAGTTTCTTCAATCTTAACAGCAGGAAGATTGCTGTGACATACTGGTTTTGGCATCCTTTCACAGTTAATTTGGTGACTCTCCAGAACTGTGTAATCTCCTGGAAAGCATGTCACAGTGTGGCACTGGTCTGGTAATGTCCACTTGTCACCAGGCTAGATAGGGAGACACGGATATTTAGCAATTGAAAAGAACATGGGCGGAGGGGAGAAAAATGCAAAACTTGGCTGCTGCCATGCTCCTACAGTCAGGAAGTAAAGTGACACTGACAGCAGTGCTGCTCAAATTAGCCTTGGATAATTAAATAATAGAATGCAGCATATTAAGGACTTCATGAGATTGAGAAAGTTTAAATTAGCAACACTGTAAGAAATAGACTCTGAAGTTCCAAGAAAAAGATAACAATCTAGAATAGATGTTTTGTTACAACAGAATGAAGTATCTAGTGCTCTGTTGTTAGCGTGGTCATCCTACAGCATGCACGGATAGCATTGTCAATAAAGAATTCCCCCCAGCATTTTTTTAAATGTCAAAGCCTTTAGTTTTCATAAGCCATAAAAATTTTAGAAAAAGCTCTCTGCACAGATGGTCATGGCACAGCAGGAATCAACAATATTTGTTCCAAGCTGGAAAGGCATGGAATACTCTAGTTATTTTATCCACAACTCCAAAACTTTAAAAGAGTTCCTCCCTTCCTGAAGGGAAATTGGTCTTTTACCAGATTAATGTTATTAGACATACACAGTGGTTTTGTAAAATTAAAAATAAAATAAACTATATTCTCATTTTCTGAAGGACATCCTAAATTTTAAGGTACCAGGATTACATACTACTAAATGACAGAGAAATAGATGTGGTCACAATTTGGAATATTCATATCTGCAAAAAGCTGAGCTCTCTGGTCCCAATCCTGCAGAGCTCAATGAATTTCAAAACAGAGTGTTCATCCCTGAGGTCTGCATTCCCAAGAATATTCCCAAATGTGGAGAACAGCCCTTTCCAGACCAATCTCTACAGAGGTGAGTCCAGAAGCATTAGTATCAAGTGAGACAGTAGTTCTTTGAGCTGGGTAATGTCTTGATATTCACAAGCAGAAACATGGAGGGGGAGCGGGGAGAGGGTGTGAGAAATTGTCGCTGTTGGGCAAGGTTATCTCCCATCCTCTCCTTTTCAGCTTATCCATCATTCTCACTAAAGAGAAGAGCAAAGTGGCAAAATGTGTAGGTAATCACAGCATCATTCGCAGACTATTTTTGGCACTAGCATACAAACTAAGAATAGTGATGTAAAAGTACTACTCTGTATCTCTGAGCTATGTGATACTGTCAAGTCTAAAAGAGAGCTGCCAGATTTGCAGCCATAAAAACATACATCTTAATTCAAGTTAATTTACTGCTTTAATTTTACTAGTTAGATACTGCTTTGTATCTTTCAGGATGGTGAGAAGGGAACATGTCCCGGAAGCGGCTTAATACTTTTCAGGCTTGTAAGCCTAGAGGAAGCTGTGGAACAGTAACATAAGGAGCTTTAAGTATGGAAAAAATATATAGATAGGAATAAATTCAATGTTTTTTAATTACAGTTGTCTCGCCTACAACTCACTGAAAGCAGAGCACCTGGAAGGGTACATATACAGCTGTGCAAGTCTGGCAAAGGACCCTTTATTTTCCATATATATTTAATTGTTTTTATTTCAGTCCTTAACAGGACATCTATTGGAAAATATCTAAGAGCTGGACAAGAAAAGTCCAGCATATTAAAAGAAAAAAGTCAATCGAACCACGCAAACAAAGCCAAGAATCCTGGTGCAAAGGAAAATGCAGGGACAAAGAAGCCTAAATCCCAATTGATATGAAATCGTAGGAGTAGGAATAAGACAGAAAGGACAGCAAAAGCAGAAGTTTCTAAATTGTGACGGATAAGTCTGCTGAAACCGATGAGCCTGCCAGAACACCGGAGGAAGCCTCAGACTTCCTCTCTAAGGGAGCTCTGAACCTGCAGATCTGGACTTGCACAGTCTTCCTTTTACTGTGCATCTGCAGGAGAGAGAGCCATGGACCTCAACTGGGTTCACCGGCCGCACCTTTTAATTTAGTTACCAGATATGACAATTCAGCCACTGGATATAGCCAGTACTAAAAACTTTCATGGATTCAAAGAATGACTGAACAAATTAACAGAAGAGAAAACTATGCAACACTATGAAACACAGTAAGATACCACTCACAGCTCAGACTGTCCCTGAGTCACAAATTGCTCAAGACTAGGAAAGTTCAGAGAAGTATCATATATGTTTACTTACATTCTTCCCTGACTTCTACTTTTGGCCTCATAACACAAAGGGTTGGATGTATTTCTGGCCTCATCTAGTACATTTGATCTTCTGTCCTTGTGCTACTGACCTTAATCACGAATCTGCCTTCAACAGTTGTTTTCAGAGTAGAAGTAATAACAAAACAACAAAAAAATGTAATGAATCACATCACTCCTGATATTAGACAGGATTCAGGCTGAGCTGTTTGATCCTGAGAACTCCGATTTCCTTGTAAACTGCAAGAGAACAGTTCCCACAATCTCCAGGTGCATGACAGACATCCCACTTGGGGAACTGAGCCTCCTGCCGTAACTCTGAGTAACGCCTGAAATATTATGGAACCGATATATGAGCCTGTATTTTCTGAACTAGGAAAGAGTCTTGATTCTTCATCCCTGTGGATTGTGGACTATGCTGGAAGAGGGTACCCTGTCAACAACGGTACGTTACTGACCAGGAGTCAGCAGAGGAATTCAGAGTGTGGGTATTCAACACCAGAGGCAGAGCATTTCCACGGTGTCCTGTAGGTGCCACAGAATGCCCAACAGCCTGCTACAGAAAGCAACGGCTACCATGTTGGTAATGTCTTCTAAAGTCCATTTTTTCTGGCTGACAGAAGAGGTAAAGCAAAATCCACCTAAGTTTTGAAGTGTGGTTTATTTGTAACGTGAACTGGAGCCTGGCTTCTTTTCTTCCAAAAACATTTTAGCCAGAAAGGAAATTGTGCTTTAAGTTTATCACTAAAAAAATGAAACCTGACATGTCTGAAATTCAAGTTGAGGCTTCCCAGCACTTATCTACATGTACCTGTATCTGCTTCTAGGACCCCAGAATCCTGGACAAATGCAATTCAAATGAATAAACAACAAGAATCTGATTATTTTTTGGTTTAAATTAAGAAAGTGGCCCCTACTAGAAAATAAACAAATTAAGACAGTGACCCGTACTGACCCCCACTAGGAAATATGCAACAAGCTTGTGCTAATATTTTTAAATGCCTGAAGTTTCATATACTCTCAAAAGCCTTGGCATTTCACCCAAGATGAAGGAACTGAACTACTTACAACACCTACATTATTTTTTTCTTTGATTAGACAGTTTTGCTAACATTTCTGAGCATTTTGTAAGAGAAGCTTTTCTGCAAACAAATGGGAGGAACTTCAATTTCATTACTTGAGATGGCTTTCCCTAGAGAGATAACTTACACAGTACTTATTTTCCTATAAAATTTTCACAGGGACAAGGTGCTTGTATCTCAGCAGAAGGAGAGGGTCTGGACAATGACATTGCCTCCCCCTGTATAGGTACCTTTATTCTGGCCATGTCTAGCTTTGTCAGAAGTTCTTTCACCAGGAGATAAAAATACATT
The DNA here is from genome assembly GCA_013400375.1 of Thinocorus orbignyianus. Taxonomy (NCBI): domain Eukaryota; kingdom Metazoa; phylum Chordata; class Aves; order Ciconiiformes; family Thinocoridae; genus Thinocorus; species Thinocorus orbignyianus. The sequence goes on along the minus strand of VXBW01002689.1, from coordinate 720,772 downwards.
TTTCTTTGTCAGGGAAGACACACACTGTGACAAGTTTTGGCTCTACTCTGCCTTCAATAGTATTCAGCACACCTGAAGATCAGGTGTCATTAGAGGAAGTCTCCTTTGTGCGCAGTTATCCCATCAGTTCAAAAGCCAATATTTTCCTCCTCCAAAATAATTCTTAACATTTAATATTATCCAACACTTTTTCTTTCAGATTATCTAAGAATGTCCTGCATTAATATTGTAGCTTGCAATCCAAACGGAAGACCCAGGCAATATACTTACATTCTTTTTGTTTCCATCCTCATCTATACATTCTCTGACAGGATCTGAAAGAGAAACAGACATCTTTTAGCCATCTCAATCCCTTATCCAGCCTTTTAAGTAAGAGTTGGTCACGAAAATCCAGACTGGTTACTTAAAAATGTGACTTAGGAGGTAAGAAAGGTTTTTTGCTTTACAATGTGATAATCCCTACCTGAAGACCGCAGGTATTTGTCCAAAGTGTACAAGAGTCAGTCAAAGAATGCATAAAGTTTGCTTCTGCTAGCATTACCTCATTTCTGCAATGCCATGGGTCCCAAAGTACCCTGTGAGCAATAGGTAGGCTGTAATTCTACAGCACTTCTTGTACTGACATACAGCTCTGCCCAGGTGGTACTTAAATGCAGATCATGGCTTTAGCTCTGAGGCAATTTCCAGCCTTATTGTTGAATCTTGTGATGAATTTTGAATATTTCTGGTAATTAGCAGGTAACGAGAATTTACACACCAATGCACACACATACACTTATTAAATGCAGAAAGATAAATACAGAGAGTATTTGTAAGATAAGATTTGTCAGCAACTAACTAGCGTAAGTACGAAAATAGCTGCAATAAGAATGCCCAAATTCAGTTTTGTTACATTCAGGCATTACTGTGATGGGCATTTTTTTATATAATCAGGTAAATGGTCACAAGGCACCCATTGAATTGCAGTTTCTATTTTCACATGCTCTCATAACACCTAAAGATATATGGAAAGTAATTTCATATAAGTAGTATGGTATCACAATGTGAAAAGCACTGTCTAGGAAATTAAAACACTGACTAGCAAACTCTTTCTATAATACTATACTATGCTAGCATATATAGGCTTTATGCTCTGTCTTTTCCAGTTCAAATAATGCATTTTGAAAGCATTTAGGAAATCTTTTAAACCTTTTTAATAGTATTATTTTTGGTACATTTCCATACATAAAGTAAGACTCCCTCAAGAAATCCAACTGTATGAGTCTGGAGGGGAAAATTATACTTCACAGATTGTAAGAAACTTAAATAAAACAAAACAAAACACACACAAAAAAATAACGGTTTCCCACCCTGCAGAAAAATCTTTACCATCAGCAAAAGGGAGAGCTAAATTTTTTTGTTTCAGGTGTCTAACATACCTATCATTCAAGTTTTTGAGCATACTCTTTTTTTTGTTGGAAAAGCTTTCATAAAAAATGCAAAGCTTTCATCTCTAGTACCAAAAAAGGTTATAGTACATGTTGCAATAAGAAAATAAGTTACTGGTTTCAAATTCCTGCTCCCCATCCTATATCTTGGATCAACGTAATTTAGGGCAAGAAAAATGATGTACTTTACAGTGTGAGAAGAGGAAATGCATCTTTAAAAGCTTATTTTAGAAGAAAAGAAAGAAAATGGCAGCTGTTTAAATCTAGAAAATGGCAGCTGCTTGATGCTCTGGAGAGATTTTAAAATGCCAGAAACGATCCCAGTGGAGACTGATCGGATATCTCTAAGCTGGACTGTGCACACTCTGCAACTTCCTTATTCTTAGTGGTACTTGGCTCTGAAAAGAAGTCCACTTATTTTAATGGAGATATAACTAAACCCCAGTAAAGCTGGTAAAAACCTGTGCAATGACTAACACGATGAGACGGTGGTTTGTGGAGAGAAAACATAGATACTACTGTAATAAAAATAACAACAACAATATGAGTAAAAGGTATCTATATACACACAGATCAAGGAGGCAGAAGAAATAAAATATTGTCCAGAGTTGAAGCAAGTTTCCTTAGATAGGAGGCCTTGCTATCTACAAACGAATGAATGTTCATTTAAAATATTTTACATATTTTTTCCCCAAATATTTGTTATGCTGGAAAAGTTAATTCTTTCTTCTTTCTTCTTTTTTTTTTTTTTCTTTCTTTTTTTTTCCTTACCATTTGGGTGAATTCTGTGTAGATATTCACATAACAATGCTAGAACTGTACAGAAAAATACGTAACTTGAAATCTTTATTCACAAATAACTCGTACCATTTCTGAAGCATGCCCCCATTCATTCATGACAGCTTGAGCTTTCCTGGTGTCCTTCAGTTTACAATGTGCCCTGATTATTAGTAATATGACAGCTTGAAAGTTCAATCCTAAATAGTTTTAAAAATCTTGCTGAAAATTGGTTTATTAGAACAGTAGTTGGTTACATGATGAAAGGGTTCAGATTTTGTTTTGCACTTAAGTGATGGTGGTGGTCTAGGTTAGCATTTGCGGTAACTGTCAGTGAAACACTAACAAACAAGCATTGCCTGACTTCCCAAATTAAGCAAAATTATTCTGGTTTTGGCATTTCAGTTTTGGGGTTTGCTTCAGTTTTGAGGCTACAACTATATTGGACTTACCCATGCACACTTTTTTGATAAATTCACTATTCAGTGTGATCATAGTGGATAAGTCTTCAAAATTCTGAAGCTTCATGATTCTATTAGCAGCTGATGGCCCAGACAAAGTCCTTAGTTGCTCTTCATCATATCTGTCACCAACTCCAATTGGAAACAGGGATACTCCTAAGAAAAGAGAAGAAAGGGTTTTGAATGAACAGGAGAAGGAGGTCTTTGTTGTTGCATTTTTTCATTTGCCTTTTTTTTTAAAAAAA
>VXBW01002689.1:649026-717848 GCA_013400375.1 Thinocorus orbignyianus | reverse complement strand
AAAAAAAAAAAAAGAGTTGGGGAAAGATTTTGTCCAACATTTAATTTTCATACTTTACTTGCGTCACTCCCTCCATGTAGGCTAAAGGCAATTAAGAACAGAAATGCCAATGCACAGTGTTAGCTTAGATGAGGTCTACTACTCCCCAAGCATAACAAGATCATGCATGGTCAACAAAATGCAGCTGCAGATATAATTATAGCATCTTCACTTTTTTTTTTTCAAATGTATAAAAAATATGAATATGTTGGGGATTTTCTTCAGTTACACAGCAATTGGATTATTTTCAAGTCATTTAATTAGAAAATAATAGCTGTCATTTAGTTCATGTCTTATTCAATAGCTCCCAAAGCAACCTACAAAGGACGTCACTGTACCTCAACTGAACACTTGAGGAAGCCAAGGCACAGAGACTACAGCCAGAAAAGAAAAAATACAGTGCAGCATCCATAGATACCGAAAGCATATTGCTGTATAGGTCACTGCAGAATCTGATCAAATCTTCTATTTTTTATTATTATTATGGTGAATCTTTCAGGATTCACTGTATCGCAACAGTATTAAATTTATAACATTAGATTATATTTCTGTCATCCTCATCTTTTCACAAGAACTGGGAAAATGAAATGCCACTAATTTGTGAAGCCTATGGAAGCTGTTCAGCTTAAACCGTATATTGATCCTGAATTTACCAGTAATTCAGAATTCAGAGGCATCTTCATCAGGCAGATTTTGTTCAGACGTGTTGCTTACCAGAACATTACATACAGTAAGTCCATACCAGTAAACTTACATGAACATATCAGTACCTTAACTTGTGCATTACTTAAAAAGCGACAACTCTACGTAAAAATAGTGGCAGTGAAACGAGATTTACTGTTCATTCTTGCAGAAAGTGCAGCCGCCTCCACAGCGTCTTCTGATCTCCCAGACACGATGACTATCGCGACCTTTGAGGCACTGGGCCTCCCTCCATGGGATTCCGACATTGCATTCTGAACTACAAAATCAATGGCTTTTCCTAAGAAGAAATGAATAGATAAATTAAAGATATGATAGAAAACTCATAGAAGGCTTTAAAAGTACATCTTACTTTATATTAGTAGGTTATATATAGCAGTGGAAAGAACTTTCAATGTCTGCTTTATTGCCACCACACAAAAGGTATCAGTTATTAAAAACGTACCAGTATTATTAATACTCTGAAGTAATGGCAATTTTACTGCCTTTCCTTAGCCATGAAGATAGAGTTATGCTTCTTAGTAGTTACTATTTCTGAAGTATTACCACTGGTTACACAAAAGGAAAGAAAATAATGTAGCACATGTACTTATTTCCCAATTGCAGAACAACAGTGACATCCAGTGGCTATCTGACCTACAACTTGAGTACACACAAGTTGCCCAGCACACAGAGATCTAGTCCTTTGCTCACACTTTTTCTATGGGTGTGTAAAGCTATCTTGCCTCCCCATTGCCAGCAACTTCTCTGAAATCTAGACTCAGACTATAGACGCTATAACTGGGTGACCCATATTTAAAATAAAATAAAATAAAATAAAATAAAATAAAATAAAATAAAATAAAATAAAATAAAATAAAATAAAATAAAAATAAAATAAAATAACACAAAACAAACCTCAACCAAAAAATGCCAACAACAAAGAAAACCCATCAAACCCCACAAAATACATGAATAAATTTTACCTTAGCTCAAATCACAAACTGGCTTAAATGGGTAGCTGCTGCCCTTTCATTTAACATCTGTGAACACTCAGGCAAATTTTTGTTCAAAATCATGACCTCAGCAAGAGAGCACTTTGCTATTACTTGCACTTCGATATGTATTTGCACAAATATTTATACTGGGAATGATGATAGGGAGCTTTCGTAAAAGCTCTTTTGAACTTGGAATTTATCAGGTCAGGAAGTAGCAACGATACCATGTGACTGATGTGACATTCAAGGCAAATAGCAAATGGTGAGTAACAAATGCCTGAAAAACTAGTTCCTCTGAGTAACCTGCAAGGACTGAGGAGCTGAAATATGTTTGCCTGAGGAATTCACTAAGTAATTTTAAATAACAAACACATCCACAAAACACTGGAAGTCAGATCATAGAAAATTCACCAGCACACCATCAAAATATCTTAGCACCCCTGAACATTTTGCACTTCATGTCAAACATCCTTTTTCATTGGCAAAAGTAAAGATCCCTTTCTCAAGCTTCTGCAAACATGGCCCACCTCTAGGAAGCTCACTCAGCACATTGACTACTGATAACACAGCTACACCAATTGGATATTCTACAAGGCTTTAATTAGGCTTTCAGGAAGAATTTATCCCTTGGAAGAATCTAGCCCAGAACACGTATCTGAAAAAAGCCTGGATGTTTCCTTTGCCACAGTACTGTTTTGGCAATGAGGTTCCTGTCTCAGTTACCACTGATTTGCTCCCCTGTTCTTTCCTGTTGTGTCATACACTTATAGACCCCAACTGACAGTCTCGTATCCCCTTACCACCTTATCCAGAGATCTCTTCTTCTGCATTATCACTATTTCCTCCCCAGTGCCTAAGCCTCATCTTCATGAGTCATCTCTCCATATAGACGTCCAAACCGAAAGAGAAGAGCTGAGACCCACCAGGAACTGCTACCAGGCCCTCTCAGCCCCACCACAGGAACAGGATTCACATCAACAAATTTTGACTGTTTTTCCATTTGCAACAAAATATACACCAAATCATTGTTAGCTGGGTGATGGCAATTCTGTTTTACAAACTAGTGTTCCTGAGCAGAAAAATTAACTAACCCCAGGTATTAATTCATTTCCTATATGTCTTGCAACGATTGCTACAAATGGTTTTGCTTTCCAGTAGTTACTTTGTATGTCTGTAGAGGTAGATGTTAGATGCAGAATGGTATGTTACCTATAAATAACTAAGGGATAAAGCAAAATACAGAAAATTAATATGACTATATTCCACTCTCTGAGATCACTTCAGGATGATCACTGTGCCAGAAAATCGACTCATTTCCCTTTTGTCCTATAAATAATTACTAAAAAGGTATTTTGGGTTTTAACCTCCAAATATTTTAGCTTAAACTTTTGCTCAGTAAGAATCACAAACGATTTTTCATTCATTTTTGAAAAGTACTTGGGATTTCTGTGTTTGTCTTTCTTTAATGACCCTTTGACCTTTGTGTAGTTGGAGTGGTCACCAGCTGCTCCAGCTCCATTTTTCTTTCTCCCATTCTGAAAATTTTCAGAAACTTCTATACATACCCATAAACTGGAAAATCCATTATTCTCATAATTTCTAATAAAGAAATCAAGTTCCTTTGTAATAGAACCAGGGACTATTTCAAAGTCCCCCAAAAACAATTACTCAATTTAATGCATGGAAAATTTGTTTTAGTGTACTAAATATTCTTTGGATTTCTCCCCTTATTTTGAAGCCAGCACAAGAGAAAAGAGCCAGGTGTCTGAAGACACAATCAAATGAACACTTGTGCCCTGCTAGATGGATTCAGAAAGCCACCATTCCAAGCTGTAAGCTCTCACTTCTCAGCTGGTTGTCTCTACATCTCACCAGGGAGGGTAATACCAAACTCCTCAGAGGTCACAATAAAAAAGTATTGACTGCTGATAAACCAACCAACCTGAACATTTTCTTACTATTAGACTGCAATGTAACAGTAATCTGCCATTTTCATACCAGGAAAAGAAATTTAAATTGTTTGCACCGAAATAAATATCACCAAGCTACATTAAGACTGGAAAGCGTCACCTTGGTCATAATTAAAACCAGCTTTAAAATGCCTAGGTCTGAGCCACGCAGGCTTCAGCCTTTATGAGACCACTTCGTGTCTTGTACACCCCTTCAGCAGCTGACATCTAGGGCACTGCTGCTGCTAGCTCCACTCCAGCTTCCTCTGACATACCTACAAACACTGCAAATGCCACAGTAAGCTGCTGGGAGAGGGAAGGGTCCCCTTTCTCCAGGTGTCCCCAGTCCCCTGCAGCCATCACTGCTGCCTCAGGCAACTCACTGTGTCTGAAAAATAACCATTCCCCAAAAAAGTGCATAATTTTCAGCCACTTTTGCCCTTCTCTCAGCTTGCTGAAGGCTTAACATGTGCCCCTTCCCACAGAAGAAAGGCAGTGCCAGTGTGCAGCACTGAGGTCTCAGGGGGGTCAGGCCCTTCTGATGTCTCTTGAATTTCTTCAGCTGTATGGGACAACACCAGTGGCTATTTATTTCAGTGGTGGACTCTAGAGGAAAACAAACACTAACAGAAAATACTCTAAATCCTGCTCCATAAAACAACAAAACAATTTATTTTTTGTCTTTAAAGCAAATCTGACGGTGGCCAAAACACCATTTGTTAGCATTGACAAGGGCTATTTTATAAGCCCCAGTGAAGTGAATGGGAGGTTTTCCACGGGCCTTAAAGGTTGCATGCTTTTAAGGATTTTCACTGTGTGTGCACTTGACCGTAAGTCCAAACTGGAAGTCAACATGTTCCCACACACTGAACACAGGAGTAAATTATGTTAGTCTCATGTATTATTGTTACAAATGGTTTCTGGTTCTCACATACACAATGCACTATCCAGGGGGGAAAAAAAAAAAAAAAAAAAAAAAAAAAAAAAGGCAACAAATGGGCTTAATGGGCTTTGGAAGCAGAATGACTTCTATACTCCTATGTATTTTAGGCATTAGACACACAACCCATGAGAAATCAAGATGGAAGTCTCAAAGCCAAAAGTCTTCATCGCATACAGTAGAATAACAGAACTGAGAGCAGTGCGACACACAATAAAACAATTCACTCCCAAGGGCAGTAGATGTGATGAGGAATGCGTGTCTGGTTGTCTGTCCCTGACCTCCTGCCCCCTCTTCTCCTACTACCTCCTGATGCATTAGACTTATGCTGGCCCTGACAGGTTTTAATGGCCACAAGTAATTTCACATATGCACACATACAGTCCCTTCCCAAATTTGACTAGCTAAACATTTATCTGGATGACTGAACAAAAAGGTCTAGCTTGCAGGAGCAAGCAGCCTTCAGGTTCAGTCAGTAAGGCATGATTGTTAGCCATGTCCAGGAAAATATACAAATAAATTTTTATAAAATTTAAAAATAAAAATTAAAAAAATTCATCCACTGGACTACTTTAGAAAGGGCAGGTCAGTCATTCCAAAGGCTGCTACTACAGCGCAGCACCTTCTCACCACCTTTCTGTGCTGATACAATCCAACTACACTGTAGCGTACAAACCAAAAGCTGTGTTTGAAATAATCATTAAAGCAAAACGGACAGAAGACATCCTACAGGGACTGGGAAGTGAAATGGAGAAGGAATGGCATCATTGCATAATCTTCTCCTCTCAGCTAAGACCATGAACATTTGACGCTGAATTTCTGACAATCAGAAAAGGCTTTGTAAGAACCTTTACTGGTTGCCTTATACAGGATTAGCCAGACTTGTATTCTGAAGTAATAATTCAGAACAGTTCACGTAGAGGTTCCTGCAAGGATTAAAAGTTGACTAAATGGATATAAACAAGCTTTAAGGACAAAAGACAATCTATTGAGTAGGGTTGGAGGTGTTTACTGGGATCTACAGGGAATTATACTAGACTCTGCCTTATTGAATAATTACATTAATGATTTGGATAAAGGAGGAAGAATGTGTCAAAAGGCATGCTAATCTGAATCACAGATATTAGATTGGGAGCAATTTTGAACATCATGGAATGAATTGAAAGAGCACAAGGTGCCCTAGAAACATTTGAAATACATCCAAGAAATAAAATACAGGATTCATCCCAGAATTAGAGAATCTGGAGGAAAATAAACCAACACATAGACATTTAATGGTTTGGTAGGTGCCTCAGGGAAACTTAAAAGCAACCCTTTGCAATTTATTTTCTTTAATTTTGCCTGAAATGAGGAATAAAACATAAAGCCCCCATGAGGGTCTACAGAGTTGTGACAGACAGGGGATTCCAGTCAGGCGGAGGTTCCTGCCAGGAACTTGTGAATCAGTGCCTTAAGTGGCCTCAGTGGTTTCACTAACACTTCTGTAACATCTCGATCAAAAAAGAAAAAGTACTACAAGAGGTCCTAATCACCCACAAGTACTGAAAGCTGCCTGGGAAAGAAGTGAAAAATAAACGGTTCCTCAGTACTTAAAGAGATACAGAAAAAGACAACATTATCTGGACTGTCCAGATTGCATGTATTTATTTAACCAAGGACTTGCCTAATCAAGAACAACCCTCCATGATGATAATGCTGGAGCCAGTCTTTATATCTAAATTTAGGGTCTTGTGTTGACATTGAATTGGGTTTTTTAAACTGAAAATAGCAGATTATTTCAATTTTGAGACAAATTAGCTATTGCAAACTCATCCCACAGATTGATGTTTTAATCATTCTTGGTCAATTCTTAGCACATTGATACTCTGGCATTAACATGTGCCAGTTAACAGAATGGCTGAACTCTTCATGAACAGTACAGATCTGTCAGTCCAACAGCCCACCACTACTGAAAGGAGCAGGCTATGAGGCCCCAGATCCTCTCCTCTGCTTTCCTGGGTCTACAGGTCACAAATCCTCCATTTCTCTTACCACCAAGGGGTTCTGATGGTTGCTATCTCCACCAGGACGACATCCAACGCACAAACCTTATAAGAAAAGAATTGAAAAAACAAGCAAACAAGCAAACAAACAAAAAACCTGGCAGGACAGTGAATTAAAACAGCTCAGGGAAGAGACTAGTAGGCACACAAAGTTGGCTTCAGAAGGGAGCTTTTCACCACCAATGCAGAAACAGTAGCTGGGCTGTGGGAGTAAGAAAACGAAGAAGACCTCTCTCTTTCAGCGGATCAAGGCAGCTGCTGGTAAAACTGTGGTTACGGGTGGGCGATTGGAGCAAGATTTTGAAAAATACATAGACCGCATCACTCAGGACAGAGATAAAAAAAAGTGCTATTGATGGGCCTCTGCTTCCCAAACCACAGTGGATGGTTAGAAAGGAGACATGTATACCTTCTTAATCATGACAGGCAAAGCTGAATGCTGCTACTCAAATGTCTTAATGATTATAGAAAGTTTCAGCAAAAAATATTTAAGATTTTTTTTTCCTAAGGTAAGGAGGGAATCACACATTTCTTTCCGTAATAATGCTACACATTTCTTTCCCTAATAATGCTTTTAACATAGTTGAACCACATAGATGAGCCACTTCCTCCAAATTCTGACTCTGAGACAGGCAGTAGGCATGGAAAATGGAAAATAACAGCCCAAATGACCTACTTTTATTAAAGGTATAAGCAAGTAAAGTCATGTTTTTATAAAGTGTTAAGCAGTATTTACTGTAGGGATTGCTCAGTGTGCTCCCTAGGACTCTCCTAAATATCCATGAATGCTGAACAGAGGCATGTTTATGTGATTCTTGGTTCTCTAGCGTAGATCACTGAATCTGAATGAAGGAAGGATTACATAGCCAACTCCTGGTTGCAATTAATTTCCCTTTTTTTTTTTTTCTTTTGGGTTATTTCTTGTGTAAAGTGGTACACAATTTCACAATGTTTGAATATCCCCAGAGCTTCTCAATAGGCCACTTGAGCCAAAATTTGCCTGATGTTGTCATATTATATAAGCATGGGAAAGCTTTGCGGTACAAGCTGCTCTTTTTTGTTCTGCCTATGCCCTCAAATACTCTGTGGTTTTTCATTATTTCTTACTAATAAATTGTATCTCTCTCTTGGAGTTTCCTTGTGGTTAAATGAAACAGAAAAGGAAACACTTTCTGCAGTAAGACATTTGTAGCAATAGTAACAGAACCTACAGGTGCTCTCTACACATACAGTGGTTTTGACTGAAATGGGATGATTTGGATCAGCAAAGACTGAATAAGGGTTACACAGGATTATGTTTCTACCATAGGGAAGCCAGCACAAATTGGACGAAACAGTGCAGGTCTGATGGTTACAATATTTTTGATAGGTAAATCCTGAGCAAGCCCTCCATAGGCTAGAAAAGATTTCCAAAGGTACCCAGGGAGGTGCAGCATCCAGACAGAACCATCTACACTTTTTAAGCAGCCCCTGCATTTCAAGAGGCCCAAGCACAGACGGAATGACATGAACGACCATGAGTTTCCCATGGATGCCGAGTCTCCTACACAGTCAGCTGAATTCACACACATTACAAGGTGCAGTACAGGACCACAGTGACTTATTTTCATTACTTCATTTGGGAGGAACTACTTCTACTCTATTCCATTTTGGTTCATTATGCCGCATCCCTCATTGTGGTCTCTGAGCATTTTCCAATGAGACATAAACAAATCACTAATGAGTATGTCATGTGGCTGCCTCTCCCATTTCATTTCCCAAAGGTCATGTTTTCTCTGTTTATCCTGTAATTCAGTGTGGCTTACTATATACATTACATGGAAGGCTTCACGAAACTTATCTATTTGTACGTAACAATTTATCCCACAACGAGCCTATAGAAGTCTCATCAGCCATCTGGTATTTTTATTTCTCCAGGCTGAGAAAGCAATCATGGCTAATCCTCCTGCGAACCATGGAAGTCAGGTTTTATTTCTCACTTTTTTGTACCAATAACTCTTTACAGTCTTAAGTAGGCCAAAGACCCCAAAAATCTGTGTATTCCTCAGCTCTTACAGGACCCTAATGCTAGATGGCTGCCAGAGCAAATGTGGTTCCAGTCCAGAAGAGCAAAATTCTCAGGATATCTGGTGAAAGATCAGATATGCTGTAGGAGAATCATTTTTTGCTGAACCCTACAACTGATACATATGTGTGTGCTGAATTTCCTCCGACCCAGCGGGAAATCTGTGTTATATTTTAGCACATGAAAATTGAAGGGGACATGTTTTTCAGGATGCAGTTGCCTGGGACAGAAGATGATGTTTCTCTAGTAACTCTTCAGCTAAGGTGACGCCTCAAGCTATCCTTGCTTCCTGGTACCATCCCCATCCTTGTGTCAGCCCAAGTCCTTGTGGGACCAGCACTGCGACTTGGATGAGGGAACTGAACCACCCAGAATATAACTACTGTTTTGCTGAGTTATTCTTCAGCTACATCGCTTACACTGGTTCAGCACAGAGTAACAAACATCTGGCAAGGGCAGCTATAGAAGTCAGCATAAGTAGTCCTGCTGCTAAATATCTAATGAACTAATTGATGCTGAAAGGTTAATAATAAATATAATTTACTTCATAATTACGTTTTGCTTGCTTGAAAGATAATGAATAAAAATCTTGAGAATTACTTCAAGGCTATAAAGAAACAGGTCATCTTCTTTCCAAAATGCATTAAAATAAACCCTAATTCCAGTATCCTACAGATACATTTTAATAGAGAAAATTGGATCTTTACCAAGAAATGTACATACAGTAAATACATGAGTGAACGAAAAAAACCTGAGTCCTACTGCAGAAAACTACCACAACAGCACTGACATAAATCGGTGATTAGGGCCAGGCTATATTTAGCATTTCTGGGTTTTTTTTTCCCCTCTTGTTTAAACACTGAGATCCATATAATCACTCACCTAGTCTGGTTGGACCTTGCTCCCTTTGTTGAATTGAGCGCACCAAATCTACAAGGTTTTCAGTTTCCTGAGGTGTGTTCCATGAAATTTCTATATTGTTTTCCCTGGCGTACTGGAGAACTGAGACATGAATTGAAGTATTGCCTGAAGCAGAAAATAAACATTTTAAGCAGTGCATACGAATGTGAATGTCTTAAAATAAATCTAAAGGATACATTATGGTTGTGTTTTACATTAAGCACAACTAGACAGAGATTTTTCCATCAGAGTGTGAAAACTGCATTTTCAATCAAAAGATCAAAACCAAACTATTCCCAGGTGAAAAAACATGCAAGTCCTGCTGGAAACAGTTGCTTTTCTGTCAGGAATCAGTATGCAGTATTATACCTCAGATCAGTTTGACCATGATTGGAGAATTTTACTTTATTGATCTCCAAATATTATTTCTTTTCCATTTTAAAATTATCTTTTTTTTTTTTTTAATGTGCACATTGTTTTGCAAAAGCAGCAGTTTGATGTCCCATTTTTTCTGATTAGTCAAGTTCCTTGAATGACTACATTTCATGCAAAGTTCCCTCGGTCATAGATCACTTGAGTGTCATGCATCAGGCTGCAGCATGGGATATAGCGCACTTGAGGAGTCGTGGACTGTGAAGGGGAACAAAGACAAATTCCGGGATCTGCTGTTCTCTGACAACCTGGTTCTGCTTATACATTATGTAAGAAGTATGAATAAAACTATTAACAGAGGGTTTATATAGATAGTTATTTAATTTCAGCCTTGCAGAATTGAATTGGGCAATACACGGTTTCTAATGATTGGCTGTATCTCTCTTCACAATCTTGGAAGGGCTTCTACTGGACACTGAAGATACTTTTGTATATACTGTACTGTACTTTATCAATGCTTTGTAAAACATTTATGAATTAAGTCAATAATAATTGCAATTTCATGTACCCAAACATCACAGCCCTATATTGATCTGAATATTGTCTATTTACTACACTTTATAATTTTTCCAAGGTCATCTTAAAGATTTTGAAATCAAGGTCATAGTCAAGAGTCATTTTACACCTTCATTATTATTGCCTTGTGTTAATGATGTAACATTTGTTATTATAGGTTTCGAAGACAAAGAAAACAGCTAGGCTAAAATAAACTGTCTGTTGGTTTATTTGTTTGGTTTATGTTTGTGTTTATGCAACTTAGGTTGCTTCTCTATATCATGCAAGTACACAGTTGTCAGAAACAGTGTCTTCCATATACAATCTCTAAAAAAAAAAAAATCTAAATTATTCTGGACATGCAGAAATGCTATACTTTCCTCTATGAGATCTCTAATTAGTACAAATGCTGGTAATCACCTCTTTTGGAAGCATAGCCATGATACAAACATGTCAGCACCCAGTGGGGGAAACATCAGCAGCACTGGCAGTTGCTCTACGGAAATGGTTTAATGCTGAACTGAAAAACTTTAATTCTCATTAAAAAATTTCCAGGTTTGTTAAAACAAATGCTACCAGGAACACACAGGATCTTGTGCAGCCCCTGCCATGTGGATGGACTTGGTGCAAGGGCACATAACGTCATGGTCTCTTTGTGTATGAGCAGGTTATGTGGCACTCTGCCAGGGTGGCTACACTAATAATATATCTGCTGAATGACTTAATTAGAGGGATACCTCCCATCAGTGCATAATCTGCAAGCTCAGTGAGTCTAACACTCCCAAAAAGTGTGTGCCATCCAGCATGGGTCAGGAAATAAATCTTAAAACATCAGGGCCAGCACCCTAGGCTAGCAAAAAAGGCCCAGTCAGAACCAGAAACAGCCATTCCAAAGACCAAAAGCTTGCAGTCAGACCAAATCTGAACAAAAATCTTTCTGAATTACCTATTCTTGTTTGAATCAGAACTGAACTTGAACTACTATTTTCAAGTTTGTTGAATCCAATCCAGAACTGAGCCAAACCCAAACATGTATTTTTGCTTTTCTGCCATGGAATAACAGTTCAGCTAAATCTCCATCCTGGGTCGGTGAATTCTTTGGCTGTCTGGCACATACACTTCTTACGTCCAGAACAGTATGAAGGGAAGCGCTCCTCAGCACTGCTGTCCAAGCTATTCCTCATCACATGATTCCCCGAACTGGTTGTCAAACTTTTATTCATCTGAACCAGAACAGCTTGGTTTGGGAGGAAACTGAACCACATCTGAACCAAAAGCTTTACTAGCTTCATTTCCCCAAAATAAGGGATAGTAATGAGTAATTTAAAAATAAAAAATAAATTTAAAAAAGTATACTGACAAGCTGGTTTGCCCCATATAAGAATACAAAATATTTTATGTGTTTGAGTTAAAATACAGATACATACTGATTTCAACCCTTTCAATAAATTCGCGTACAAAATTTTTCATTTCTGCAAACTCTGATGCTCCGATGTTGGAACTTCCATCCAGAAGAAACATGACATCAATTGGTTTGTTGCACAACTCTGAGCAGGGGGAAAAAAAATAAAAAAGAGAAAGAAAAGGTTATTTATACATACTATTCAGATGTAGCATCTCCTAAAGAGCAGAGATACCTGCAGTTTGGGAAAACAAAGCAGGATAATGACCAGTTGAAAACCTTGAGATTTATATTCAGTGGTATTCAGGGATACGTCATTCCCTGCTTTTCTACTAATGCTGTTTTACTCTCAGAGTTCCAAAAAAGAAACAACAAACAAATACCAAACCAAAGCAAAACTAACCACAAAATATTCGCACACCCCTACCCCAACCTCTGAGTTACAATTTTAACTCTCTTGAAGTAGGCAGGTAATTTTTTTCTTCTGTCACCCTCCAACCTATCTGAAAGTTACTGTGCTTCACTGACAAATGGAGCCAAGGACTTCTGATCCAACAGAAGGCTGGCCGCAAGTCTGTGCTCGGTACTGCTGAACTGGGGCAGCATCCTCAGCCTCCAGTGAAGATAAATGGTCCTTCCTTGGCATTTGGACAAGAAGATACCATATGAAATATTGGAATCCTTCCAATTTCAGTTACATGAGGGGGGAATGAAGGAGGCAGGACGAGGATAGAAGAAATTACACAGAAAATATATACAACTTTACCTGGAATTTCTGTCCAAAGTTTATGAGAGCAGCACGACTGCAGTACTAATTCAGGTGCTTCTTCAATAAGTGTGTTATAACTATGCAAGATAATTGGGTTATTCGGCTGACTGATCTTTCTGAGCTCTTGGATATTTGCACTGGGGGTTATGCCTATGGGAATAACATTTATGCTTCCAGGAGGTCGCATGATGACATCAGTGGAAGGACTGGATGACACCATATATACCAAGTGAGGAACATCTTGCCTTCCCCCATTCACTGATGTAAATGTGTGTTTGGAAATATAATCGAGGGCATTCCCAGTGTTGGTAGCCTTGCCTCCTTGGTAGGGTATGCTCTTCACCTTCTCAATAATACTTTCCTTTGACTGAATTTCCCTAAAGGAATACTCCAGAGTGACTGTCTCCGAATACTGCATGACTGTAACATGAATATCTTCCTGTCCCACATTCATTCTTGTGATCACCCTCTCAAGGAATTTCTTGACGATATTGAAATTTTCCTGGCCTACATTGTCAGATCCTTCCACAATAAAAGCAATGTCCAGCTTTTTGCGAGTGGGTTTTTCTGAAAAGGCTGGTGGCACTGTGAGTCCCCAAGAGGGAAATAAGACACCGGCTGTTGTTGGAGTGGCTGGTAACAGAGAACTTTCTTCAGGTCCAAGATCACATAGATGATCAATGAGGAGTTCCCTATTGTCGTTTAGCTCTAACACATTGTTCATTAGGAAGGCTTTATTATCCGGTGACTGCTTTTCAATGAACCTGATTTGCTCCACATTAACATAGGGTCCAATCCCCACAGGTATTACTGCAATTTTTTTATTCTTCAAAGCTGTGAGAATGCTACGGAGTTTTCCTGGAGACTTGCTTGCTATAAATAGCACTGCAATTCTGGCAGCATTGGTTCTTTCTGCTTTTCCAAACACATGAAACACAGAGTATTTAAGGACTTCAGCAGCGGATGCTACTTCATCACCTGTGTATTTTATGCTTTGGACAATTTTTCTCATCTGGGACTGTGTTTTGATATCTTTGAGGCCAAGATAGATTGTGGGGCCAGCCCTGTACACTAGAATTGACACTCGGATTTTCTTCTGGGAGATGTGGAGTTTCTTCATCATGCCAACTATGAAAGATTTCAGCTGTTCAAAGTCCTCCTCTGACAGTTTATTGGAGCCATCCATTAGGAATGCCAAGTCCATCATCTTGCTGCATGAGTATTCACTGGCTGGTAGTTCTATGTCCTCCTCTGGAGCAGGTGTTGTCAGTGCTAAAGTGTTCTCCACTGGTTCACAGGCTACACAGGTTAAGTTCTTCTCTTCACACAGACTACAAAAATCACCAAATGTAACTGTAAAAAATCAATGCTTATAATAACATATCACCCACATACAGTAAAAGAACGTTCATACAGAAGCAGTTAAATACTTGAAAACCACAACAAAACCGAAATATGATGTGAATGGTTTTTTTTCCCCACTCCATTTCCCCACAACTACCCACAAAGTATTCTACAGCTAAATCCTGTATGTTCATGCATGTTTGTTTAGATCCAGGAAACACATGAAAAGCTATGATGTCAAAGGAAACTCTCCTTATAACAGCCTTTGGCAGAATGTGTAAAATCTGTGTCTGGAAACTATCTGGAAACCCACTGATTTTCAGCAATACGGCTACCACAAGCCACTGGTGGACTGAACTGGCAGATCTGGTTTGCTTCACAAGAAAGCAGAACATGAGACAAATGGGAGGCAGCTAACACAAAGTAAAATCCTAGAGAAAGATGCTTTTAAGCTCTGATATGACTTAGCAGGCTCTGTGAGGACCCTGGGTTTACCTAGATTTTAACCTTTGTGAAAATAACAAATAGCCTTTTTTTTTCTACCTCTAAAGTGCACCATCTGCCTTTTCTTTTTCCTGACTTCATTTTGCTTTGAGTCAGCTTTGTCCTTTTTTTGTCCTCCAGGTTTTTTATGCCTCTCTTATCTTCCTCTTATTTACCATGTTCCCCTTTTCAGTCCCTTTTCTCATATTAAATGATGTATTTCATCTATAACTGTTATCTTTTTCTAGTACCATATCTTCCCTCACCATTCCTACTCACCTCCATTACTACATTTTTCCTACTGCCCTTTCCATCTCAGCCCCCATTTTTCTTTTTCCCCTCATCTGTGCCTTTTCCACTATCCATCCTTCTGTGAGATTTTTTACCTCTGTCACCCTCCACCTTTTAGGAACTTGTTTATAAATTCAACTCTTTCAATCTTTATCAAGACTTTGTGCTTTTTCCCTTCTCCTGTTTTTAGGATTCTTTTCACTTATCAGAGCAAAGAACATGACTGTACTCAGGCACATGGTCATACAAATTCAGCCAACATATTTTCCTTGTCTTACTGGACAGTCCAAGAAACAGAATAGGAAAAGTTTATGAAAAAGCAAGGACCAAGAAAACGCTTGCTTTCACTGCCAGAGAAAATCCAGGATGTACAAACTAAAGGAGTCAATACTGGTAAAAGGTGCCATTTTCCAGGAAAAAATTTCACTTTACATGTGGCATCTTAGTTCAAGTTCTCTTAGTTAAAGCACTACGTTCTTTTCAAGCTGCTTTTAGTGTCTTCCTAATTGAAGAATGCACAGCTACTTTTGATATTAACATAGTAACAGAAGATTTATTATTTTAATCCTCTTCTAGTTTCCAATTTCCTTTGGATATTTGCTATAAAATTCATTTTTGTGCAATATTTTCTATTGTTTGTACAGATGGTGTAGGCATCTAAATTAGGTGACAGCTATGCAAAAGGATGTTTCCCTAGTGAGGTAAGTTTTCCCAATGTTCTGAAATCTTTTGTGAGGACTGGCCAGTGTATCAACATTTAAGATAAATTATTATTAAGGATTATAAAAATTAGGGAACAGAGACTCATTTATGAAGACTCCTTTTTGACCTTTTGATGGAATTCAAGGCCTTTTGTTTATACTGTTAAAATATACATTTAATTGATCAGTGTAACAGTCTCATGCCCTGGGTTTATAACACAGACATATTCTAGCCCTGGCAAGAGGCCAGGAATTCAAAGTTCATACCCATTCAGAGCTTCCATGAGGTTCAGAGCATTTTGAGCTAAGGTGTTAGTCTGGGCTAATAGCTGCTGCAGTTTCACAACTCAGTTTCTATTAAATATGGTCAAATTACAAGATGGAAAACTCTCATATTCACAGCGTTATAAGTGACTAGCAAAAGTATTCAAAGGTCTAGACATCCAAAGAATGTAAAACTATCAGATACTACAGGTCATGGTGTAAGATGCCACTGGGCAATATACAGAATGAAAATCCATCTCTGCTGTGTTGCAGCTGAAGGCCCTCATCCTGCACAATGCACATCATTCCTCATCCTTTCATTAATTTAATCATACTTGGAAATGCATACGTGAAGGATCAGGCCATGGGATATCATCTTAAAATCTTGGAGCAACTGGTTTTCCCATAACAGTACACAATTCCAACTGCTAATAATTTTATTGAATTCTAGACTGAGTGCACATTTAGATCTTGCATGACATGTAGGATTTTTATTTTTTTTAGTATAGGCAAAAGAAAAGAGTCTGATGGCTTTACTGATGTTGAATCACACCTTTTACACAAAAAAAAAATGGAATATCTGAAGCCAGTAGGACCACCTACATACGGGAAAAAAACCTTTTTTGAAAGGAATTTATTAATTTCACTTGATTAAATTCAGCTGACATCCTATAATCCCTACTGTCACTGAAAAACTTCAGCTTCAGATTGCATATGAAAGGATATTGATGTATAAGATTGTTCCTAAGCTTCATCTTCAGTGTTATATTAAAAGTTACATACAAAAAATGATTCATGCACGTGTGCTTCATCTCTCTATTCACCCTACTCAACAGGCATGCTATCTCACTGCATAAACCCATCATACCAAGACTGACAGCGCTGTGGATCATCTCTGTTCAAAACTATTCTCCTTCCATGTGAGATCTTGACATCTCCAACTGCACACACGGGACACTCTTCTGGACTGACACAATCCAGGGACAGCTCATCAAGTATTTTCCCTGTTTCAAAATAGCACATGAGTATAAAGATGCCAATTTTCATGAATTGCAAAACTAATCATTGCATTTAGCAGAGTTGGACTCAAATATTCTGAATACTGTGCTTGTGTTATGGTTACTGTCAGCTTGACACAGAAAAGTATTTCCTTCCTTCGTGACCACTTTTATTTAGATATTGGTAGTACTTAACTCAGTGTATAACCTGCAATAGCCAGTAACAGAAACTATAAACATTTTTTTAGAAGCAAACATTGAAGATGACAGGATAAAATGGCATTTTCCTTTTTATATGTATATTATTTATTTCTCCTGGTATCCCCTACCTCACTCTGACCAGAGATACCAGGACCAAGAACAGATATTTTGGGTCTTAGAATACATTTTTTCTTTGCCTTCACATCTTCTCACTTGAGAAGCCTTGAGAAGCTATTTATTCATCTGAGTTTTCTGTCTCCTTTTGGATTTGCTTGTCTTTCACTCTTTCCCTTTCTACCTGTTCTTCCTATCCCCACCCCGTATTTCCCATACTTCTTCCTTTCTTCTTTCTTCAAAAGAGTTGTTGGGAACAGTTAAAGTGAAAGCTCAGGCTCACAGGAGGATGCCTGCCGGGCACTCTTAGGAGTGTCAGAGCCTTGGAGGTAGTAAGAAGATTAAGGCAGTGGGTTTCCCCCACTGCAGTAGTTGCTCTGAAGGAGAACATTTTATGAGCATGTAGCAGAAATTCATAACCTACTTTTAACCACATAGTCAATAATCTGTTGCTACACAGCCCCTAATCCTCCTTTCTTATCAATACGTTCCCATCTTCTCTCATTCTTGCTGGTAGTGTTTCCTTCTCCTCTTCTAGGCACCACTTCAGGCCCTCCACACACTGCACACATTGCACAAACTCAAACCAGGATCCCTAACCATCTTCCTCCTTATGCAATAAGAAATTGTGGTGAAAAAACATCAGTAAGCCTGTTAAGGAATTCACTGCTACATCTAAGTCTTTTGAAACCTCCAGGTTTACTAATCTTTGACTATTTTTTGACTGTAAGACATCTTTCCATCTAATAGGAATACTTCAGGGGAAAAACATCCAAACAAAGGAAAAAAATAGCAACAACAACAACAAAACCAAAAAAAACCGCCCACAAGTACAAGCAGAATAGCAGACACAGATTTCACTGTTTAAAGCAAAGGTGGACTTACCTGCAGGACAGTGCACATGGCATCCTTCCACACACTGCAGAGGGCATTCCAAAGGTTGTGGGTGCTGGCACGTTGCAGGACAAGCAGGCCCGCAGGTATTATATCGCCATTCGCATTGATAATCTAATTCCTGTTTATTCATGTCCTCACAGCTTTGTGCTATAGAGTGAAAGAATTGAAGTCAAGAAACTGAAACCAGAGCATGTTCATCACATCTCTCAAAACTATGTCACCAAACTCGGTACAAACCGGACTACACACACATAGAAAAATATAGGTTTCCATCTTTAAATAAAAATATTTTACTCCATTTAGCACTTCTTCACACAATTTTTTTTTTCACATAATGAAGTATTGCTCTAGATCAGAGATTTTGGGTTTGTTTTTTTGTTTTGGTTTGTTTTGGTTTTTTTTTATAAAGACTATTGCAAAAAATGATTCTTACATTTTAATTAAAAAGAAAATAAAATGTATTGAAACCTTTTCTTTTTCTACATTAGTTTGTACTGCAGGTTATTACATTCCCTTACTGAAGGAATGTTTTTTCCAGGAATGGCTCGGGACATAAACAGAAAAGGGAGAGGAAATGTCACCATGAGCTGCTAGCCCAGTCCTATTAAAGCGAACTTCTCCAAACATCAGAGGGAACAGAACTGGACAAGAACAGTCTATCTGAGCCAACAGTTACTGATTAAAAGCGAGACCCTTTTCACCCAATTCTTCATCTACCCTGTACTTACGGCACAGAGCTGGTGATCTCCAGTGGACAGCAATGCCTTTTTGTGCACAGACATGTGCATAGGCTGCTATAGCATCACAGAAGCAAGCACAGTCCCCAATAGACTCGCAAGCACAAGTATCATACATGCAGATATCTATGTAGGGCTCAGGATTCACCTACAAAAGAGAAATACAGAGTACAGTCACTGATGCCCCTCAGCTCCTTCCTCTAGACATATTTAACCTTCAGGTGGTTTGCCTGCTCCATTCACCAAGAGTTGAGGTGTCATAAATCAGTGCAGGTCTTCAAGCAGAAGTTATTCTACAACTTTCTGCTAGGGATATCCTGCATTTTCCCATGAAGCATCAGCTACAGGACAGGGTCAGAGACAAGAATGCCAATTAGTCAGTCTCCTCTAAGCCCTGTATGCTGTCAGTACAACCACACTTTTCCCTTCAGCTGTAATCAGTGTCAGCACAGATCACACAGAATTGAAGAATGGGAAACACAGGACAGAATACTCACAAGTTTTTTGCATTCTTTAAAGAGATCCCCAGACAAAATGCTGCATGACGTTTCTACCATCACTTGCTTCACTATGTTTCCATTACACAGTGGAGACATCGAGGTCTGTTCCCAGTTAGGCTTAATAATGTAAGAGAGAAGCACACATTGCATTAGCCTTGCCTTCAGGATCTTGGGACTCTTCAAATTGAAGACATTCATTAGCACCAGACACTTTTCCGTAACAAAGGAAATTGTCAGGACAAATCCTACCATGGCAGAATGCAGAGTAGAGCAGGCTACCTCCTGCATTTTCTGCACCTCCTACTTGTACACTGCCTTTTTTACGTAGATATTTTGATGGCAAAAAGTTCCACTTTACCAAACATCTACCCTGAAAAACAGTCCTTCATAGCTCTACAGAAGGTCCACTCGCAAATATGACCAGTCTTCAGCAGACAACACCCATGGCCACTGCTCAGCAGTCTTCCCCTCTTCATTTTTATCTGGCAAGAAGGAGCACTTGTATTGATGCAGCATTTATAATGGAGATAATCTGCAAGCCCTGTCCTGTGCCTGTTACAGTGAAACAAGAAGCTGCTCCTTCTCAGCTTTACCCGGTGATCTCACTCCTCATTATTGCAACTCCTAGAGCTCCAATCAAGTCACATCTAAAAAGTGACATTCAGCAAGGTAATACTGTGGCTACGTCACACTTGCAGGTGATTTACCAAACTAACCCAAAAGATTTCATGTGATCAAAACCACATTCTTCATTTTATTTTCTGATAATTTAAATCTTCTAAGGTAGTATCTAAATAAGGCCTTTCCCCGCCACGCACCCTTTGAAAAATTACATGAATTTTCAACAGAAAGTTTTCAGCTTTAAAAGTATCACCTCAATTAAATGCCTCATTTTATAAATGTCAGCATAAGCTGTCTTCAAGTTCTTCCCCCTCATTTTTTGATTTGGAAATATTTTTAGTCATAATTATTGTCAGGTCAAGGGAAATTTTTTATTCCATTTCATTCTTTCAAAACTCTTCATTTGGAAAAAAGAAAGTACAATCTTATGCATGACATAACTAGTAGCCCATGAAATCATCTAATCTCTGGTACCAGGGCACAGATAACACTTTCAGATAGCAGGTAACCTCCTCAATATTCGGAAATCATGTCAATAAGGTCTTTGTCCCCTCCTGTACCTTGCTTTTTCCATTCAAGTCTCTCCAATCTGAAAATAATAACTGAATGCACTTTAAAAGAAGCATATAGAAAGAAATCAATCTGTACATTCAGTTCATAAAAGGACAGACAAAAATTTGGGATACAGAAGTTTGGATAGGAAAATACAAAATTTTTATCTGAACTCCCTCTGCCTGAAGATTACAGCTGGGTTTTTTCAGACTAAGTTCAAAAATGAGATTTCCAGTTATACCTGGATTTCAAGCATCTGGGTTGGCAAACTTTATGAACAGCCTCTACCGTATGGATTGGTTATTTTACTGTTCATCTGAAGCCAGGCAGCCCAGAGGCCTTAAATAAGTTAATTGATCTTTTATCAGATTTCAAGAAATAATATTATTTGGCAAAAACAAGGGGGAAGGAGTTCATTTCCATTTATTTTTATCCTTTCAAACCTCTTTGTCTGCTCTTAACTGATATTGTAACCTGCATTAATTCGTTTTCACAGTTCATTCACAATCACCTTTTCAACATCAGCACAGTATGGATTAACTTTCCAAGAATTCCCAAAGTCAACTGGATCTACTTCAAGATGTTCGTTGCTGCTGGTCAAATCATTGTTTTGGATTCCATCAAAATTTCCACACAGACCACACACTTGATCCTTACAGGGAAAGAAACACAAAATACATAAAACTTACATCTGTAGACTGGTTCAGGGTTTTGTTAAGAAGTCTTTCTAGCCTAATGCTTTAATGACGTAAAAACTGAATTATCCCTGGCCTTACCAAGTTTGCTAAAATAGACACAGTCTCTCACAGAGAAGTGTAGCTTCTGTTCCCATTCTACTTTGCTGAAAGTAGGACCACAGTGTCTCTAAGAACCCCAGGAAGCAAGATGACAACTCTGATCAGTGTCGCCTGTTGGCTCTGTTTGGATTATGTCCCCACAATCTCATTTTACCTCAAGAGATGGCTATCCTATCACCTTCACTAATAAATCTGGCTCCTTATACTGCTTTACTTGAATACAGAAGAAATCATTCAAGGCATAGTTATTCGTAGTCATCCTTTCTGTCATAGCTCACCTCCAACGACCCAGAATGTATCCCTCACACTTGAACTACCGGGAAAGCAGGCAATCATTATGGTGTTAGAAAAAAAAAACCTTCATTTTCAAGCCGGGGCCTAATACTCCATGGAACTCTGTCAGCATGCCTGCATTTAAAAAATGCTACTCCCCAGAGACAGGGTAAGTGCACTCTTTAGTGAGAATAACAAGTAAAGCAAAAACCACTTACTTTGAAATTGCCTTTTAAGATAACTGAGACTCCCATGGTCAGATCCCAGGTCACAGTGATGCTTTTGCCCAGTAAAATGATGTAATAACGACCAGACTTCATGACTTCTAAATTACTGTCATCTTTAGGAGGTACCTTGATGTTTACCTGGACAAGAAAACCACATTGTGCTATTGACTGTGTCTCTAATTATGATTTGATGGAGGTCATTTTCCCAGTGGAACACATGCTCATAAGTTCAAACTATTTTCAAACATGCTGCTCTCCAGAGAATAGATGGTTCCCATACACTCTACACATGCTCTAAAGCACTTGCAAAACTGGTAAGNTAGGGGAGAATCAACCCCCTCCCTGCTGGAAACCAGGACAGGGACTGATTGCAGGCTTGTCTCTACACAGAAAAGTTGCTGTGGACAAATTATTGCCTTAGAAATGATACTTCTGAACAGCAAGTTGGGATACAAGTGCAGTATTTCAATTTCATCATGTTTCTATAATTCTGAATGAGGCAAGTCCCTCATGCTCCCAGGATCTAATATATACTAACCACAAATGCTGATGTGCTAAATCATTGTTAAACAGAAGAAGGGCT
This sequence comes from Thinocorus orbignyianus, assembly GCA_013400375.1. Lineage (NCBI taxonomy): Eukaryota > Metazoa > Chordata > Aves > Ciconiiformes > Thinocoridae > Thinocorus > Thinocorus orbignyianus. The sequence goes on along the minus strand of VXBW01002689.1, from coordinate 695,553 downwards.
GATAAAGAGGACAGGGGATACCCAATTAACAATCAGTTTAGTCTTCAAGCAATGGTTCACTGAATAATTGCATTTTATTTTTACCTCATCTTTTTAGAAAACTAACAGTTCTGTGCTCCTGAGGCAGGTAGTGACAAAAGGGCTGGCTACGTTTAAAAGTAATGTGAACTGGGAGAACCACATGCTTCAGTGGTCTCTGAAGGACCAGAATCTGATTCTGAAGTTAGGAAGGTCTTTCTTCCAACCAGTTATACCAAGAGGAAAAATCCTGAGAGATACCTTTCAGTCTCTCCATTTTTCCATCGCTTTTACTTTCCCTGTGTGCCTCTTTCCATCTGGCTGCAAATTCATCGCCTCCAGCTAATAAGAATTTAGGAGATTAATTTAAAATGCTATCTTTCACACCATAATCCCCTTTCAATGGGAACACTAATAGGATTATTGACCACATTTGGAGAGAAAGGTCTGGCATGGCTGTTACTTTAAGCACCACTAATGCATTAACTGCAAACTGCTTAATTCTGGAAAAGGCAGATGAATGCTTTCAATCAGTACAAATAGTGATTAAAGCAAGGGAGAAAGAGGAGCCTACAAACCATTCAGACCACTCTCTAGTTTGAGGGGAAAATATTTTCTTATCCCACTATTCTTCCTTGCTCAATTCTGTAAAAGCTCCTCACCATAATTCAATTCTCATTATCTCTGGGTTATTATCAGTAGCCTTTATACCCACAGAAGACAGTTCACACCCTTCAAGGCCCTCCTGAAGAAGGCGTTCCAGGTCCATGGGAAGAATATGTTAAAAGGTACTACAGGAACTGGAAGCTTTCTCATCTTCACCTATGCCCAATGAATTACTATACAGTCTAGTCACACCTGGTCACTTATCTTCTAAATAGTAGTCTCTGTCTTTCCAAACTCGGGCAAAAAACAGAGGACAAATCTGAGTTGGGAGACTGACTTAATTATAGAATTTCTATGTTTATGGAGGCTTTTTGCCCAACCATGAAGTCATAAACTTTTGGCCCTGAAAATCAGCAGATTTATTTGTTACATAAGAGAAAAAAAATATTTCATGAATTTTTTTTTAATGTAAACCAGAACTGTAACATGCAAATACTTTAATTAAACCCCCATTTACTTTAAACCAGAGTTCGCTCCCAAAACAACAGTATCTTAAAACAGAATTTCTTGGAAACATTTTAATGGCAAAAACTCCACTTGATTCTCCTGCTTGCTTCCAAGGATTCTTGTGGAAAAAGAGTGCATAAAGTCATCGCTCTGTGAGAATTTGCCTAAGAGTCTTCATATTAGTTATTTTTCCTTAATCTATCCTTTAGTTGCTGTTATTTCTAGGAAAACCTTCTCTAGATATTACACTGGGCCTTAAACTCTCTAGAAAGACAGCTAAAAATTCAGTCAAGGTAATGTGGACAGTCTTGTGATACAGACCTAGCTCTTGCAAAGACATACTCTCTTAGGAACCCAACGATGTCTGTTGCTGGAGCTGCTGCATGCCTTGTCACCTCTTTTCTGTTCTTGTTTAGGTGTTCAAACACCTAAAACACCTTCTGAAAAATATGTCCCCTGAAGAACTTTTCAGAACAGGGTCTAGCTCTACAGAATGATGATCCCTGCACTACTATTCACTCTTACCCAGGTGGGGGAAAATGTTTCTACTTCAGTAGTAGAAATAAAAAATGCATTGGGCAACCAATAGGTCCTATGGTCATTCCTCCAGCAACCAAAAGCCTACATGTATCATATGCTGTCAAGATGCACTGCACAGATGCTATTAATAATGGCCACATTTCACGTGTTCCTGTCAAGCATCAGTGGCATGCAGCAACTTGCAGGCAATTTGCTGGCTATGCAAAACCTGTTTCAGCTTTGTCTGTTAACCCGAAACAAGGTATAGGGAGAGTGGTTTCACATTTCACTGGGAACATTTTTGCAAATCCCTGGTCCAGATGCCAGTTCAGAGCACAGTATTTCTGAAAACTGAGTGACAGAAATACTGTAATCCACTGTAGCTCTGTAATGTTTGAACACACAGCTGGTCTTGTTACAGTGCCCAGGGCAAAGAGCTGAACTCTGGCCTTTGAAAAGCTTGTTTCCTGCAGTGGAGGGACGGAGAAGTGATTCTTGGTTAATTCTTCAGTATCTGATAGTAGGAAAGTGGGGGGAAAAAAATAGAATCCAGTCATCTTGATTTTCCACCTGACACTTTGACATGAGAAAGGATAGTAATGTCTACTCCTACAGTATCAACTTCTTTCAGCCATGACTTCTTTTTTTCCTCTGTTCCCAGTCCTTCAGATGGTTAAATTAATTCGTGAGTTTCTCTACTCATGGGTCAGTCACTTATTCTCTTCCTTCCACTTAACTTTGCTTGAGATAGACCTCCCATGTTTAAAAAGGGCATTGCTCATAAGAGCTTGCATCAAATTGTCTTCTCGTCTGAGATAAATTTATTGGCATCAAACAGAAATACCCAAAAGGCATTATACCTCAGGAACAAATTAGATAATTCTAATCCTGACAATCTGTTCATTTTATGTTCTAATTTTCAAGAATCACTACGCATAAGGCCATTCACACTTCATCTTACTAATCAATTCTTTTCCCCAAAAAAGGAAAGAGAAAAGAAGAATACATACATTTCCATTTAGCAACTCTATTTCCCCACTTTCATACAGAATGATAACCCTTTTGGTGCACTTTTCTCCAGTGAAGCCACAACCTTCATTTGAAATTAATATCCGGAATGTCCCAGAATCATCCTTGCAAAAATCCTATCAGAAAAAAAAAAACAAAACTAATAATGAATGAGTCATTAATGTAGAACACTTAAAAAATACATACATTTTCTCCATGGAGAAAAAAAGAAAGCTCAGATAATACCTTGTATACCCTGTAGCCAGTAAGATATATGTTGGCATGTCAACTGTTCCCATCTTCATTTACTTTGGGCTTAGTCTAGATATTTGTGGGTTCCACCTCTTAAAAAATGAGGTCCACTCTGCCAGTGACATACACACATACATATTTTGCAGGGAGGATCCGTGCTGTTACAGTATCTGTGATATTTTTAGAATGTACAATGGGCACACTTTAAATTTTAACACACAGAAAATCATCTATTTAACAGTGAAAACAAGATTCTGCAGGTTTAATGATAAAATAAAAATAGGTTGGGTTAGAAAGAAGGGCTAGAAGAAAACTTGCTTCAAAATCTTGAGCAAAAATTTTGGTTTCCATATTTTCCTACTTGCACATGAATAATAGTTATGATAGTGTCAACCTATTTCTTGGGGACCAATTATGAACTTTAGTATATTGATCTTCTTTTAAGTCAAATATTTCTGACAGGCACGGAGAGTTTGTACTACATTTATATGATGACTCATGACTCTCAAGACTTTTAGTTTTGTGGGGTTTTTTTAGAAAAGAAAAAGACCCTGACTGTAGTTCTCTGTGTTTATGGAAATCTGAGGAAAACAGATCTCATTTTCATTTTAAGTAGTTTTGTAGTACTGTATGCTATTACTTCCCATACGACCTTTACACAGAGCCCTCATTGGTGTCAGAGCAATAATCCTTCCAAGGTAACTCAGCTGAAATCAAGGTGGGAGCAGTTCAAAGATTTAGCCAGAGACAAGTTGATCACACTTTTCTGACCAAGGAGAATCGCAAGGAGGAATATTCCTCATAAAAAGGATCAGTAGGGAAAAACAGCAGTTAACCTAAGAAACATGACACTTTGTAACTGTGGAAGACTGTTGTTATCAATCAGAAGTGAATCCATCTAGTTTTAGACTGAGTTTTCAGAGAAATCCTTCTTCTCTCGCACACACGTTTTCAAATACACAATGACTTGTATCTGTAGACGAGCCTTAATCTTATTTAGCTCTCTGCATTTCTGGCTGTTCCCACTAACCTCAGGCTGATGTTAGTGTCCTATATCTTTATCCACCTCTGCTCTCTGCTACAAAGAAAATGGATATTGTCAATGTACTCCAAATAGGTTGGTGCATGGAAGAGAACAGTGTCTTTGCCAAAGTGAAGAAGCACAATCTGTGCTGCTGATGCATTTAGAGAAGGGGAATGAGGATTTATGGGCATCTACAATTCCTTGTTAAAGATAAGATTCAGACAGCTCTTCTCTATGCCATTCTGCTATCATATGTTTTCTGGTTGCCACCTAGACACGTGACAACCTAACTTATTTCTACAAAACACAACGCAATCTTCTAAGTTCTCAAGGCATCTTAGAAGTCATTAATAATCTCTGCTCTCCTCTGCCATACATCTGGCTTAGTAATAAAGAATACTTTGCTGTGATTTATCCAAATGTTGGACTTCTCTCCTGCTGTAAAACAGGTGTATTATCAGACAGCTTCAGCATTTGACATGGTCTTACCTCAACTAATACATATTGACAGTTTCCTGGAAATTTGTATTTCAATCCATCAAATGTCAAATAATGAGCGGTACCAATGACAGTGCAGGTGCCATCACAGGTATTTTTGGTGCATTCCCACTTTCGACCACGGCACACACTGTAACAGGGAAAATGAGTCAGTGAAAATCATCATTATTTCCAATGTATATAATAAGCAAGAGAAAGCAAGGTACTATAGGCAAAGTGAAAGAGCAAGTTTCTGCCTCCAGGAGCTCATCATCTGAAGACTCTCCAAAAGACACACAAGTGATGATAAGCTACTATTTTCCTCTTTTTTCCTGTGCCTGGGAGAGGAGTAACGTACAGCACACCAAACAGGAGCATTGTTCCCCTATGTGTCTTAACTCAGCCATCACTTGCAGTTCTGTGAGGACCCTTTGAAGTTCTCTGAGCTGCTGTCTGTCCTCAGATATGTCCCCAGCAGATCCTTTCTGTGTTCGGCCTTGAGAAAATACTCTTAGAGGGCTCCATGACTGGGCTGCTGGAATCCTTCTCTAGATGGACTTCCACAACTACATTACACTACCATGGCACCAGATGACAATCTCTCTTATTAACATAAATTAACCTACATTAGTATTGGATGCCTAAATCCAAATAGTGCATTAACATGTTAAGTGAATAAGGAAAGTGTGTCCCTTTTTCTGAAAAGCTGCATGCAGGAGTACGTGCATTTTGAACTTCCCTGTCCCAAAAAAAAGGGCCTGGACAGAGCCTGCTAGAATATTTAGCAACACTATTAGCATTTTGTTTTGGATATCCTGCTCTGCTCTGAGTAACCTTTTAGAAAAACAGATTGATTACCCTCTAAGGACCACTGCAGGTTAAACACGAAGTATATCAGCAGCCCTGGTTTTATTTGCAGTACTGTCCTTTTTCCCTTGTTGAAACCTAAAATAGTAGTAAAATTAATATCTAAATGATGCCAAAGGACATCTTTGGACTACATTTACTGTAGTGATCAACCTCTGGGACCAAGTAACTGGGGCTGTAATTCAGTCTGCCCAGTGGCTTTTGTTCAGACTATATACTTGAGTATAATACTACCCTTCTCCATAGATGCCTCTCTGTTCTTAAATTCATTCTTTGTTATAGTTGGTCTGACCTAGTAATTGCAGACATTACCTCGAAGCCTGACAAGAACACACACATGGATAGAAATATTTATTTTTTTCTTATAGGTATGTAAATACATACACTCTCTGAGGAAAGTCCTATGGTCTGATACTGTCCTCTGAGGTCTCTTGTGGTGATCAAACCAGAACATCTGCCCGACAGGAGAATTCAAGTTTGCACGAGAATACAAGTAGGACTCCAAGCTAAACCTCATCTTATTCAAAACGAAATGCGACAAGACGCCTGATCATGATAGGAGATACATCAGTGGTTCCCTGGCTGTATAGCTTGCAAGTGATGTTGTCAAGGACACCTCCTACACCTTCCTTTACAAGCACAAGATATGCAAGGGGAAAAAAAAAAAAAAAAAAAAAAAAGAAGAAAAAAAGGGGAAGTGGGGGCATCCTGATAGGCAAAGTAAAACAAGATGCTGCCTTATTTTTTCAGGGGGAAGGGAATTCTGAAGAGCAGTCAAACACAGAGTTGAAGTCTTGTTATCATTATACCCACATAGCTCTATCAGCTGTACTGTGCTGTCATTATCATACAAAATCAGTGATGCCAGGATGAAACGGATAGAGTTATCTTTTGTTGCACTCCTTCTTTCGGACTCTTTTTGCCCTTTGTGTTTTTTGGGGTTTTGGTTTCTTTTAAAAATCAAAAAAGAACTAAACAAAAATACCCAAACAACACATGGCAACCATCTTGTGAGTAGATAATCAAAATTTAAAAAAAAAAATACAATTTTCTTATCTTGGTGTAACTCAATTGGTTTCAGTGTAATTACACCAGTATAACAGGCAAAAGAGAAAATACCAGGGCTCCCAGTCTCCATGTTTACTATCAAACCCACCATATTCAACACCAATCATTACTAAACTTATGAGAGTTTCCAAGAACATTTGAATCCTTTGATTGATGTGATACATAATGATCTAAAATTTACATGGTACCCAAATAAATAAGGCTCAAGGAGGTAAATGCTATTATCCTCAAGTTTAAATGAGGGAAGGAGGGAAACAGAAATAAGAATAAGAAGAGACTTCAAAGGATCCACCCCGTCTTCTTGCCCTTTTCCGAAGGTAACCTAGGGAATCACATGCCTTGTTACAGAAGCTGCAGGTATGAAAGGGGATCTTTCCCTCGGCATTCACAGATTCTTGGTCAATGAAATAAACTGATTTGCTAACTATCAAGAGACTGAGCAAACAAAATGAAAAATAAGATCAATGAAGCATAAAATCTGATCACTCTTATGGTCGTTATTAATTTTAGGGAGTTAGAATAGCATCTGACACCTTATCTAATAATCTAATAATAATAATTTAATAATCTAATAAGCAATGGCTTGCTTGAGATTGGAGAAACACTCATCTACTAAACACTATATGAACACAGATGGACACCATCACTGCCCCAGGGATTTACTAATCAAGCTCTATAGGGGCAGGGAAAGAGGAATTCTATCCCTGCCTTACAGATGTAAAAACTGAGGGATAAAAAACCTAAGTACTTTCCCAAGATCAAATTGCTAACTAAAGGAAGAAAGGGTATTGAACCAAGTTCTCTAGTAATGCTTTAATGCAAGCATAAGTATTGTTTAATCTTGATAACACTTTACAGTACAATAAATATTGTACAATACATTTTCTTCAAAGAATGAAATATCTGTAACATGATACCTATTGCACAATTTTCTATTAAATCTCTACTAATAGGTAGAACAAGACCACAATTTTGTATATATGTGCACATACAGATTATAAAGTATGCGGTGTAGCAAAATTCAGATGAACAAATTTCTGTTGTGTACTGCTTCACAAATGTTATTCCAAAATTTTCACTGAGCTCTACAATGAATTCCCAATACATGGTGTAACAGAAGTTTTGCCACTAGCTTAGACTTGGAGACATTCCGTTGTTCATGAATTAGGGTGTCCCATATGTCAAGTCGAATATAAAAGCCAAATCTGACACCTCTGGCTCATATATTGCGTTTGCAGGTGTTCACATCTGGCTAAGAACAAGTGAGAATGAGAACTCCTGCAAAAGCAGTACAAAAAAAAAAAAAAAAAAAAAAAGAAAAGAAAAAAAAAAAGAAAAGGAAGATCTGACCTCCAAAATGCAGACTCTCAATTCTTGTAATTCTCAAAGCAATACTAATTCCCTATATCACTTTCTAAATGACATTTGACTTAATATTTGCTGAGAACTATCATGAAGCTTTTCAAAGTCACATAGTTCAAAAAGGCTCTAGTGACATACTTGAATGGACCTTATTTCCAATTTTACTTTCACATTCAAGAAAAATACCCAAAATGAGAGGAAGAACTTTTTATCAATGAGAAAAAGCACAACTTCTAACATATTCTTGACCCTGATACTGAAGAATATTAGAGGAGATGTCAATTACAGTGGCATCACCAGAAACAAAAGTTCAGTTTCAAGAATGAAGCAACACTGTTATGACTATTTTAAGATTGAAGATTACAAGAAGGGCTGAAAATAATAAGACTGTGCATGGGTTTTGTGAAGAATCTTGCACATTTCACAATGCCACCTAGGATTTTTACACCTAACTGTTACTGCCTCAACAAAGTTTTCATTGTGCTTGGTTTTCAGCTGAGTCACTTTTACCTAGATGCAATGTAAGGAGGTTATAGTGTATATACATATATATATATATATGTAAAAAAATCAACTTCTACCCCATCTTCCTTCCTTCAACCCTACTTTTCCCCAAACCTACTTATAGTACATGATTCACAACATAATATGTAGCTGCAAAGGAAAAAAATTAAACCAAACATTGGAAGATCAATATTTCCAGATAAAAGCATAACAGTTTATATCCAAGTATAACTTAAACCAGGTAGAAGCAGTCCCACCAGCTTAAGAATACAACACTTGAAATCACTGTTGCTCGAAGATCAATGCACAAAACAAAAATCAAACCATATGACTCTTTAATAGTATTGATTCTCCAATCCAACTCCACCCAGTCATACAGAGAATAACAGAAACACTGCTCCTGGTGCTTCCACAGAGCTAGGCAGGGACATTTCGAGTAATACGTACAAGAGATTCTGAAATCTAAGTTCAAAGAAAATAGTTTCCACACTGCTGGTGGCTGGTTGTTCTGCACCTTGGACTCTTGGATCTCTGCAGGAACGGTCGACTGCTCCCTCCACAAGCACACACAGAGCAAAGCACCTCTCCAATGCAGCCAGTGTGCTGTGCTGGCAGACGCCACAAATCGTCCAGCAGGCATATACCCTTATCTAAGGCTGTGCCAGTGATTTCCTCCATGCAAATTTCCCAGCCAAGCACTTTCTTTTGAACCTCTAAATTCTTTTTCAAGAACGGGATAGATAAGGATGCAGGTAAAAGACAAGGGCTAATGGTTTTAATCTGAAAGAGGGGAGATTTAGACTAGATACTAAGAAGAAATTCTTCACTGTGAGGTTGGTGAGGCACTAGAACAGGTTGCCCAGAGAAGTTGTGGATGTCCCATCCCTGGAAGTGTTCAAGACCAGGTGGTTGGAGATTTGAGGANTATGCATTATTTTATTATATAATATAATCATATCATATATTATTAATATGTTTATATATTATAATCGTATGTTTTATGTTGATATAGTTCTATATATTGTATATATTCATATATTATGTTCTTATTTATCGTTAATATATACTATATAATATTATCATATATTGTATATTATGCAACATGCAAAGGAAATATGCTGTTCCGTGCAATACGTGCATTACTACACTGCAAAACCTGACTTTGTATAAAACAGATCTGTTTAGAAAACAATATTTCATTTTGTTAGAAAAGTGCCTTAGAGAAGAACAGAACAATGCATTTCGAGTGGCTTACCATGTGTTGCAGTCATTAGTCACTGTCTCTCCCTTGGCATATTCTCTTCCGTTGTGGAAACATGGGCATCTCTCAAGAGCAACACATCTGTTTTCATGTCGCACCTATGTAAAACACACAGTTTGTCAGCATACAGGTCTGTTGCTGTGTGCCAGGACACAGAGGAATAAACACGAGGTTGTGTGGATAGAGAATAAAGGAAAAGATAGAGAAAATGGTTCAAGACAACCTGAAGTAAGAAAAGTACAGCATTGCTAATATTTTCTTCTCTTTAATTTAAATAGATCTATGGGTACATAAATCACAATCTTGTTTTCAGGGGCTGAACACCAAGTTAAGCTGCTGGGAGAATAAATTATACCCTAGAAGAATCCCACTCTGAGAAAGTTCAATTTGACCAAAACCAGGGTGAAGTGGACATAAAATAGTCTAACCTGAATGTGGAGGGTATATGAAGAGCACACACTTCTCACACACAACCCTACCAGATGACCTACCAGAAAAGCAATATGATGCAGAGCTCAACTGGACTGAAAACTGCAAGACAACTGTGGAGGAGGAGACAAGGAGCTGCAGCACCAAAAGAACTCAAGTGCAAATGAAGATTCAGTTGTCAGACAACACTCCACAAAAGAGCTTGCTCCCCTGTCAGCTCACCTCTGAAATTTGGAGTGGGTATTCATTTTCTTTTGAATGCCTGCTTATTCCCTATAAGGCAGGATAAATATCAGTCTACTTGAGGCATTTTTCCAATCTCCCAAGCCCTCTCACTGGGGATCATTATGTTGTGTCAATAAATTTTTTTCTTTTTCATTTTTACCCCACTGATTTTAGTTTCTCTTTATAAAAAGAAACCACGTGTCCCACTTTAAAAAAAAAAAAACAAAAACAAACAAACAAAGAAACANCGACTGCTCCCTCCACAAGCACACACAGAGCAAAGCACCTCTCCAATGCAGCCAGTGTGCTGTGCTGGCAGACGCCATAAATCGTCCAGCAGGCATATACCCTTATCTAAGGCTGTGCCAGTGATTTCCTCCATGCAAATTTCCCAGCCAAGCACTTTCTTTTGAACCTCTAAATTCTTTTTCAAGAACGGGATAGATAAGGATGCAGGTAAAAGACAAGGGCTAATGGTTTTAATCTGAAAGAGGGGAGATTTAGACTAGATACTAAGAAGAAATTCTTCACTGTGAGGTTGGTGAGGCACTAGAACAGGTTGCCCAGAGAAGTTGTGGATGTCCCATCCCTGGAAGTGTTCAAGACCAGGTGGTTGGAGATTTGAGGAATCTGGTCTAATGGGAGGTGTCCCTGCCCATGCTAGGGGAGTGGAACTTTGTGATCTTTAAGGTCCCTTCCAACTGTAGCCATTCTATGACTCTGTGTGAAGGGCTCCAGATGGCAGAGAAAGGAAGCCTGACAGCAGAGCTTAGCAACGAACTGCGGGCTCCATTCCTCCCACCCCTGAGGAGCTCCTATATTGCTATCTTGTGTTGCAAGATCAAGGTGCAAATCCACTTGCTGGTGGCTACAGAGACACAGACTACCTATTTGTAAGGTACCAGGTACAGTTTGCCAGATATTGCACTGGTCTATTATTATATTATATATTATATGCATTATTTTATNATGTCGCACCTATGTAAAACACACAGTTTGTCAGCATACAGGTCTGTTGCTGTGTGCCAGGACACAGAGGAATAAACACGAGGTTGTGTGGATAGAGAATAAAGGAAAAGATAGAGAAAATGGTTCAAGACAACCTGAAGTAAGAAAAGTACAGCATTGCTAATATTTTCTTCTCTTTAATTTAAATAGATCTATGGGTACATAAATCACAATCTTGTTTTCAGGGGCTGAACACCAAGTTAAGCTGCTGGGAGAATAAATTATACCCTAGAAGAATCCCACTCTGAGAAAGTTCAATTTGACCAAAACCAGGGTGAAGTGGACATAAAATAGTCTAACCTGAATGTGGAGGGTATATGAAGAGCACACACTTCTCACACACAACCCTACCAGATGACCTACCAGAAAAGCAATATGATGCAGAGCTCAACTGGACTGAAAACTGCAAGACAACTGTGGAGGAGGAGACAAGGAGCTGCAGCACCAAAAGAACTCAAGTGCAAATGAAGATTCAGTTGTCAGACAACACTCCACAAAAGAGCTTGCTCCCCTGTCAGCTCACCTCTGAAATTTGGAGTGGGTATTCATTTTCTTTTGAATGCCTGCTTATTCCCTATAAGGCAGGATAAATATCAGTCTACTTGAGGCATTTTTCCAATCTCCCAAGCCCTCTCACTGGGGATCATTATGTTGTGTCAATAAATTTTTTTCTTTTTCATTTTTACCCCACTGATTTTAGTTTCTCTTTATAAAAAGAAACCACGTGTCCCACTTTAAAAAAAAAAAAAACCACAAACAAACAAACAAAGAAACAACCAGCCAACCAAACAGTTTGCCTTTAGACTCTTCAGTTTTTTTTCTTCCTTTTCTCTGTTATTTCTGTGATTATTCCCTTTCCATTTCAAAGAGCCAGTTTTAGAGAATCCAACAAAACCAAGGCTCGCTATGCTGTTTTTCACTTGGATGTGATTTTGCAAAGCCAGGGGTAGGTTTGGCTCTTACTTCGCGGAATACCAAAGTGCAGAGCACTTTCCCTCTTTCTCATTCAAAAGTCACAAAGTATCACCTTCCCACTTTAAACTCTTTCATTAAAATAGTGTGGGAGGGTTACCATTAAATACAGGCCAATGAGATCAATGTAGCTTGAATGCCAGGTTAATAAAGTTGAAGAGCGCTACCTTTCCCTGTGGGGACCTAGAACTGCCACAGGGAACTACTAATAAAAAGGAATTCATAGCTGGGAGACCCTTCATTCATATGCAACTCCACGTGCTCTGTGGCTTATGGAGCTCTATATTATGCCAAATAAGCTCACACCAATAGAAGCAAGATGGAACCAAACAAAAAACCCCAGCTTTTCTAGATGATTGAGCTGAGGCTCTGCCTTATATTTAATCTCCACAAATAACAGGGAGAAAACAGACCAACCTTCCTGGTGGCAACAACAACCTTCCTTCCTGGTGGCACTCAGGGGAAAAAACAATATATGACTTCACTTTCATGGCTACATTTCTCAATTTTTCCACAGTGTTCAGCAACACAAGTCACAATGGATTTGAGGGCTAGCCTCTGGGTACATAATTTGGGACTGGGCATGTGGTTTGTAAAGGGAGGATTAGGACCCTCTTCTACTTGCTGCCTCACACATTGACATGAAGCTAGTTGCAGTCTATCCCCAACTCTAAAAACTTAATAAACTGGTATTAGTTATTCCATCACAAACATCTGGCCACCACGAAGCTACAGTGCGGCAATGGTCAATCCACTGACAAAGAGGGAAAATTACCTTGTCTGAACACTGCAGACTGGGTGGGTGATATTCAGAAAGCTGGACATAAACACCCATAGTGGACTTTGACCAGGAGACTAATTGAGATTAATTACTGTAAAACTCAATGGATTTGCTGCACAATTTAACAGGTCATTATTTTGTCAGTAGCAACACTCAATCTTCTGATCATACCTACACCACATCCAAAAGCTGGTGTATCTGTCAGCCTGATGCCATGCTGTGTTACAAGTCTGTTGAGCACGATACCATGTGGTACTACTAAGCCAGCGGCGTTGTTCACAGACAGCTAGACTTTCTGTGAAAGCCTCTCTCAGCCTGTCAATAGAGTCCATTTAATTCAGGACGTCTAACATTCCTGAGTTCCTGAGGACCACTGATGGGAGGCTGTAAGTGTTGAGGAGGCAACCACAAAGCAAGACACAGGTTTGTAATAAGAACAGTTGCTGTTCTCACCATCTCACACCCTTACAATGATGCTCCTGAGAGCATATCCATGGGATTATGAATTGTTGACTAGCAGGTGATTCCCACCCCCCATCCTTACTTGGGGACCTGACAGAAATATCGTTACTTTGCTCTGTCTTATTAATTGTTAGACCTTAGCAAATCTTTCAAAAGGAAGGACAGTGTTATAGATTTCAGAACCTTAAGATTATTTTCCCACAAACTCTGCCATGATGATGGCGAATTTTGATCTCTTGGTCAACATAATTTTGATGATTATCTCACTGTCAAGGGAAGCTGTTCCTCCTGATACACCTGAGGGCTTCAGCAGAAAGTCAGCCAAAGGTATAAAGGAGTAAGGGATTACATTAAAGAAGCGGATCAGATTAGAACCTAATAGCTGATACATTTTAACTAAAACAGCCTGTCACCATTTCTGTGCAAAAACAAGCCAAAAACAAGCCAAAAACATGTTAGGACAGGCCACTCAACATGTGCAGTTTTACATTTGACTTTTCTTTCCTATGTTAGCTGTATGCTTCTTATGTTTGTTTTATGAAGCATTATCCTAGGGCAGATGCACATACCAAAAAGCTGGTACCCACCTCCTTGTGAAGACTGTCATAAAATAAACCTACACCAAAGAATATACAACTGAGCTAGCAGGAAAACCAATATAGCACTCTGCTAAGTTTCTGTTGAAACCCAGTCTGGAAGAAAAAAACCTTTCAAACTTTTCCAGTTAATATGTTTAGGATTGAGGAGTTTTTTCCCTTTTTCTGTTAATGTATCATCATTTTATAAATAGTTTTACTTCAGTAAAACAATAAAACATTTAATTTCAGTTTTAAACCTTAGTTTTGCTTCAGTTGTTGGAAATTGGAAGAAATTAATTTTCTAGCTTTGGAGTGTCTGGATTTTGTGTTTTCTGATTGTTCTGCTCCTCTTTTTCCCCAGAAAGGTGGTTAACACTCCATTTGTATATTTATTAATATTTTCCAATGGGAAAAACCTGGAGTGCAGTAAACTAATCTGAGAAAGCATATTTTTCCCCACACTTCTGCACATATGTTATGATTTATCTTTTCTGCTCTGCAAAAGGGTGACAAATATGGAGAATTTCCCACCCTCCAGATGATCAAAGACAGAAAAAGAAGAATTACTTTTCATGACATAGTGAACATTTTTATTTTCAAGAAATCAAACCAACGTAAAATGTGAAGTCAAGATAAACTGGAAAACTTATTTTTCAGTTGGAATAAATTAGTTTTAATTTCCATTTTCTGAACAGGGAAATAACTAATTGATTGACTGGCAATTTCTATCACCAGTAAAGTTTCAAATTCAAATATATCCGACCACAGCATCATGTTCATGAACAATCCTTGGGTTTTTTTAAATTATTTTTCAGCTGTGAAATTCAAAATTGGTAGGTAATTTGTGCACACAGATTTCAGACTATGCATTGCTCTGTTTAAGACTGGTAACTTACCTAACTTATCTGTAAATGTCTCTTCATACGTACTTGAATAACTTTGCACTTAATTCCATAATAAGTGTATATAATTGTAAATTGTACTGGAGAGTTTTTATGTAAATTACCTGTCTTTGACTGCTTTTTCCTAATAGTATGAACCATTTCAGTGAAGCAGGAAGACTAAAATTTTTTGGTAATAAATTATCCATGACCATTCATAATTTTTATATGCAAAAGAAAAGTACTGCAAAAGAAAAAAATCCTTCAGTAAATAGGCACAAGTTCTTCCACAGTGATGATACATGCAAATATTTATTCCTATAAATGTTCAGTAATCTATTCCTTCTCACAGGGATTTCTACAAACAGCAGCTTGTCTCCATGAGTGCTTGTAAATTAAACAGGATTACAAAACACCAACAAGAGAGACTGACCAGTAAAAGAAATGGTAATGACTTTTTTCCGGTCCCTTTATTGCTCAACTCTGATGGCACAAGTCTGGAAAACACAGATTTTGTGACTTTGCAGTGCTTTCTCTCAGTATGTCCAGAGTCTTTAAGAGAGAGGCAGGATAGAAAGGAGAGCTCAGTCACCAGCGGAATTTTTTCCATCTTTGGCACATGATACTGGGAGCACAAAGACTCATTGCAGAACACAGAAATAAGGAAAAAGCCTCCCTTAAACCATCCTGGTTAGGTACTTATTGGAGATGAGGAGGAAACTGTTATTTGGTACCAAGCTGGCAGGCCCTGTGGAGCCACACACCAGGAGTCTAATGCATGGCCAAGGGCACGTGCATAATGAAAGCATCAAACTTGATCCTGCCTTGGCATGGCCATGGTTTGAACAAAATCACCTGTGTACTGGCTTCTCCCATCGTGGCTTTGAGAAGTGTGAATCTCACAATTTTTATTCCCAGACAGACAGAAAGCCGATGAGAAGCAATTATAGACTGAGTGTACTGGAAGATTGAACCATACTGTCATCTAGCGGACAAAGAGCTTATTTAACTAGGTTTTTTTTTTTAAAATGCTGGGCCCGATTCTTCTATCCCAACACTGACAAACCACCTTTTTGAATTCAGTGGTGTGCAAGTCAGCTGGAGTTTCCAGTTTCAGAATGCCAAGGACTGTTTCTCCTGGCAAAAAAAATTATGAAATAATTGCTTTAATGATAGTTTCAACCTACTGAAAAGGAATATGAAATTCTACGCCAAACATGAAGTTTAATTACTAAAAAGTTGATTCAGCAAGGCAAGGAGGGGGTGTCACTTTATATTTTTTTTTCCTGTTCAGTAATTATCATAATTTGCTTTCCACTGTTATCTCTAAAATGTAATATTATCATATCCTGATACTGAAGCCAAATCTCAAGCCCCTTCACCAAATCAAAGAGGCCCGGTTGTTAAATACAAAGAAAGATATATCAGAACTTTACAAGTACACAAAATTTTGTAAGTTTACTTATCATACCACTCTTTTGGAATATTCTTTAAAAGTGAATTGAAAACCTAAATGTCAAAAGAAATAACACCTGTTTGAAAATTGTGGTGAAAATTTGCTCTGTATTGATATGAATGTCTTCAGATTATGTTCTGTATTTTTCACTCTGAACCTACAAGGTAATTCACGAGTCTGAGATTTTGTCAACAGCTGGCATTTTAATCTTCAGTATGATCTATTTATATAAATGTATATTTATTAGTAAAATATGGTAGCAAAGTTAAAACACAGGAATACTGATGCCTTTTTTGTTTGTTTCTAGTAAGACAATAGAAAGAATTTTGAGGGAGGAAATGTGCATATTCATATAGAAGTAGAAAAAATAACACATCTTTTAAAAAATACATGTTTCCAGGGAAAGTTAATTGATTTTTTAAATGGAATTTAAAGTAGTGCATTAAGTCAATTCATTAGAGATTAAGCCTAAACATAAACATGCATCTCAACCCAGGAAGTAATAATCTGAGCCTGAATCTTGAGTAGGTATATATGAGTGAAAATATAAAAGTTATCTTTTGCATTTCTAGACTTCCTGGGTTGCAGCATTTGAAAACATCTTGCTTTACCACATGCCCCTCTGAGTTAGCAAACAGCACCAGCACATCTCTAAGTACCATGGGTATCCAATAAAGTCTCACAATTGTAGAGCATTTTAGCCCTAAAACAAAATACAGGCACAGCCTCAACTCATTTTTCCAGCATCTATCAGGTATTTTCCTCTTCGATTTATGCATTTAATTTGAAAAACTTCTTAATCTCAAAAGTTTTCTGGGACAGAGAACTCAAGTGTCATTTACTCAATGAAGTTGAGTATACTAAAGAGTATGCTATGTGCTCCACCTCTATCATTTTTGTGTGATGCCTGGAACTATATCCCCAAAGAGATCCTCTGCACAAATCTTTGCCTCCCCAGAGAGTATTGCACAGCACTGAACACTGATACTTTTTATCTATTGCTCAGAGAGAAACAGCAGCAATCTGCTGTCTATTCTATTTAGTCTGCTTTTTATCAGGGCTCTAAATTGATACTGATTTCACAGTCATTGGCTTAGCAAATAACTATTTGCTCTATTTGAAAATTACTAAACTATTAAATTTGAGGGTTGCAGGGGAGCACAGACTCTGACTCCAAAAAGCATTTTAGCAAGGAAAAAAAAAAGCATGCTCAGCACACTGTCTGCAACTCCAGGATACCCTCTGGCATCATTTTAGGAAGTTTCACGTCCTACGTTCCATCTCATGGGGAACTCTCAGTTTGGTGCAGTGCACAGGAAAGCAGCAGCAGGGATGGAGACTTCACAAAGAGGTAACTAGTATCAGCAGGAGGGTCTGACTGGATGTGGAATAGTTATTTGGGATATGGGTACCTGAGTGCTTGTCTTGAGTGTTAGTACAACTAGTCAGCAAGACTGAAGAGGAGTTTGGGAGGAGAGTTAATGAAGACATAAATTGGTCTTAATAAAGAAAGAGTGGAGTTTGGCTTTTTGATTTTCAGTTATTATTACAAGCTTAACTTCATCTTCAGTGCAGGTATACTAATATACATAATTTGATCCAGCCACAAATTGGCAGAGTCAATACTTCACAACTACGTATTTCCAAGCCACAAAAAAAAACTGCTGGTAGGAAAAAATGNAAAAAAAAAAAAAAAAGAGGAGTCTGCTTACCATCCCTTTTGGACAAAGGCATCCAGATATGCAGCCGTGGCTGATGCACTCCAAGTCATAATTCTGGCAGGTCTTGGCACACTCCAACCCTTCAGCTCTTGGATTGTTTGCAGGACAGACAAATTTTTCCATGGGGGATCTGCATGTCAAGCTTCGTTTTACTTTAAAAAATAAATTTGCAAAAATTGAAAATTACAACTCAAGTATTTTTTCTAAAGGATGGCTCAACATTTTTATTAGAAAACTAATTTAGGATATAGAATGGAGCAATACCACTAAACCGCTATGAATGACACTGTGAAGGTAGCAGTCCCTACCTCCCAAGGAAGTGACCTTAGATAGGCTATCATAAAAGCCTGGTATGGAAGCAAAAGGAGCTTCACAAGCATTCAATTCCAGATTGCACTAGGGCTACGAGCACACTTTAGTGTGAAACATATTTCAACCTGTAGGCAGTGTACACTAGCAACGTTAACACAAAATCCACATTCTGAGAAACACCAGCATCGTATATTATTGTACTTAGAGTCACTTCCAACACAGAGTATAACTACATGTGTCACTGTTAATAACAATACCCTTTACTTAAATATAAAATTTTCAAGCTCCTTGAGAACTCAGGTTCTAAAAGAAGGTCAGAATTTCCCAAGTAAGTCCAGGGTACTATCTTAAGCAATGCTAGAAATATACCTCTGAGGTTCTGTAAGTCTTAAAGCAATAATATCAGGGAAACTATGTCTTAATAACATTACAGCAAGAGTTTGGTGAGATATACCCCTAAAAGGCTTCAGCTGAAGGACAGCGGGGACCACTCAGTCACACTGTTACGGGCGGTCTGCCAAGACCCCCTTTTTCCAACACAATCCCATAAGCTCTATCCATATGTCAGTGGGGAACCTTAAAAGCTCCTACAACACCAATGTCCTGCTCTCCAATGTAGTAACTAGCTCTGTAAGGCATTTGTTGGTCTCCGGGAGGCTTTATGGAGAGATGCCTGGTGGTTGGAGGGCACACTCGGTGCCTGGTAGCACTCTAACCTTTAAGCCACAAAATGCTTTGTCTGCACCAGAACTTACAACCTACTAGTCAGAATCAGGAGATACAAAGCTGACTAGTTACTGAAATCATGTGGTCCTCAAATAGAAACTGAGGTCATCAGATCACCACCAAGGGATCCTTTAACCTCTTCCACTAAAGACAGGCTGCAGAGGGTAAGTACAATTTTGAGTGAGTACTGCATCCTCCCATGCAAACATTGTTTCTATCCTGTAACAAAGAAAAGGTTTAGAAAAATACTTCCAACATCATCAGTGACTGTAACCTCTGGTACTTCTTCCCTATTCTAGATTACCAAGAGTGAAGAGGGCGAAAAAAAGAAAAAAATTTCTTAAAGCATACTAACTTCTGGCAGATGGCCTCCCATCAGCGAAAACATCTGGCAGGAAGGCACCGGGAGCTCTGTTTGTACTGCAGTGCATGAAACCATTTTCACAATAGCTAAGAAAAACAAATAGAATTTATATTGAACAAAGTGACATTCAGTTTTCACTCATGCTGCTGTTTTCAGACAGACGCACAGGGAGTCGGAGTACCAAAATTATATCTCTCACTGGGGCTGATCTGTTGCTCTCCATTCATCTGCTCATCAACCTTTAAGATAAATCTTCCTTAAGATAGTTGCAGTGAAATATTAGCATAGTAAAAAGGCCATATGCTAGCCCTATCCAGCTGAATACAACACATCTGCACAGGCATAAAGCTGGGAAGGATAATAGTGAGGTTTGCTGTGGAAAGAGGTAAGGTACCACTTAGAGCCTGCAACTTCTGACTCCTATGGTAGAGGAGAAATAGAGCAGACACTGTTCCCAAAACTGGGCTTACCAGGAGCCGCCCAGCAATTACATTCCTACTCTCAGTGTACCGCTACTCAATTTAACAATTAGAAATGCTTTTTAATATTTGTATCTTTGACCGAGGTAATTAGGTTTTAACCTAACACAGTACATTAAAGCAACATTTTAAAAGCATTCAAAGTAGCTATTGTCAGTCATTAAACTCCATTTCAAACTGCCAGGAACTGTTCACAGAACAGGGCTTAGTCCTTTTTTCTGATTGAGATGCCATTTGTTATAGTAATAATTTCAAGAGATGCAACAGTAAAACTCACCGTTTGGTTTGCTGGAGGCAAAATCTTGCTTTCTTCTAAACTAGTTTCAGTGGAGGTAAAGGAACTGAGGAACTGAACCAGTTATCCACTTTAGCTATCCAAAAATGTTGAGTCACAGCACGTAGGGATGAGTTATGAATACTTTACGCACTTACCACATGGTGTAATGATCTGAAAAGACATCCTCTGGCTGGAAGATCTCCCCATCATAGTAACAAGAGCAGTGGGACTTTGGCACACACTCCTCATGCTCATCCAGGTAGTGCCCAGGGGGACAGTAGCATCCTTCCACACAGAGCTCATCACAGTCCTCATCCGGGTAGGACAGAGATCTGCATGTCTGGTTGCATGGCATCCCGCACTGCTGGTACACTTGGCCTTCAGGACAGGTCATTGCTGTTGAATGATGTGTACATAAGGAAGACCGGCATTGAATCCAAAGCCAATTAAAAGAAAAGTTGCCTAAACCAGACTGGAAAGCCGGAGATTAAAATGTATTCATTCAATTTACTCATCAATGGAGGCCTGTATTATGCCATCTCTCCTTAATTCTGCAGCACCAGTGAAGCCTAGGGCACTGCTTATATATACAAATGCAAGCAAAGCCCTTTTTACATGCATTTTCCAATAAATGTCAACATTGGACTGCAACCCCTGCAATGGAAATTCATCCACAAAATGTCATCTGGGATGAAAGACATGGGTTGCATCCAGCTTCTGTTATTACCTGGATCTACAAGTTAAGAGCATTACAAGTGTCACGTTCACATTTACACTTCTCTTCCATTGCAACATAGGTAGGGACAATTTGGTCACAATAAATACAAATGTAGGTTTCTGCCTTGATAAAGCAGGTGCTACAACAGTTCAAAGCCACACATCCTAGAAGCTGTCAGCAACTTCTGTGGAAACGGGTGCTAATAATGCAGTCATTTAATGATCATGGAGACAAACTTTGGGTACTAACTATTTTTGATGATGAATTCATTTTTACAGAGACCTAATTACAACGTCTGGAGCCATATTGACGTCTTTGTTTAGAACGCTTCCACTTGTTCTGCTGTGTTGATTTTGAGGCAACCTCCTCCTCATACACCAGCGTCGGCACTAGGTGGCAGCTATGACAACACATTTCAGAAGACCAGAAAACAAGTTAGTATTATCAAGGGCGTTTAACAGCCCTCCTGCTAACCAGAGTTTCCAGAACCTGTCATTTGTAGCAACCTTCCAAAACAAACGGCCAGGGTTGTAAGGTGATGATGTAGGATGTTCAGGGGAGTGAGGGAAGCAGCTGCAAATAAAAGTTGTTACATTTGTACTGTGCTAAAACAAAGATCAAGAGGTTACAAAGAAAGTTCTTCCTCTTCTATTTCCCACAGAATGATCCAATAATGCCTACTATCTCTTTTGTGAGCACACACCCCTGGGAACAGTAGCAGCAATGACAATAAAAGAAAAACTACAGTAGGACTACAGCCCTGCAGCCTCCCCAGCTGTTAGCAGGGCTGAACTAACACTGAGACTAAGAAAACAAGTCCTACATGCTAACCAACATCTAATGCTTACCTACACAAAATTCTTCCGAAATGAAGAATTACTTCCACTTGTCAAAGAGAGGCATGGTTGCACCAACATCTCCCCAACTTCTGCTGAGACACCAGAAGTCCTGTACATGGAAGCATAAGCCCCTAACTTGAGGATCCAGCCCAAGACATCTAAGGTGACTTGAAGGCTTCTTCAGAGCAAGGATCTACGAAGTTTGGGACTTGTGCCCAAATTATTTAACTTACCTTTCACAACACAGCCCAAGGAACCTGTGTGTGCTCATCAACACAGAGTAAATGCCTCCTAACTCAGAAATAAATAGATGACAGGTTCACTCACAGCTATAGGAGTCTTTGGCAAACTATCCACAGAACAGTACTTCTAATTTACATAACCATCATCTTGGCAGTTAGTCAAATACTGAACAAGCATAGTCCAGTGACTTTCATCACTGAAAGCATGTACAAGGAGGACAGCTCTGAAGCCTCAGCCAAAACTATAATTTGCCAAATGGGAACTTCTGGAAACAGGGAACTGGTTTGGCAGATTTCAGGCTGGTACACCAGTTTACTAGAGTTTCAAGATTCAACAAGGATAGTAGGATCACTGAGACAAACATCCTGCCCTACTTTCTAGTCAGTGGTAACACTCCCTACCCACAGGGACAAGTTTGCAGTTGATCCTTTTTTTTACATAAAGCTTTGTAACTCATCTTACCTGCCGGTACACTCTTAATATTTCACAAAAACTCCTTTTTTTTCCAGTTATGCTACCCTATGTCATGTTCATACTCCAATTCCTAATCCACTGATCCATTATCTCTGAAACATCTGTTTTTAACAGCAAAAAGGCAAGACAACTGACCTGGGAGGGGACTTTTGTCTGTACATTTTGTAATACACTGTCATTATAAAAAATACAAACAACATCCCGTTATTGCCAGGAAAATGAGAGGAAAAGGAGAGGTGCAGATAGTCTCTGCAGACGCCTGTTATAAATCCAAAACAGCTCAGTGCTATGCTCTGAAGCTCAGCCTGTGTCAGAAATAAGGTGGAAAATAATGAGAAAGTGTTGGAAAAGTGTGTATCCCTCAGATAGTTCATCTAACTTCTAGTGGGTGGGTTTTCAACACAGAGTGAGAGAGACATAAATCCTGACCAGTTTCTCAGGCAGTTCAAGGTGAAAACGTAATCACACTTAGGTCAGAAGCTCTGGGTGATAGACTAGATTTAACACAGTAGCTTTACCAGCACCGTCTGGCATCCTGAGCCCCACCATGTGATGTAGCTATCCTCAAATGTTGCTCAGAGCCTGCCCTTAGTTCTCTACAACTTGAAATCAGAGACCTGTTGATTGATTCCCCTTCACGAGGAAACAATGCATACGTACATGAGACACAGAATCATAGAATCATTTAGGTTGGAAAAGACCTTTAAGACCATAGCATCTAACCTAACACTACGAAGTCTACATCTAAATGTCTTTTAAATACCTCCAAGAATGGTGACTCAACCACTTACCCTGGCAGCCTGTTCCAATGCTTGATAACCCATTTGGTAAAAAAATGTTTCCTAATATCCAATCTAAACCTCCCCTTGCACAGCTGAGGCCATTTCCTCTCATCCTACCACTTGTTACCTGAGAGAAGAGACCAACCTGCACCTCACTACAATCTCCTTTCAGGTGGTTGCAGAGAGCAATAATGTCTCCCCTCAGCCTCCCTTTCTCCAGGTTAAACAACCCCAGTTCCCTCATATGGCCTGTTCTCCAGACCCCTCACCAGCTTCGCTACCCTTCTCTGGACTCCCTCTAGAATCTGTGTCTTTCTTGTAGTGAGGGGCTCAAAACTGAATGTGGTATTTGAAATGAGGCCCCACTAGTGCTGAGTACAGAGGTACAATCACTTCCCTCTAGTCCTGCTGGCCACATTATTTCTGATACAGGCCAGGATGCTATTGGCCTTCTTGGCCACCTGGGCACACTGCTGGCTCATGTTCAGTAGCTGTCAATCAATATCCCCAGGTCTTTTTCTGCCAGGCAGCTCTCCAGCCACTCTTCCCCAAGCCTGTAGCACTGCATAGGATTGTTGTGACCCAAGTGAAGGACCCAACATTTGGCCTTATCAAACTTCTCATAACTGACCTTAGCATATTGATCCAGCCTGCCCAGACCCCTCTGTAGAGCCTTTCTATCCTCAAGCAGATCAACACTTCTTCCCAACTTCATGTTGTCTATAAACTTACTGAGGGTGCACTCAATCCCTTTATCCAGATAACTGATGGAGATATTAAACAGAACTGACCCCAATACTCAGCCCTGGGGAACATCACTGTTGACTGGCCGCTAGCTGAATTTAACTCCATTCACCACAACTCTTTGGGCCCAGTCATCCAGCCAGTTTTTTACAGTTTTTATATGCACATGCACAACACCATATGGCTTATCTGCTCCTTCCATGCATCATGAAGGGATTGGCAGTGTTGCTTATTCACAGTGGGCAAGCTGAGATTCAGCTCTTAAACAGTCAACTTCAACTAAAATAATTTCAAACACGTGGGAGATGAAGGCACTCGTTAGCTTGGCATGCAGCAGAAACACTGTGCTATACTAATGACTTACCTCTCCGCCACTTATCCACTTCAAATCAAGCAAACTGTTTCTGTCAAGTCATTTCCCAAGAAACCGAATCTCCATTGACCAAGGCAGGAGCAGAGAACATGTTCAGTGCAGCAGGCCATCAGCACGAATTACGCAATCTGCACATTCACGTCTCAAGCCCATTAAAAGAGGGATTGTTCTCCTTCATGTGACAGGAGATGTCTGGGGCATCAGGATTATTTAATGGGGACTGATGGATCTACAATCAGGGAAATCGTCACTTTATGAGAGCATAAAGCGCTCTGTAATGCACAGAGAGGAGGAAGCAGCTCTGCACTGTTAAAGATTAATTGTGAAAATTGACTTGTTCAATTACAGAAAGAATGATGGTGCATTACTGCTGCTCTTTCTTTCAGCCTCCAGACCTGCATATTTTTAAAAGGATTTTTATTACATTACTGTTCCACTATCTGAACATTTACATAAATTAGGTAAAATATTATGAAACTATACAGCAGCTTAACATAAACTGGTTTTGTCCTCAATTCGCAGTAAATACTCTCCAGCCTGCAGAAGCTGTAGTCACCGGCTTTACAGGTACAGACCCTACCAGGTGGAAGGCCAGTGGCCTCTCTGCCTCTTCCAACTTCTACACACTCAGTTTATAAATGTTTTTCCCAC
This sequence comes from Thinocorus orbignyianus, assembly GCA_013400375.1. Taxonomy (NCBI): domain Eukaryota; kingdom Metazoa; phylum Chordata; class Aves; order Ciconiiformes; family Thinocoridae; genus Thinocorus; species Thinocorus orbignyianus. The sequence goes on along the minus strand of VXBW01002689.1, from coordinate 670,585 downwards.
GCCCTGTTTGGGAAGAAGTAAACAGAATAGATCTGGTGGGCTGACAAGTACACATACTTTTCCCCAGACGTTCCAATTGTCTTCCTTCCTTAATAGCAAAGTTATTAAAAAAAATGGAAAAACGTCAATTTCACAAATATTTATGGAGAAAAGTGTATCCATATTCCATCACAATTCCATTGCAATGCATTTTTTCCTACCACATTGACCTAACAGAAAAAGAAAAGTAATAAAAGATGTTGCTGCTGCCTTCTCCAGCTTCTTAGCAGTTTAGCTATCAATCTTGCACTGGACTGATCTATGCAAAGACATCCTATTCCTTCTGTTACCCCACCTGTAGCCTAAACATGCATATGCCAGAAAGGTTGTGGAATCCTTGGCGATATTCAAAACTTGTGCAGATCGTACCACAGGCAGTTCACTGCAAGTTAGCCCTGCTATAATCGGGGCTGTACAAGAAGACTGACAGAGTTTGATTCTGATATGCTTGTCTATACTTGTATGGTTCTGTTCTACGACACCACTTGACTGAGTACTTGCGTTTGTACTTCCTCCACACCCTCAATTTTGTCTAAAATCTGGAGTCAAGGGCTGGGAAGCTTGGGCCTTGAAAGGAGTAGGCATCAAAAATAGCAATTTATACATTATTACAAATCACTTGGAGATTCCCACCCTGAGGTGTTCAGAATGTTTCCAGGTGAGTAGCTGAAGCTTAAATTAAGATGAAAATGGAAACCCAGTCAAAAGCTCTGCTAAGATATGCCAGATGACTGCTTCTCTACCCCAGAGCTGAGCAGTCTCTGCAAACAGTTTTTGCACCCTTGCTAGAGTGAAGGAAAGATATACTCTCTTATCATTTGCCATAATAAATATTTGGCACCTTGCAGAAACTACCTCATTCTAGATTTTTCATCTGACATTGCCAAGAAATTCCTTTAAGACAAGGAAAATAAGTGGATTTTAGGAGCATTTCACTTACGGCAGAAGTCAGGTTGTCTCCACTGGACCAGGACATTCTTCCTAGCACAGGCTGCTGCATAATTAGCAATAGCAGAGCACAGACAATCTTTGCCATTGGAACAGGAGCAAACATCAAAGCGGCAATTCTTCATATAGGGAGTGGGGCTGACTTCATGGTGACAGGGTTCAAATGCAGAAGACATCAGAACTGAGCAGGAGTCCTCAGCGTATTTGGCTGGAAAGAGAAAAATTACATGCTTTCACTGAATCGATCAGTGGCTTTCAAGAAAATCTAGAAGAGCCACAGAAAGCATTTTCTTTTGTTAAAAAACCCCAAAACACAGAGAAGAATAAAATAGGATCAATAGGCATAGATAGCATCATAGCTCATAGGTCATGAGCTCTGCTAAAAGAATAATGTTTCACTAGTAAAACAAATCAAGGAAAAGCAATGCTTTTATATTCTGTTACCACTACTTCTGCTGCTGTACTTCCTTTCACAGGGCCTCTGCTTTCTGCTGCTTCTTACGTTTGCAAAATTAAACCTTCTAGCCTGCACTGCACTCACAGATTTACAGTGCCTGCTCTGATCTACAGCCATAAAGTTTTATGCATGCTTGCTCTTTCCAGAAACCAGATGCTGCTGTGACACCCGGGACAAGAAAACTGCGCTGAGAATGTCTTCCCATGTCCTACCGGGACAGCCAAGCAGTAAGGAGGAAGAGAGGAAGGCTACCTGATGGGATGCAGTAAAAGGGAGACAAGGGATCATGAAAACTGTGTAAGTGAAAGGACAGAGGGGTGAAGACAGATGGTTTGTCCACCCAGAGGATAAACATAGTATCGCTATCACTTGTAAACCTATTTTCAGTGGCACTGAAGTTTGCGCTGTGGCTGTGATGGTCTAATTCTGACTATGGTCCAAACTGAGGACTAGCATGATCCCACATTACTGATTTATTTTTCTTTTAAACAAGGATTGCAGTCACCCTCCTGGTAATGTAACCTACACTGGCTTCTCCTCTCTCTCTCTCTCTTTCTTTTTTTTTTTTTTTAACTTTTTCTTGTTATGTAAAACGGAAGATTACAGTTTGTTGCACATGATAATTTTGGATGGAGTTCAGTACCTAAACGAGGATTGAGATTGCAGGGGTCATTGTCTTGTTTTAACAAATCTTGGCAGTCTGCATTGAGCTTCCAGGAGTTTCCGAAATCTTCCAGAAGAGCTTCCACCATGCCAGAAGGCGTAAGAAAATCGTCCCCTTGGTTGCCATTGTAATTTCCACACAGCCCACACATCCTTTCCGAATAGACTGAAGATAGCTAAGGAACACAACATTAGCCTGGTCATCCTCCAGAATAGGTCACCACTGTATAGCAAAATTTTCTAAAGAATGAACTACATACAACTTAAAAATCAAGAGAATTCTCAAATACATAGGAAAAAAACTGCAGACAGTTTCATCGTAATACATTTTTAAACTTCTAACAAATATGCTGCTATTAGTAACAGCAGGACAACTTTTGCATGGTACAGAACTAACTTCAAATGGCAACTGCAGGTAAGTAGGAGAAAAATGCCTTATTTTTGTACCTTGATCAGCACACCAGTTTAGTCTTTCCCTGATTTTCCCCTTTGTTCATATAAATAAACAGGGCAACAGTGGGGGCTGCTTTTTTTAATATAGTGAGATCTTTCTATTTCCAGTGGGAATTTGAGAAAAGATAGGACACCCAAAACCCTTTGACATTTTGAAAGAAAATTTAAACTGATTGTTTTCTCACAGAACAGAGACAATGCTAGAGGAGTTGTTTCCCTCAACATTAAACATCATTAATAAAATAAGGAAGAGGCTACTACCCCTGAAGCTACATTACCTCACATTAGAGCTTCCTTGGGCCTAGAGAAACTTAGGACACACAATACTTGCAGCATTGCAAACAACCCACAGAGCAGGTGTACTTTTCACCCTGCCTGATTTTTGCTGCAAATCATGGAACAGCTGAAACAGGACCCTAAACTTCAAGGTAAACAGAGGGAAATCATCTAAGCAATATCTGCAACACAAAGGCACCAATATCTTTTATTCTAGTAGACACTGACGGTTTCTAATAGAAGTAAAGATCTGGTACATCATAAGTGCTACCAACTGTCCTCAGTGCTTTAATGCTACAGTAGGTTGCTTTCATTCAGTAGAGTGCTACTTTAGGCAAATAGGCAGGAGTGACCAATTAAACAGAACCCAAAACAAAGCTAGAAAAACATTTTTTTTAAGAAAACTGGTTTTCTGTATAATTCATATTAAAACATTCTCCTAATAAAACTTAATATGACCTTGTCTTCAAACACAGTGGTCAGGGAGTAAATACAGAGCATTGAAAGGAGCAACTATGAATTATTAGGGAACACGTATCCTCATTACTCCAGATAGCCAAGGAAGTTTCTTTTTCACGTACTCTGCAGACAGACAATGACTCATACAAATCCAGATTCCAAGTGGAAGCTCGAACCACAAATATCAAGTGGTCACAGAAAGGGGAGACTTCTTGAGGAACATAAAAAGGATTTTTACCAGAAGTCTGGCCAAGGTAATGGAAGTGTATCACTTCCCCCAATTGTCAGAAATACTTGGCAACACGTCAGTCTACAAATCCAGCATAAATTAGCTGTCCAAAAGAAATTAAAAAGATGCTTTAGATACCTAGCAAGGGAAGAAGCTCAGCGGAGAACTGAATAAATGCAGATGATTGGAGAAAGTTCCACTGCTTTTATGAGTAGAGGATCTGGAGCAGAAAATTAAATTTGTTTTAACTGTAAGAAAGAATTTGCAAGGCTACACGGATCTCTGACCAGGCAGAAAAATACTTTAGATACTGAGGAAAGCCCAAACTTGTGAGATGTGCCAAGGGACCAAACTGAATTATTCTCAGCCCAAAAACAACTTCTAGGACCCTTGGAGGACAGAGATAAAGACTACATTGAAACAACAATAACAAAACTGCGGATGCTTTGTAAAGTTATTCTTGACCTTTCTTCTCTGTTATCTTCAACTCTTGTACTCACTTTTGGACTAGCTTTCATATACCTTTACACCATGCCAAACATGATATTTAAGCCAGATTTTGGGGCCGTTTAAGAGAGGGCAAAAGCAGTGCCATGGTTCAGAGAGGGCAACACTCACTGGTAGAAAACCACAGGAAAACTGACTTCCTCTTCTCAGTGAGCAGAACCACGCCAGCAGGGCCCAGCTGCAGACCCCCTGTAACAAACCAGGCTCAAAGGTGTTGACAAGCACCCAGCTCTGCAGCCACCCAGCATCACGCAGGAGGAAATCACCCTGACCTAGCACCCACAGCCTGCAGGTCATCACAGCAGGAAGCAGCACTGCAGGCAGACTCATGCTTCTGAGTGAGTGAACACAACCTCAGGGACAGCACTTGCAGTCCTTGAGACCTACTGATTGACAGAAAACAGCCTCTTGTACAAGCAAAGAGGGCGGTAGATGGCTTAGGTGGAGGCGCTGTGGTGGTTTGTCGGCTGTCAGGAGGACTCCACAGGAAATAATCTTCCCCCTTCCCTCACAGGCTCTTCTACAAATCATTACACTTACACCAAAAAAAAAAAGTGGTTTATGTAACATACTCTGTTGTTGCAGCTAGACTTCTTCTCTTGCAGCTCATTTCTTTTAAACCCAATTTGGATATTTCTACACTCTGCTGCTGTCTTCGTACAGACAAACTCTAATTGCTAATCAAGGGTGACTTTAAACATCCCTCACAGTAGCAGGAGCATGCAACATATCTTCTATGAGTTAATTGATTTTTCCTGGAAATTATGAGTAACTGTGTCCCTGGAGCTATATTCTTCCTTCATTTTAAGTTGTACAAATCCATTGCTTTAGACAGGACAGTCAAAGCAAATAAAAGTAAAAATACAGTTTGGAGGGTATCTGTTGAACAAAACACAAAACTATTCATGGTTAATAATAGCTGGTTTTACACAAAAAAAGGGAGGGAAAAAAAATCCACCAAGCTGCTGTAGGATGAAAATGTTTGTTTCTGGAGTACAAAAGGACCTGTATATTGCTCCGGGGGTAGCAAAAGAGAATGGAATTTCTAACATGCAACACAAAGCAATTTCTCACTTCAGACAAGAAAATCTTTGTACGTGTTTGGGTGGGATGAGGGAAGGGGCCAAAAGGCAGAAATAAAACCATCAGAAAGAAAAAGTACCTTCACTAGGAGTTCACCATGACCATCCCAGTCAATCTGCAAATCTTCCCCATAGGTAAGGCGAACTGAAGTCCTCACTGTGCGCTGGATACGGAGGTCACCTTTGGATAACCACAAAGTGTTGGTCAGTCAAGCCAGAATGTGTGTTTCATTGCCTGGGGCTGCTGCATCCAGTTGAACAGGCCAATAGAGTTGCTGCCACAGAGCAGGGGGCATGCAGGTCCACCACAGCAAGGGATGCCAGCAATGCCCACCACACTCTTCCCAAGCTTTGTGCCTGCTCAGTTTAAACCTGCATGAACTTGTCCATAGGCTCTGCTTTACAACACTCAGGAGCCCTAGAATAAGACAATATGTGCATTCTGGAAAAACCTCAGGCATTGACTGTGACGATTTGCAAGGTAACTGAGGGGATTTGAAGCTTCTGGATTTAAAAAAAAAAAAAAATAGTAATTTTCAAAAGCATAGACCAACAGTGGTTTTCAAGACCACATCTCACAAATCTGGGCCAGCATAGTTTTCCTGATTTTAGAGGAGCTTGGCCAAGATAGGTCAGCTGCATGGAGAGAAGCTGAAATGACAGAGCTTCTAGAAGAGGCTGCAAGTGAGAATTTGGTATTGAAAACATTTTTTGATTGAACTGGGCTGAGGCGTGCCAGAAAACACTGGCTGGCCAGAGTTAGACCACGCAAACACACCTTGTAGCAAAGGGATCTGTATGTCTTGTCCATTCAGTGAAATTCCTCCTCCATGTTTCATTTTAATGAGGCTGTTGTCCATATTCCGGATTCGGACAGAAGCTGAGCGAGTGCACACGGCATCAGGATCATCTGCACACTACAGAGAAGAAGAGATTTGCCTCAAACCTCAAGCTTTCACTTTATCGGTGACTGAGCCCCAGGCCCCCAGAAGGCACGTCAGCATCTAAATTGGGAGGTGTTAAGTGTCTCAGAGGTTTTATGGATCCAGTTTCTGCATCCCACAAACACGAGGCTGGCAGCCTTTCATCCATTATCCTGCTAATCACACACCAGGGAGCCATCCGCAGCTCCTCAACCCAGAGCCTGGAAGGCAACCTGAGAGCACTACACCTGGCCCCCAGGAGCAGCCCACCCTGGTGGCCAGCATCCAGTTCCCTGACTGTGGCAGGGGGGGACAAGCTGCCTTGTCCCCTACAGCCTGGGAAACAGCAGTGGGAGAGTCTGTGTGTTTTCCCAGCTGAGAGTTAGGCAGATGAGGAGCAGGGAGTGCAGGCCCCCGGAGTCTCCTCCCTGGTTTCAAAAGGGAAGTTTCAGTGGAAACACGTTCTGCAAGTTCCCAAGAACAGATGACCTCAAAGCAGCACTATTAGAGCTTTCCAAGGCAGGATACAGACGCAGATTATGCGTACGATTGTCACACCCCATTTCTCCAAAGCCTGTGACTTCTCTGTTGCTCATGGCTTGCAAGGCAGGCTGATACTCCCCTTCACTCCCGTCAGTCTCCTGACTCCATCACACTCTCCCTTTGGCTCCTCTGTTCCCATCTCTTTTATTATCCTCTGCTTGATTCAGTACCCTTTTCAGTCTCCAGGTTAGTTCTCCTACTCCCATGTGCAACTTGTCAATTAATTTCACGGCTGGCTCAACCTCCTTGTGACACCCCCTCCAGAGTCCCCTTCCCTCCCCACACTGGCCTGGTTCCCTTTCCTGCCTCTCCCCAGCTGTCACAGCTCACTGCCTTCCAGCTACATCTCTCCCACCCATCACAGGAGATGAAGACAATTGGGAGCTGCTGATGGGCTAGTGGGCAGCAAAAATCACCAGCCAATACAATTTCACAGAAAGCCACCCAAGGTCCTAGTCTGCCAGTGCACCCTGCTCAGTGTCTGAGGAAATGTCTTTGCCCCCCAGGCATCAGTGAGGCACCAGCCCTCAGGGCGCTTTGCAATGGGCGCACCCTCCTCTGCATTTGTTTGCTCAGCTGGCAAAGAGGCAGCCAGGGTTCCTCCTCCAAATCTCATTATGAATCTCAGTCTCTAAGTAGGCTCCCAGGAATGGCAGTGAGGAGAAGCAAAACACTTATTAACTAGGAAAAGACTGGATCTGTTGTTTAAACTTAATTATTTCATAGGAAAATTACCTTTGAGCATCTGCAATTCATAGCAGGCTCCCAACAGCCCTTCCCATTCTCTCAAGAGCATGCGCAGAGGGTGCACAAGTAGCAGCCAAGGCTGCTGTTACCTGGACAGTCTCAATGATCACAGAAAAGGAATTTTCCACGCAGTCCTTGGCAAATAAGTACTGACAAATCCCGCTGAAGGTGAAATACTTGTTGTCAAAGCTTTTGAAATGGGACTGGCCGGTGACAGAACATTCTCCTGCAAAATACAGAACCATTAATCACCTCAGTGTCAGCTGCGAGAAAAATCCTGCCCCCCCACCCCGACCCCAAGCCACTGAGGGGGAAGAACAGCCCAGTGGAACAAGTTACACAAGGCCCAGGTCCCCCCACAGGTCAGAAAACACTGGCAAGATGTTTATCTTCCTGTTTGTTCCTGTAAATCATTACCAGCAGTAACAGCGGCACCAATAAAAAGCCTGGCAGTATGGTATAAATCACACTCGAGAGCTGAAATTCATGACGATGGAAAAGCCTGTATTATGTTTCAAATGGAGGGTCATGAGGACATCAGCAAACAACTCAGCTCTCTGCACCAAAGCAGATTTGATTCTTCTGAGGTATATATCCCAGTGGCCCTGGAAACAGCACAGTCACTCAAGCTCTCAGGCACGAGGCATGACTTAGCCCGTGAAGTGACGGATGCTGGTGGCACAAACCAATTGTAAACAGCAACTCACGCTCTCTTTTATGTAGGAACTAAGTTCCCTCTTTATACAATGGGGAAACTGAGGCACAGAGCATGAAAATACTAATCATGGAATCATCGAATGGTTAGAGTTGGTAGGGATCATCAAGTTCCAGCCACAGTGCTGGCTGCAGAATGCGGGTGTTTTTAGAGCTGAAAATCAAAATTTGCAACAAGACTTGTTGGACTCACTGCCACTCTGTTGTTCTTCTGCAGGGGTGCCTCATTCTCAGTCTGTGTTTCACAGATGTATCTTGACAGATTTTGAGCCCTCTCTATGTGTCTCTACTGGTGTTTATAGAGCATTGCAATATGGTTTTATGAAGGCAACAGTGTCCGAGAGCCTTCTCCACAATGAGCTCCTTGAACACAGCCCAAAAAAGTGTTTATTCCTTTGTCAGACTGCCTTGAATACCAATAAGTTTTTTTAGCACTACAGTGAAAATAACTTATCAGAATGAGAAGCTGGAAGACAGTCATGGCTGTTGCTATTCCATGGGCAGAATTTATGGTGGACTACTCTGAACCAGTATCTTAAGTAACTAAAATTAAAAATAAATCCATAGTTAGAAGAGCTACTTCTAAAGTTCTTACAGAATAATGCAGAAGCCTGGCTTGTCCACCCTTCTACTATGAAAAGTGGCTATTTAAACACCTCAACATCTTAACATATTTTAGTAAGTTGTGGCTTTTCATTTCCAGGAAGGCAGTATTCAGATGCCACAACTGGGATTTAGTACTCTGTTATGCTAGGGCCTCTGCAAACACATAGGAAGGCTCCAGCTCCACCAAGCTTGTAAAGGAACTCTTTCATATGAGTATTACAGTTAGAGACCGTCCCACAATAAACAAAGTGGGCAGAGACCATCTTGTCCAGAACAAGATTCAGGTACTGGGCCTACATTGGCAATCCACTGACAAAGGGTGGAGAAAGAGTAAGTGCTACAAGCTGGCGGGTAAACCCCAAGAATTATTCTCTCTCCACTGCCTTTGAGTCCCACAGAAGCTCTAAGGAACGTCAAATGGAAATTTCCCTCTTCAACATATTATCAGTGTTAACCATCCTAAATTAGCCTTTGCTAAAGAATTGTATCTCAGATCCTGAGTATTCCCAGGCTTGCACAGCCCTAAGCAGAGTCCAGCGCTCACTGGACCTTTGTCATCCCCTAGAGAGTAAGGCGGCTTGCTATTTGGGGAATTTTACTTTCTGTTCAATTAAGCTTGAACAAAGGTAAAACAAGTGCTATTCTACTCAACTTCAGAGTCAAGGAATTGGCTGTCAGATGTGGAGCAAAGATTTAAAGAAAACCAGACATGAGCTACTATGTTACACATAGTTTGATTTCCAGGGTGCTCCCTGCAACTAGGAACCAACAGGAGAGGTTTGTAGCATGGAGAGCCAGGCACTGCTACACCAGACAAGTCCCAGCCCTTTGGCGACTCTCCTGCAAGGGAAATTTGTTTCCTGCAGCAAAGTCACTTCTTATGGGTCCCTCTGTCCATTTGGTATAATGCATCCCACAAGATGTCCTGAAGCCTATTGCCTTCATAATTAATTTAGTTATGATATCAGCTTGAGAGCTTCTTGCTAGTGCTAGCCAGCTAATGCTAGTTGGCTGACATAGCACTGCTTTCTGAAGTACTGCCTCCAGCTGCGCACCCAGCTTTATCACCAAATTTACAGCTAGATAACTCATTCCCACAATGTAAAAGAAACCTTTTGTGACAAATTGGTAAAAAAAATAGCTACCTTGAGCTTATGCGAGTCTAAGTATGTAAACTTTTTCTGGCACATGATTTTAGAACTACTTGTTGCAAAAATAACCAACCAACAACATAAACATGTTGTAATATTGCTTCAGATAGAGACAAAACAGGATAGGTAATAATATAAATTTGGCTGCTATTCCTATCAAGTACTGCTGCTTTGGGAAGCTTTGCTGCCCTCACATACTGTCTCAATACAGTTTGTAGATGTTAGCAGGTACATGGACAACAGCTGCACTTATATGACCTTCAGTCCTGTAAAACCTAGCTGAAAAGTGGCTTGAGTACATTGACTGAAGGCATAAAAATAAGCTGGCTTTCTTTCTGACTTCTGCTCGTTCTGCAGAGCTTCCCAATTCAGCAAAAGACAGCAAGGCTTTATTCCCTCTTGCACAAAGCTGTATATCGATGTCTGTTTGCAAGCCTCAATACCAGGCTTATCTTCAATTCTGTAATCATTGTGAAGAAAATACAGTGGAGTTGAGGCTAAAAATTTGGCTTAGATAGTATTCCTAGTAGCCCAGAAAGCAAGAACATTAAAAACTATAACCTAGGTCAAAACTGAAGTTAGAAAAATACTATTTCTCATTTCTAAACATGTTGCTGCTCATTAGCTAAAAAACATAGCAAGTCAGCTGGGACTGTGTCCTTGATTCCAAATTTTAGACAGTGAGATCCTCTGCACTTGGAGAGATCTTACTGAACACCTCAAGTATGGGACTTCTCCCAGTTGTGCTTGGCATAGGTCACTTAAAAAGTGATTTCTATTTTGAACATTTGCACACAGATACATACACCCACCGTTTTGGGGTTTTTTTTTCCTGCGGATATTTTGGGGCAAGTTCTTTTGCAGTCTAAAGTGGGAGGAAATGGAGTATTGAGGAGTCAGGCAAGCCTACTGTTAACAGAAAGACAGACTTTTGTAGCCATTTTAAGACAGTTTTATTTTTTCCTCATTTGTGAGGATCGCAGAGTCTCATTTGAAAAAACAAACAATCAATCAAACAATCAAACAAAAAAACCACCAAAACAAAACAAAAAACTGAACTCAAAAAACCTGCTCTATCTTTTTCTGTCCTGCCATACCCCAGTCTTCTTCTCGTCCCCTCTACTCCAAACAAGACAAAGAGCTGTGCTGATTCCCTGCACACACACCACAAGCAGAGTCAAATGACGTTTCAGGTAAAACAGGCATTTCCATGGCTGAACATCATGCAGGAGCTGAGAGAGGGGGTGGGCCACAGAACCAGCAGAGGGAAATAAGGAAGGTGGCACTCTGCTGGCCAATGCACAGCATGAAAAGTCACATTCCCCATGTAGGCAAAAAACTTGGAGAGCAGCCACCAGAACTGGTGAGTTTGGAAGGGAGAAAAGGTAGGAGGAAGGGGAGCAATAACACAAGCAGACCTGCCTCTCCAGTCTGCCACCACTCACAGAAGGCAGGGTGGCCACCTTCTCCCCAGGACCGTAGCTCCTTCAACTGTGACAATAGCTATAGGGCCCAAAGACATGGAGTATCAAGAGTGACCCAATACACTCCCAGTACTTCAAACCGTCCCATCAACAAAAGTATCCTAATTCAGATGATCAAATAGGGGATGGTACCTGGTCAAGGAAACCCAGAAGTGTTACTCTACCTGAGAGCCAATCCTTTAAGCTAAACAATCAAAAGAGGAACTGTTCTTCTCACCAAACAGGATTTTTCATTCCCACACATAAACCATACAGGGCAATGTCTGGCTTGTCTCAAAAGAAGAACTTAGAAGTATGAAACCATCTCACTTGCACTGGAGTAAGCAAGTAAGAACAAAGAAAGATTCTGGTTTTAAGAGGGAAAAGGATAAGCTGAATGTAAGTGGGAGGGACACAGGCAAGGCTTACTTGTCAAAACCCAAAAAGAGTAGAGCCAACATACCTGGGCATTCCCCATTACTGCAGATCCAGGTGCCACGTCGACAAATGCTAGGAAAAGTTAGAAAACAGTACATAAATTCAAATTTGCTGTTGCAACTTTTTCTCCAAATAATTGAAACTTGGGCCCAAGTTTCAGGGAAATTAGACCAGTTCCCAGAATCCTTTCCATCTCCCGTAACTTCATTTCTTGATATATCCATCCCTTCTCACCATTATTTGACAGCAACTGCTGGTAATAAGAGCTGGATGGTTGCAACACTCAAGAACTCCTTTTTTTTCCCACCAAAGCTCAGTGTTTAATAGAGTTTTCAGCTACATTCCGCTGCTGTAGAATGAGCTTTAGATGCATTTCATAAGATATATCTACTCATATAACAGAATCAAAGGGGAACAAGAGGTTGAAGGGACCTCCAGAAAAATCATATACTACAAATCCCAACTAAAAGAAAGGAACTTCAAAGCTTGATCAGATGGCTCAGGACTTTGTCCATTTGAGTTTAGAAATCTCAAAGATGAGGTCCCATGGGCTCTCTGAGTACCTATCTCAGTAATGCATCATCTCATGGGGAAAATTTTTTTTTGTGCCTAAATAGCATTTTCCCTTCTGCAAATTGTGTCCATCGCTTCTTGCTCTTTTACTCTTTGCCTCTGAGAAGTCTGGGCCTGTCATATTTACAGTCTCTCTTTAGGCAGTGAAAGTGCCCCTGTTAGACTTTAAACAAACCTATTAACCTTTGCTTTTCCTCATGTCATAAGCTTCCCTTCTGTGATTATCTCCAGTTTCCTTCACAAGACTCTCTCCAGTCCATAATCCTTTCTCTTGCAGTGAGAGCCCAGCCCTGGTCACACCACTCCAGTCATTCCCCTCACAAGTTTTTTACAGGAGGGCAGTAATCCCTTTCCATCACTGGCCAGCTACATTTCTGCTTAAGCAGACCTACATCAGTCTGATGGCACATTGCTGACTTAAGCTCCTCTTGCTTAGTTTCCCTTTCTGCAGAAGTTGCAAGGAGATAGATTGTTTCTGCTTTAATGTCCTTGAGTAGCGGAGCTCATCCCATCGCCCAGAGGCACTACTAGCAACCAGTAAAATGCACTGATAGTGATTGAGATGGCTGTTATCCTTGGGTCTGTGGGATACCACATGACTCAGTCATAGAATCTCCAAAATCAAGTCAGTTTCAAGAAGTGCTAGATTCTTCTTATTCTTTTAATTATCTCAGCCCTTGAAAACCATTTTTGGAAAGTCAATTTACTGAGGATAGTAAATGCAGAGCCAATGGAATCTGACTATTTTCTAACAACACAGTCTAGCAGGTGGCCCTGATCTCCCAAGAGCAATAAGGGCAAACACTGTGGCCAAGCTCAAAGTTGCAGACAGCTCCAGGGACAAAGACAAAGTACTAATGCCATTGTTGGTTCATATTCTGTGACACATGGCACAGATAATTAAAAATTTCTGGTTAACAGGGATAATGCATAGACAGTCTTTCTTCTGCATATGGTAGCCTTAAGTGAGTCTTCCTTCTGTGCTTTAGTTGAAAACATCTGGGCACAGGGTTGTCTGAACTCCTTCCACAAATATGTTCACACTAATACATAACCAGATCAGGAATACATTACTCATTCCCCTTCCTCTCTTTAGACAGCCAGCCTTCCCCTTCAGGCTGGCATTCATGAGTGAAATAAAAATTGTGAGCTGTGCAGCTGAGAAGATTCATTAGCTTTGCGAGAAGTTCCAAGGACGTGCCTGAGCTAACTCCTCTTGGAAAGAAATGGGGTTTAGAGGTTAAATAAATGTAGGAAGTCAAAACAAAGGCACCACAGTTGACATTAACCAGACATGGGAACCTGCCGGTCTGTCTTATCCGCAGGAAACAGGTAGTTCTCTACTATTTGAGGGAGTATGACCCTCACATTGTTCCATCAGATCAAATATCCCTTTAAAATCAGAGCTGATTTTGTCTTTGTGAACAACTCACTTCTTGGAAGGGGATGGTATTTCCAATAAGAGAGAAGGTCCTTTGCCAATGAAAGGAAATTTTTTAAAAGGAGAGAGAAATATTTCTAGAATGGTCATCCAAAACAGCCACTAAATGGTGTGCAGTACTTATCTAGAGCAACAGCAACCAGAGCAACACTGAACTTACCATGAATTGCAGTCCTGGGAGATGGTGAAGCCAGGAGGATAATGTTTTCCAGAGTGGATGCAGGAGCAGTCGGAACTTTCAATGCAATGTTCACCATCAAGGAGCTTCCCGTCTGAAGAGATCAGGCAGCAGCAGATACACATGCCACACACACACAGGGACGCAAATATAAATATGATTAGATTTGCTAGTATATGATCAGTATTTGCTATATACTTTGGCAAGACTTCATATGCATTATTATCCATAGTTAGTCACAGGTAACAATAAAAAAGAATGGGGCTTGCCAAAAGAGCTTCAGGGGGGCTACTTTCCTTAAAGTGCTGCATCTCCCTTAGATGTGCTTGAGCAGAGCATTTCTGGTGCTCCTGGAAGAGACCATTGCTTAGCCAGTCCCGGAGTCCGAAATACATGTGTTAGAACACAGAAGTCAAACACAGGGAGAAGAATCAAGCTTCATTAGAGCTGGTCTAGAAACCTGACTGAGAAGTCAATGCACTTTACTGACTGCAGTAAAGGGTATCTGGACAGGTTCTGTACTTATCATAGGAGGACATGAGAGGGAAATGAATAGAGAATGAAGGAACAAAGTTGAAAGTCAAGCAGACAGGGTCTGAGAGAAAGAAACATTGTCATGTGGAGCTGTAGTTTCCCTTTTCAAGTTCTGCAGAAGCAAAAAGTGAAAGGGTTAACTTCCCCGCTTGGATCCATTTGCTGAGGTTTCCATATTACATAATTATAATTATCTATTCTATATATAGAGTATTTTATCTTCCAAAGATAGATGGAGGTACAGATGAGTTACAAGACTTAACTAAGATTGCACTGTAAGCTAGAAGCAGAAGAAAGGACAAGTTTCTTCCTCTTAGAACACCATGTTGATGGTTAATATTTCTCTGTTTTTAAAAATGTAGCAAAAAAAATATATATGATTGCTGAAAACACATCTCCCTCCTCCCCTTCCAAGTGATTGCAGAGATTTTGGCCCTGTTCCCTGGCAGGCAGCAGTCACCACTGACACAAGACACAGGTAAATCCCATTTCCCACATTCTTGCCCTAGAAGTGCCTGGATAGATCTTTGCTGTTGAGAAAATCCTTCCAGTGAGAGATCTTAAGAACAAGATCTGAGCATTTAAGAGTGGTGTGGCCCTCCAGAGAGCAAAAGAAAATAAAATGTCTACCTTTATTTTCCTGGCAATAGTAATTCCATTTATAGCAATTAAAGTAACTATATGGTACATGTAAGGAGAGCAGAAAAAAAAAAATCAAACCCAAACTACCCAAAAAGTAGCCCAACCAAGACACATTCATCGGACAGATCATTTTTACTCCTGGAGAAGTGGAGAGAACCTAAAAGAAGGTATAATCCTCATCCTAAATCCCAAATTCCTCAATTCATCTGTGAGATCTTCCTGGCTTTCTACAGAATTTAAAGTTCTTCCGCATTAACTGTGCATAAAGTAACAGTAAAAGTTTTCAACTGTTGATTCTTATTTCTTATTTTATTGGTTTGGGTTGGAAGGGACATTTGAAGGTTATCTAATCTAACCTCCCCTACAATGAGCAGAGACATCTTAAACTAGATCAGGTTGCTCAGAGGCCCATCCAACTTGACCTTGAATATTTTCAAGGATGGGCCATCTACCACCTCTCTAGGCAACCTGTTCCACTGTTTCACCACCCTCATCATAAAAAATATCTTCTGTCTAGTCTAAATCTACCCTCTTTTACTTTAAAGCCATTACCCCTTGTCTCATTACAACAAGCCCTAATAAAAGTCTGTCCCCATCTTTCTTAAAAGCTCCCTTTAAGTACTGAAAGGTTTCAGTAAGGTCTCCCCAGAACCTTCTCTTCTCCAGGCAGAATAACCCAAGTTGTCTCACAGTCTGTCCTCATAGGAGAGGTGTTCCATCCTTCTGATCATTTTTGTGGCCCTTCCAACAGGTCCGTGTCTTTCCTCTACTGAGTTTCACACATTTTCTTCTTCCTTCCTACTAGTTCCTCGTGTGATACCCTTTCTGTTGACCTTCTGTTTTTCTGCTTTTCAGTTTCTGTCCCCTTAGACCTTTCCTGTGCTGTACTGACCAGTGCATCTCCTGAAGGAAGAATATAGCCAAAGTCCTTTTGTGGTCACTTGGTTTCATCTCCTCCAGCTTTTCCCAACACTTCCAGGACTGGATGAATATAACAGCTAGGTCCTTCACAACAAAATAAGCTCTTGTGCCTAATTATCCTGTCACTCTCCATGAGCATCCTCCCAGATCCTACCACAGAATGACAGCTTTGAATCTCCAATAAGATACTGCCAGCTGAATGAGAAAATGCTAAACTCTGAATGACCTCCATCACACCTGGTGTCTTGTACAGGGGGACAGTAAATATCTCTGTGTATTCACACAGAATTTGGATTTGAAGGGTGAAACACAGAGATAGTCCTATTAAAAACAAACAAATACACACACCACCACCACCCCAAAAAAACACCAACTAGAAATTGGAGCACTTGGAGCTTTGCAGCCAGAAATAAAACTCTCCTCCTGCAGCCATCTTAAGTACAACATACAGAGGAGGAAGACTGTGGAAAAAAGCCCAGAGGTGGTGGTCAGGTTGTCCCCTTTAAGCCAATCAAATCTCCTTTTAGAATGGTTCAATAATAAGTGAAATCATTTATCTGAAATCTCGAAGATATTTGCAATTCTAGCATGAGATCTACGTGTAGTGGTTTTCTGTAAGAAACTCCATCAGAATACTCTCTGTTCTTCCTCAAACTGGATGCTTCTCACCAAAAGCAATTCAGAAGGAATCTAGATACATCAATGGTAAGTGGTCCCTCAGCAAGAAAGACAGGGAGCCCTAGAGTATTAGATGGTGCTGGTTTTCACAGAAACATTTATTTTTTAGTTAGGTCTAAAAAATAGCCCTTTCACAGAGTGAGCATACAGGCAGTATAGAAACTGGTTTCTTCTAAGGCATGGTCCCAGAAAAGAGAAGTGTTTCTGATTTGTGGAAAATTTAAGGGAAGACACAGCTTTCCTTCTTCTAATAAAATAGGTAGCATCACTGCCAAATTGTTCCCCTGTAAATAACCAAGTAAATAAATTACCAGGGCAGCTGCATCCATCAACACATTGTCCATGACACACTTCATTGATATTCAGACTCTGGCAGGTTTTGGAACAAGGGGATACACATTCCTTATACTCCATGCCAACTGGACATCTTGGCCCTGAAACAATTAAAAGAAATAAGAAATGCAAATTCCTCAATAACTCTTAAATAAATAAATCCCTCAATTATCAAAGGCTGAACCCCAGAGCCACCCAAAAGGTCATATCATCTTCAATCAATTATTTTTTTTTCAGAAGCCCAACATTTAAGAAATATTTGATTTTCAGTTTGCAGCGATATCATCTGACAGGTTGTGTAGTACACTTAGAGGTTAAAGACAATTTCTTTTCTAATAAATCAATTCTTAATAACTAAAACCAAATAGTNGACCGGGGCGGGGGGGGAGGGGGAGGGAGGAGTTTTGCTGTAATATATAAATAATTTGGATAGACAAGCATGTTCTGTGTGTATGTTTAAGCTATGCAGTTACTCCACTCATTTGTGAAATTACACTGGTTTATGTTTCCAGAGAGAACTGGAGAGAACTGGGAGACAAAGTTCTGAAATATCATTCTTCTTCTTCCAGAGAAGTTCCAGCACAAGATAACACCCATGCTGTGGTATCTTCACTGCTGCCATTATCTAGGCTAGGACATTATGCAAGCACACACTCTAACCATCTCTTCATTTTGATGCATAGACATACTTCACAAGACTGTGTGGGAATGGAGTGGGAAGGCAATATGAGAGCCTGCCTTTTCCCACGAAATTCTCTATTGAAGAAGGTGGGAGGGTAATGAAGGAGTGGTCTTGCCCTCTGTGGCTCCACAACTCATGCATCAGCTCACACTAGTACAACATGCCCAGAGCTAGAGCCCTTCCAACACAGCAGACAATTTCATGCCTGCAGTACAACTGGCATCATCATCTCCTGAGAAAGCCTCACAGCACAGATGAAGGGTGATGGAAAATTAAGCTCCTGCTGTGGCAGCAGGACACCTCTTTTACAATCCTTTGAACAAGTGGTTGGCATTATCTTCCTGCTCTAACCATAATCTGAAGGCACAGTTTTCTTCAGAGGTGTCCAATAGCAGAATATCTTTGCCATAGAAGAAAGCGTTGTCAGTACAAATCAGTCACATTATGCCATGAAATCAGTTTACATAAACACCCTGAGAAAATTGTCTCCCTGTGTAATGTAGAAAGCATGAAAGAAATCATTGAGAGCATAATATTATAGGTTTACTCTTTTTTTCTTTTTTAGTATTATTCATTTGTGTGCTTATATATTTAACCGGGGTTCTCCAATGGAACTGTATCTGCACACCAATGGTGGGTGCAAACATGAGCTTTCCTCTATAAAGGTAAGCCATCTCAGTCAACCTAAGCACTTCCTTGTTGCAAAATCTTAGCAGAGATCCAATCATCCTCTGACCTCAGCAAAATTGGGCTAATAAAGGCAGAATTTCAAGATGCAATCAGGATCTCTAACCCAGACAAAATTTGGCTTAAAATAGGCAACATCTCATTTCAATGTAGTTGTTTCAAGTAAGTAAAGGATGAACCAATTATCTTTACTGAAAACTCATTAACGAGAGGCTCGGTAACATCACACACCTGAATCACATGTGAAATAGCTCCTAAGCATTCTAGTCTATACCTTTGTGTATCAAATAAGATTTCACCGACTTTTTATACTGTGGTGGGACCTGTAGCAGCTCCGGATCTTTATATTTGATTCAAACAATCACTCCCTTAGGGATAACACTTTCTAGAAAAAGGTAGGTGATGGAGAGGGGAGCAAGCAAAGGCATTTCAGATAAATGGAAGGAGCAGGCACTTCAGATTTTAACCTGCCATGCCTGAATCAACCACAATAAACATTCTACAAAGGCACCAGTTGCTTTTTGCTGTAGCACATAAATCTGCAAGACAGGCATGATCTCATTTGGGGTAAGCAGCCTAGGAGTAACCCTGTCAGCTTACTGCATGAGCTCTCTTCAGGCCACCCATCCAAAATCACTCCTTCATGAGCACAGCTTCTTGCATAATCAAGGAACACCGAGCAGTGACAGTCCATGCCCTGTGTGCAAGCACAGATGTCTCTTTCACAGAGATTGATGTATGACTCTGGATCAACTAGATGGTGGCACCGGGAGAAGGTCAAAGATGTTCTCAGCAGCTGGCAGATTTCCATGACATCCTGCATGACCAATGAGGAGTAAAGGTAGAAAAAGAGAGAGAAAAAAGAACAAAATCAGTTACTGTAGCCTCAGAAAGAAGGGAGAAAACCCAACTGTTCCAAACACAGTCACCACTGTTGTTAAGTAACATCATGGTTATTATTTAACACCAACACGTAGTTCAATATCACCATAGTCAAGAGCTAGAGCTCATAGCTATGAGCTACATCCATTTATTTACCACATCCATATATACACAGAGGTATGTTAATATATTGATTATTATAAAATAGAGTGTCGTATAAGGGATGTTTCATGCAGAAACATGTCAGTCAGTCAGCAAATGGAGGGAAGCAAAGAACTGCATCCTACTCAGTGGAGTTCCAAGAAGACAGGCACAGCAAGGGAGAGGAACTTACAATTGGGATACTTAGCAAGAAGAATGATCAGAACATCTTTTGGATAACGAAGGAACAGAGTAAGTTTCAGAGTGAAAGGCTGAGTCTGACTGAAATCGGAGGAATCAAATTTGTTACTCAGTTCTGACTGCGTGTTCCTATCACTCCTGCTGGCTTGTCTGATGCATGACAGGTCAATTTAACTCAGATAAATAGCAGAAAAATTACCCAGGGAAGAAAAGCAATTTGTTGTGGTCTTCTTGTGAGTTAAATCAGGATGGTGACAGTGTAAGGAGATGAAATGGGAGTAGGGGACCAAGACCTCTCTTTTCAGACGGCAGTCAGCTAAGATAAAACTTAGCTGGAGGTGAAACAAAACCCAAGGAAAACTTAAGTTTATGGTCCAGTTCACCAAGGCAGGTTAACAAATAAATTTTCTTTTATGTGTGCAGTATGTCACAGTTCAATAAGTCTGAGGTCCTCAAGGCAACTTTCTGAGAAGATGATGCTGAGTCTACATAAGTGGAAAAATGATTTTTTGATACAATCCCTGAGCATGAACAGTTGATGCATAACTTTATTCTAGTTATTTGTCAGTGTTCAACATAAGTAGATGTAACCATGCTGTGTATTTCAGGAGTTACATAGGATGGAGGAGGGGGAAGATGTTCTACAGAGTAGTTCACAGTAATGATGTGAACTACTTAATAGTTCACCTTATACTTAATACCTTAACAAGAACCCAAGGTGACAGCACATACATGTTGCTGTGCTAAACAACCAACCAAACAAGAACAAAAACAACAACAACAACAAAGAGAAAAAAAATGGGGAGCAAAATAACTCTGAGTTCAGCAGACCTCCAGATGTCTTCTCTGAATGGCAGATGGTATACCTGTATAGGAAAACTGCTGGGTAGAGAAGACTTTTCTTGCTAAAGAGTGTTTTGTCCAGCTACAGCTAGTACATGTCTGAACTGAGAGAACTTCTTGCTCATGAAAACAAAGGATTGAGAAACATCTGGCCCATTAGGAATACATTCTGAGTTCAGCAAAGTGCTCAGTGAACAACCACATCCATAAAGAGATTTTCAACTTTCTCAGAAAGGCCACGGAGAATGCAAAGCAATACTGAGTGCCATTAGAGAGCTAAACATGATTGTCTTCCAGAAAATCAGCTCCAGCCTCGAATAATTCTGATGCCCAGATAGCACCCATCATGCTGAACCAGCTGGAATAAAAGATTAGAAGGAAAGGAGCAGGAACTGCATAAATGGTGGTTGGTGCTGCTCTAAGACTACACAGATGTACGGAAAACTGAAAAAGTGCCCTAAGAGTGGAAGTAACAACAACGACAGCAGCCAGAAAAAGCTATTAAAGCAGCAGTTCAAGATGAAACTGATAAAACCAAAAGGGAGCTCAGAGCCATTCAGAGGATAAGGAATGCAGTAACTCCTGGATCAAAGAATTGATCCAGATACTATCAAATGCAACAGAAAATCAGTATATCCAATAAGCCCATTTACAGGCCCATTAACTGGCATTCCTAATAGGGTAAAGGTGTTGTTAAAAAGGTAATGCACCTCAACAGTTAAGTCGTAATAGAACTCAGACTGTATATTCCACTAAACACAAGAGTAAAACTAGTAGAAAACCATCTTTTACCACAAAAAAAATAATTAAAAGCCTTTTTTTCCCCTGCAGTGCTCTTTTCTCTTGGTCTTGTTTAGTAACAACATATGTAATGACCAAACTCTACCTGATTATCAAGAAACTAAGCAGTATGTGTTAGAAATCAATAAACAGTTCATCTTCTCTATATAAAGTTTTCTTGCCATTCAAATTGCTTCAGATTTTCCAGTGATTTCATACAAGAAGTTACAGCTGAATTTTTTCCAACTTTCAGACATATCTCAACTATTGTGACAAATTAACAAACATAGACTGAAATATGGCTAAATCCAATTAGATACACCACCACCACCACCCCCCAAAAAA
>VXBW01002689.1:635347-649013 GCA_013400375.1 Thinocorus orbignyianus | reverse complement strand
AATACCCCCCCCCCCCCACCCCCCAAAAAAAAAAAAAAATCACCATGAGGATGGTCAAAGACTGGAACAAGTGGAATAGCCTTGGAGAATTTTGATGGCTCTGAGCAATCTGACCTAGGGTGGCCCTGTTGCAAATCGGGGGCTGAACCGGATGGCCTCCAATGGTCTCTTCCAACTTGGAACTATTCTGCAACTTATTTTTATTTTCTCTCCTTCCTCTCTTTAAAACTCAGTGGCCAGGCTGAACTAAGAGAGGTCCTCGCTCTTCAATATGTGGTGAGCACCAGATGTTGGCAGTTTCACCTACTGCTGTAGCATGCCTCCTCATGGATCAACAGTCCTGGAAGCTGCTCCACACAAAGAAGCATCTAAAACCAACAGACCAGGGAGTGAAGGTTCAGGCTGAAACAGTGCTTTAAGGTACAGGAGGCTGTAAGATTAAAACTAGCAGAACTGACTGCAGTACCTAAAATACAAGTAAAGTTCTTGAAATTTCTCCCTTGGCTTCTGCATGAGTTCTATTTTAAGTGTTTCTTTAAATGGGTTGGCGGTGTCCTGGCACTGACAACCCCTAGCAACTGTGAACTTACTGACCTTCTTTCTGCCCTAGTCCCACCACATAGAGCTGTAGGTGGAATTTCGTACATTCTTCCAATTTCTGTGGCATTGTTTGCTGTTGCTGCATGAACTGCATTTGTCTGTTGCTTAACTTTTTCCATTAAAGGGATAGAACCTAAAAAGTAACAAGAAAGCAGAGATACCCTCTTCCCTTGAATTTAAACCCTATGGTATACACACAAGTGAGGATTTAGTCTCCCACCTTTCCAAGCAAAATGCATCCAAACTCAATATGTTTAGTACACCAAATGCTGGCTATATGTTTGAGCAAACATAATAATATACAAGTCACTTCACTTGAATGTTGATTCAGCTAACTTATGTGTTTCAGGAGCAGAAAAACAAGATTTTAAATGCAGTGGGTCTCATATTTACCCTTAAAATGTATTATAGAATCACATGTCCATGTCTTTGCTTGGACCTGCTTGTGGCCTCTACCATTACAAATTACAGTCCAAAAGTTGAAAACCTCTCCCATTTGCTTTCAGATCTGAGGATAAATGCTTATGGAATTACTCCAAGGGATGTGAGTGGGACTGTTTCTCACCAACTGCAACAAGAGCTGAAGTTCAGCAAAAGCAGAAATTAGTTCAACTCTAATTTCAGCTTAGAATTTCAGGCACTTTCACATATAACATGCTATAGGTATAATTTCCTAATAAAAAAAATAAATAAATATTAAAAAAAAAAGAAACAACACAGTGAACTGTGGCTTCTATGCACCTGTTAAAGGTGAAATCTAGAAAATAAAGGTAACGTATAAATCAACTGTAGTACTTTAAAACATGTCCGGTTTTGTGTTCAAGGCTGCCCTATTACTACAGTTATTCTCTTCACTCCATTTTATACTTCAAGATTGACATTACCCATACCATTGGTCATCTGAGAGGCTATTAGATTGCAGTACTTCAATAAGCATGTAGCCTAAATCATCACATCCAAGTGGTGAAAAAAAATGGTTCAGTCAACACAGAGATGCTCATTCTTTTTGGTAACTATTTAAACAACAGCAGGAGAGGGCAGGGCATGGCAGGGAGGCTGAGGCTCCCTCCCTCCAATGTTACTCAGTTTGGCACACTCTCCAGATTACAAGACAAGGTAGCCAACAGGCAGCTCCACCATGCAGATGCCAAGCTGCATTCAGCCTTAGAAAGGGAATGCGTATATCTGAAAAGAAAACATATCTATGGGCAGAGCAGTAGTCAAACTCATGGAAGTGCATATGTGCTTTGGAGGTGGAGGGCAGGGAGGGCCCCAGAGCAACAATAGGGTCAGCGTGTGAGCAGAGTCAAGACTCAGCTGACACAGGGTACCATTAATCAAGGCAAGAGCTCTTCCTTATTAAAGAACACAAAATTGCCCATGTTTTCCATTATTTAAAGATAAAAGAGCAACAGGGCTTTCTGACTTCACTGCGTCCCGCAAAGTAGTCAGAAGCCATCTCTCCAAGGATGCTGCTGGGGGCTGAGCGGGGAAGAAAGGGCCAAGAAAACTGCAGATCTTCCCTGAGTGGGGGGACGGGGGCAGGACAGCACTAAACCAAAGCAGTTGTTTTCTTCACCTAGCAGCTGACTGCCTGGCAGGGAGGGAGCCTGGGAGACAGGGGAGATTTACATTCCTGAAGCTGAAGCAAGCAAACAAAGCACTATCAAAAAGCCCTACATTCTTCAGCAGGCACTCCTTCGGCTGGACTTCTATTAATAACCCTGTGTTTACTCTTGCACAGTGAATAAATTAAGCCAATGTTAAATGCTGGGAGCTCATAAGCTCACACAAGAGAGAAGATAATTTCATCCAGTCTGCGGGACAGCAAACTTTGCCCAAGCATCAACATTTAACATGGTCTTTATAAAGTTCATGTTAGTTGCAGTCTACCCGTCAGACAGGATTTCATCCTGCATGTCACTCCCTGGCCTCAGCTGCAGTGTTGGTATTTTCTAAACATTAAACTTGCCTGAATAGATAAAATTCCAGCGGCCACAACCCGCCGCAGCATCCAGCCCTGCTATAGAGCTGTAAGCAGATTTAAAACACAGTTCTGTCCCTCCAAAGACATCTCAGCCAGGTTGAAACCCCTCTCACACTTTGAGCAGATCCTCGGGCACCATGCACCATTATTCAAGTTCAATCAGCCCAGACCCCAACAGAAACGCTCCTCCTACCCTGTCTCTTAGGCAGAGATCTTCAACTTGGAATCATGTCTGTGTTTCCTCAGCCAAATTTCTGGAAGTGTCCAAGGCCAGGCTGGATGGTGCTTTGAGAAATTTGGTCTAGTGGGAGGTGTCCCTGCCCATGGCAGGGGGGTTGGAACTCGATGATCTTTAAGGTCCGTTCCAACTCTAACCATTCTATGATTCTACGAAATTCACAGGCCATGAGGCTGAAGCTGTAGTGCTAAGGGGCACTAACATGCTTCAATGCATTTCAAAACATGTCTAATACAAACATTTTAGTTTGAAAACTTAGTGGAACTGTAAATAGTCAGAAGTTTGCAAGCTTGTCCGATTCTTAGCTTTGTTCAGCTAACTAGGAAACCAAGTAGCCATAGAGCAGGTATGTTCCAGGAAGTGCTACTGCTCTTGAGAAATTATTTCTGCCTAATTTAACAAGTATCAATCTATAAGACGTTGTATAGCAAGAAATTAAAAGCTACATTTTGGCATCAGCTACTCTGCCTAAACGTAAACCTGCCCCCCCGCAGGTCATTCTAATTTGCAACACGGCACACGAGATGAGATGTGAACTCTCAACAGATGAAAGCTCAATTTACCACAACAATCATAACTTGTAGTAACACATGTAGTCAGTACACACTTCTTCCTCAATTGACAACCACTTGTGTATGTCTGTCCTGTATCAACAGAAGCAAGGAACATGTTTATACTTATAAAAGAAAAGAAGAAAACGGTCGATGCAGCAAAGAGGGTCACAGAGTTGCCCAAAACAAGCAGTTCTGTGTTTCTTTAACAAATCAGAGCTACCATTTATATGAATAGCTGAAGGAACCTCCTCCTGGCAAGGAAAATGGCCTGGTGGCACAGAGCCTTTGCAACACCTGCAGAGAACACCTCCTCTATCAAAAATAGCCTGGCCAAAGCATCTTTCCACTCTGGTGACTCCCAGGTATGTGAACTGCAACACATTCACAAGTACTATTTGGCTTCCCTGCTGGGTGAATTGGAGAAGGAATAAACTACCTCATTCTATCGGTACCACTTAAACACACCTTTCCCACATAACACCAAACTTTCTTTGGCAGAACTCACACCTTGGGCTCAAATGATTGGTTTCTTTATCTGTATGTTGGGTTTGGAGGTTTTTGAGGGAAGAGAAAGAGGGATATACATATTACAGTTTTAGAAAGAATAATAAGAGTGGCTGGAGAGCTGCTTAGAAGAAAAGGACCTTGAGATATTGGTGGACAGCCAGCTCAACATGAATGTGCCCAGGTGGCCAAGAAGGCCAACAGCATCCCAGCTTGTTTCAGGAACAGCGTGGCCAGCAGGAGTAGGGAAGGGATGGTGCCTCTGTACTCAACACTGGTGAGGTCTCACTTCAAGTACTGTGTTCACTTCTGGGCCTCTCACTACAAGAAGGACATTGAAGTGCTGGAATTTGTCCAGAGAAAAGCTACTAAGCTCGGGAGGGGTCTGGAGAACAAGTCCTATGAGAAGAGGCTGAGGGAACTGGGCACGTGTTGTTTGGAGAAGGCTGAGGGGACACCTCATTGCCCTCTACAGCTACCTGAAAGGAGGTTGTGGAGAGGTGGGTGTTGGCCTCTCTTCTCAAGTGAATAATGACAGGACCAGAGGAAATTATATGAAGTTGCAGCAGGGAGGAGGTTAAGATTAGATATTAGAAAGAATTACTTCACTGAGAGGGTGGTCAGGTACTGGAACGGCCTGCCCAGGGAGGTATTTAAGAAACATGTAGCTGTGGCACTCCAGTACATGTTCTAGTGGCCGAGATTGTTGTGTTGGATGATTTGTTTTGTGGGGTTCAGGGGTTTTGGGGTTGGAGTGGGTTGGTGTGTGCATGGTTGTACTCAATGATCTCAGAGGTCCTTTCCAACCATGAAGATTCTGTGATTCTGTAATGACAGGGTACAGTAGGAGAGAAAAATTGCATTCGCTAACTTGTGAGTGAACTGTTCCTTTCTTAAGACTGCAGTATATAAGACATCAGTCATAACATGCAACATCTGAGGTCACATCTCTACAGCTCTGGGCAGCCCAAGACAGGAATCCTCCCGCAAGCACCAACCAAGAGTCTGCAGGGAGGACACGTAGTTATCAGCTCAGGAGCCACAAGCACACAGCTGCATCCTGCATCCAGTCCCAGCCTCACACTGGCTCATGGGGAAGCTGGGAATGCCCCCAGAGACCACAGGCACACTGCAGATGTGTCACTTCCACCTTCTGCCTTTGCCTGACCTTGTTGCACCACAGCAGGGACCTGCATATCGCCAGGCCACTGCCAGCCCTGTGGTTAACTTCTGCCAGGCTGGACAAGATATCGTGCACCATGTTCTAGTGCAGCAGCAGGAGCAGTGCCCAGTGTAGCTATCTCAGACCACACTGCACCTCATAAACCCAAAACAGGGATCTCTCATGTTTCACATCCTAACCATTTGTCGGGAGAGGACTATTTTAAGGACAGACGTGGATTCAAGGAAGCATTCCTCCTGCTAAAGGACAAGTAAGCTGCCTTCGGGTAGGGGAGGACTAAAACCAAAATTGCATCTTGCGGCACCAACCTTCTCTGCAATATCAGATGAAATGTTGCAGGTGTTGCTTGGAGTCTGCACCCTCTTGCACCGCTTGTTTTCACTGTGCAAAGCCCAGGAGTTTGCAAAATCATAGCTGTTTACCACAAGGGTCCCTGCAAATGAGAAAGGAGAAGCATATGGATGTTTAGGGGTCTGAATAACACATGGTCATTATTGGCTGCTATCAGAGTGACAGTCTGGTGAAAGATGTTTTTAAAAAGAAAAAATGTCATACCAAATGAATTTCTAATATAAATAGATTCAACAAGGCTAAGTGCAACCATGTGAGTTACATTAATTCCAAGCACGAATATGGGTTGGGTGGAGAATGGATCGAGAAATCCCTGAAGAGAAGGACTTGGGGGTGTTGGTTGATGAGAAGCTCAACACAAACCTGCAATGTGTAATTGCAGCCCAGAAAGCCAACTGAATCCTGCACTACATCAAAAGAAGCATGGCCAGCAGGTTGAGGAAAGAGATTTTCCCCCTCTAGTCTACTCTCATGAGATCCCACCTGGAGTACTGCATCCCATCTCTGGGACCTCCAACATAAGAAGGACATGGACCTGTTGGAGCCTGTCCAGTGGAGGGCCATGAAGATGATCAGAGCGATGGAGCACCTCTCCTATGAAGACAGGCTGAAAGAGTTTGGACTGTTCATCCTGGAGAAGAGAAGGCTCTGGGGACACCTTAATGCAGCCTTCCAGTACCTAAATGAGGCTACCAGGAAAGATGGAGACCTTTTATCAGGGGATATAGCAATAGGACAAGGGGTAATGGTTTTAAACTGGAAGAGGGAAGATTTAGTTAGATATTAGGAAGAAAATCTTCACTTTGAAGGTGGTGAGACACTGGAACAGGTTGCCCAGAGAAGTTGTGGATACTCTGTCCCTGGAAGTGTTCAAGACCAGGCTGGATGGAGCTTTGAGCAACATGGTTTAGTGGGAGGTGTCCCCGCTCATGGCAGGGGAGTTGGAACTCAGTGATCTTTAAGACCCCTTTCCAACCGAAACCATTCTACGATTCTGTGACCGTAGAAAAGTAACCTTCAGTCATATGGATTGAGTCCTGCAGAGGACTTTCTGAGCTCAAGGACAGCCTGAAGCCTGCAGAAGCACTTCTCACACCTGTATAAACATTGTAAGAGTTATTTGGTGGTCAGCTATAATCAGCAGAAGCCTAAGCATCCCTAAACATTTTCCTGCTATTTAAAAATTGTCAATTGGCCATGAGACATTCTTAGAGAGGGAACTCTGAAACTAAATCTTGTTTGCAAAGACACTTAACATACACAATAATTTCTTGGGCCCATGATCTGCCTAGGCTGTCCTGAAACATGCTCCTCTGCCTATTACAAGCTGCTCCTGGTCCAGGCCTGGCAAGATTTGTACCCACTTTACATAAAATTGAAACTGAAGGAGTTAATCTGTATAGCTGCTCCTTCCTGGGAGATGCAAGCCTTGTCTCTGCTTCTCTTGCTCCACCCTTCTGAGAAGGGGGATCCTCCCAGAAAGGGAATTTTCCCTCCTCCCCCTTTTGCTTCCCATTGCCTAGCTGATTAGAGAACCACTTCTGCTTTCTTCTGAGGGTACCTGCTACAAAATACGACATGACCCTCTTTTAGTTCTGTAACCTTGCTTTTAAAACTGTCCTCTGTTGCATGTGAGAAAATAAATTGCTACTGTTAATATATTCCCAAGACCTTATGAAGACAATATGTTTGAAACGTAACCCTGACTGCATCTGAAAGACAAGAGATGCTTCCCAGATATAATATTTTTAAATTTTCTAATTTTTATAATATATATATAATTAAAATGTCATTGAGATATCTGCTGTACATTAAACACAAACACACAAAATATACTAAACACCAAAACTGTTCCTAAACTAAAGGTTAGTCATGAAAACTACACCAAGAATTCTAAGGGGGATGTAATAAAGCCAGTAGACTTTAGTAGACTTGTTTTTAAACTAGAAATTAAGGGCTCATAAATGTGGTACACCTTAGGCTCACAGCAGATGTAAAAGGAGGAAGACTCCAAGGAAAGATGACAAGTAAAAGGTGGTAAACAGCATGAAATTTTCATCCATGGAACCAGGACTGAGCACAGGAAAAGAAAAACACAGCAACAAGAGCACAACCCTTTAGTTTACCACAAATTGTAAAGATTAGGGTAACAATGAAATCTAGTCTGATGAGAAGCAAGACGCTGAATTAAATACCTCCCCTTTTATTTGCACAAATGCAGTCTTACTCTAGCAGTTATAAAATAAGGGATGGGCTCCACTCTGAACACATGTCCATGTTGAGATTGCTGCTGCCAGGTACCACCAGATCCTCATTTACCCACAAGTTAAGATCTGAAGGCTGGGATAACTGTTGGACCTGAAATGCTGTTTTTTCATTTCTCCCTCTCCGTTAGATTTTTTTCTTCTGTAGCACACGTAAATTTACACCTCTTACATAATTCTTCTATAGAACATTTGTATAATACTATTCTAACTCTTCTGCTGTATTCTATAATTAATAATTTCAAGTAATATTTTTTTCAAAAGAATTTCAAAATTTATGTGGGGTTGTTTGTGGGTTTTTTTAATCTCCTCTTAAACCCTTTTGTTGACAGTCCCTGTCTGTATATTAGCAGGCCATTCCACAGGCACAAGCAATTTGCCAGGGCAGTTCTTCCTCCTTGCAAAGTCCTGTGGCTCTCAAGGTAAGCTACAAGCTGTTTGGAACAGGTGCTACTTGATAGATGTGGGTTTGCTCAATAGCTTGAGGTCCTGCCCCAGGTTAGCCTCCTCAATATACAACAGCAAAAATCTAGGATAATAATGAATTAAGAGAGATCAGTTGACAGTGTATTTTTCCTGTGATTTGTCCAATGTAGCCATAAGTGACCTATGGCAACAGAAAAAGGACTGGAGAAGCAGGAAGGGAGAATTGTCCCTGGCATATCTGACTGCTCCAGGCAGCTGGAATAGCAGCCGCCATCACTGCTGCCTTTTACCTGATACCTCCATTTCCTTCTGCTGAAGGACACAAGGGGGTAGGAAAGGATAGGTGGTAGAAGGGGCAACAGAACAAAAGCAGCTCAAAAATGCCTGGGATTTCTTGAGTACACAGGTGATACTATCAACAGAGAAGCTAGGCAGCTCAGCTGCCTAGTCTGGCACCACACACCCACCAGACAGTGTCACTGCCCTCCTCTCCTATCATCCTTTTTGACAACCTGATTCTTTCTTAAGAGGCCTTTCGGCTTGGCTGAGCAGACTTCCCTCCAGCTAACATGAGGCTCTTAATTTGATTTCAGCCTGTCTTGAATTTTCTTTGATTCCTACCACAGCATCTCAGGTAGAAACGTCTTGGATGTCTATCTCTCCACCTTTCCCCGTCCCCCCCTGAGCATTCACAATGCACAGTCTCCTTGCTCAGGCAGACTCACAGCAGACATGTTTTACTTCTGTTCCTTCTGTATTTGGTTTTTCTTCTTTGGCTAAGCAGCCAGAATTCTGGACAAACAATTCCTAACCAAGGCTCATCAGAGACCTGCACCCAGAAATCCTCCAAACAGCCCAAGTGGGATTTTTCCTAAAGCACTTTTTTTTCCCTATGTCCTTTAGGGAGCACACTGAAAACAGATGCTGTCACAAACTGTAATGATTACAAAGTTGGATCCAAGACAAGTGCTTGAAGAACCAGTGCCTGACACAGACCGTAGTACAGACTGGTACCAGTACCTGAACTGCATTCTCAGTAGCCGAGACCCCCAAGCAGTTAGTTAGCATGCAGTCTTCATTTAGGATACACAATGGGTTCAGGAGGTAGCTGTTAAAGCACAACTCAAATCTTACCTTCTCCTTATGTCCCAGAAACATCTCACCACTCTGATGACCCTGTTAAGGTGCTCTAGGAGAGGCCCATGCACCAACTACCTCAGCAGCAGGTAGGGCCTCCATGGGCATTCTGTTGGACTACTTTAGTGCTCTAATTACTGCCCTAATGTCTCCTTGGAGAGAACAAACAAACAAACAAACAAAACAAACAAACAAACCCACACCAAAACCAACCAAACCAAACCCATACACCACACTGATATGTTTTGGGCAAGACTTTCCCCTCATTTTTATTTTTGTTCATAACAGTTGCTATCACTTATCTGATCTTCAGATAGATATTCACTTTTGACAGAAAGATCAATGTTCACTATGATATCTGGGTCTCAAATCTCCAATTCCTTTTGAAACCTGAAACTGGTATGCTGCCTGTTTACTTTGAGACTGGTGGTCAGGCAAAGCAAAGCATTACCAACAACCACCTTGCACTCAAGGCACACGAGCGAGAAGCAGGAACCCTGACCTCCCTTCCTGGACCTCCTGCAGATTTTCCATAGGGCCACAGGCCAATCAAGTTAACTCTCCCAGAGTCTGCTAACTCATCTGTAAAATACATGCAAGAACTTGTTCAAGACACTACAATGCTGTGAGTAGAGGTGTGCAAACTTTCACGTGTTAGTTATTTACCAAGCAATGGGATGAGGGGGGTGGAGAGGTGTTTGATGGGGAGGTTTTTTTGTTGTTTTTTACACCATTTTAAATGGTTTAGGACATGGTTACAGACAAGCAAAACTATTGGCAAAGCTGGCCAACAACTGATCCATAGTTTGAACAAAATTAATGATATGAAATATTGAAGTCATGGGCTATAAAGTCTTTCCTGCTCTTCCCAGTTCAATGAATACAAAATTAATAATACAAGAGAGGCAAAGAGCCATGCCCAAAACTCTGCGGCCCAGTGACAAAGGCATGCTCCTCACAATAAAATGTCGAACTTTGATTCCAGACTCTGCATAAAGCAGAGTGATTTATACATGCACGTTTCTGGTATCTCAGATGAATGTTATATAGTGAAGACAGGTAGAAGCCAAGTCTTCTTTATCTGCACCATTTATAAATGATAGCTAAACTCCCTTGTGTGTCTATCCCCTTTGCCTTCAAATTAAAATGCAAGAAAGAAAATTAGATTCTTAGGACAAACAAAAACTCTAAATCTTGACTAAAATAAAAAATTACTGATATCCTGTAAAATGCCCAGAAATTTGGATTTCAGAATGACAAAAATTTTTGTTTACTCATTTAGGAAAAAAATATTATCTGCACTACCATCACTATTACTCTGGAACATGCTTTAAAAGCTTATAACAGGTACTACATGCAAGGAAGTTGCATATTTAGTCATATGCTTTTATACTACCTCTAGAACAAAAACATTATCTGAAACATCAGATTTTTCCATGCAGGTACTGTCTGCTTCTACCTATTTAACCCATCCATATTCATTCTCCAGTGGCATCATATATTCTGTATTTCAGCAGCTAAAAAGGCTGAAATATGGTGCTAACATCTGGAGCAGGCTCAGAACATCAAACCTTTATTCAAAATTAGCCATGGGTATTTTTTTATCATTAATGTCTTTGTAATTTGAAGACAGATTCCCAGAAATACACTCCCTGCCAGTGCCAAGAAAAGCATAATGGGACTCTGGAGTAATTTGGATTGGGGTTTTTTCCTTCCATAATGATAGAAATGCATAATATGCACAAATAACAACATGATTTCCTTGTGTTGGACTTGAATGAGCTCTTTTGCGCAAATGAACTTCAATGATGACCTCGAGATCCAAGCAGCATCCCTGTGAGACAGCTCAATGATAAGAGTACTAGGCAAGGACAGGCTACGGGCACGCATATAAGCTCCATGAGCTCATTGGGGAGAGATTACCTCACCTCTTCTGAGAGATAAGGGCATGCACTTCTACCACTAGCGTGCTGCAAAGCTATGGGTTTTGTGTACACGCCCTGAGGAGATTTCAGAATCAAGTTGTCCGCGTTTTGTCAGATTCCCTCTGTAGTATCAGGTAAGTCATCTCTTCTGGCCTGTGCTTTGGATCCCCAACGGTAAAATGCCCACGGCAATGATCATAAGACTCTCAAATGCCACAGGCTGAAGGCTGCCAAATAGACCAAATCTGAGCACCTAGAAAGGACTCCAAGTTTCTGATATGAGCAAAGACTGGTAACAAGTTAGGAGTGTATGATGATGTCAGAAAGCAGAGCCTGTTTGATTACCAAGGTTTGGAAGCAATCACAGGATTAGCTATAAAGGAACAGAACCTAGCCGACAAGGAAAGGCAAAGGAGATCTTAAATCCTTCATTAGGATCTAGGGGAGAAACAAACAAACAAACAACTCTGGAAAGCTTCTGAGAAGTTTTTTTTATATATATATTTTAGTTATGCTTAAAGGGTGAGAACAAGCTCACAAGAGGCACCTGGCTTGTTTATACTGCCAAACCCAACAGACAAGCAACCACAAACAATACAATCAATCTTGTTTGTAAGTCTCAACAGGACATGAGTACTTCTCTGCAGGGTGAACTAGTTTAGTAACCAGCTACGTCAATGAGAGTGACTCAGCACCCCATCCTCTGTGTTTCTGCAACTCCGGGCTGGTGAGACTACTTTTTCTTGAGGTTCAAGAGCCTTGAAAAAAATAAAGATATTTACTACTACCTTAAAGCTGGGCTCTACCAATGTTCATTTGCTAGGGTATCACAGCTTGAGACACATCACTGTGACGTCCAGAACCTCAATAACTGAGCATCAAAAGTGTATCAGAAGCAATATGTGTTATGCTCTCGTCAGACTATCAGTTCTCTGTTTGCACAACAAAACACAGTGAAGAGTCATGAGTGTCAGAACAATGGAACATGATTAGAGAGGTTATAGAACATGAGTATAAATATATGAAGACAAGCGAAAAACAATTACACACTGTTTGCTAAGTTTAAACACCCTTTCCTTCAGGCCTCTTTTATTTACTTGCTGTAGGTGGGAATTTCCAGTAATGGGTGCTTCACCTCTTATTTCACCACCAATAAACAATACAAATATAATTACTGAAGTTCTATACCATAATCCACTGTCTTAGGAACAAACCAGACTAACCCTCTATGTTATTAAATCACAATTATTTTTTTCTATAATATGAATATTGCCATTTTTTTGAAACCATGACATGTCATTCATGATGCTACATGAAAGACATGTTTATGGGCAAGATTCTGTCTATGACAGCTCTGACTTCTGGACAAATTTGGGATCTGCCACAAAGAAACCCTAGAAATTGGCTGTCAAATGACATGAGTTTCTTACTATGCAAGCAGATGTGAAGACGATACAAAAAAACGGCATTAGCTTTTAAACTGTGAGACAGAAGAAAATATTTCAGCTGCAGACCTCTGTCACTGTGGTTCTTGTAGGTTCCCCTCCTACAAGGCAAGGACTATTAGCAACCAGATAGGTTACTATTTCAGTGTAAAACAAAACAGGCCATTATATCTTGAGGTGCCTGCTCAGCCTTTAGAAAAATAACTGCAAGGAGGCTTAACACATCTCAGCTACCTGACAAGCTCATTGGCTATAGCACAATACCTGATGCACAACCTCTAGCATCATCTCTCTTCCTTTGCCTCTGACATTCAGATCTGCACAGTCCTTCTCAGGGGTTTCCAGATGAGAGCCTGTAATCTTGGCAGCATTAGATTGCTGTCTTTTTCTTTTGCACGCTGTGTTTCCATTGCATATTGAAGCTCAAAGATCTTGGTCTATTTATTACCAACACAAATCCAGCCCAGAAATATACCTAATGGGTTAGAAGTGAAAGCCCAATCTGATAAATCAAAATACGAACAGATTTTAACAGGTAGCGATGGACACATCAGAAGAGTTCAGTCTGTCTGCAACCTTAAGGTAACCCTTCAGTGCCTTCAGATTGCTAAGTCATTACACCAAGCTCACATCCTGGGTTGGGTTGACATTTAGGAGATCTAATCAGGCTACAAGGAGAGCAAATAAAAACTGCAGTGGAAAGAAAAGGGTGAAGTGTTTGATAGGTTACCAATAGGTTGCCCACATCTTTCATTTATGGAATATTACCTCTCCCAGCTGCTTGTGTTGCCCCTAACCTGGAAGTTAGTTTCAAAAGTTTAATAAATAAATAAATAAATAAATATGCTGTGAATTAATCAAAAGCTGGTTTCACTTGGAGCAAGTTAAGAAATAGTCATATGAACCACCCTGCCAGAAGAACCGCCTAGGAGACAAACAAGGTGTGGGCGTCGTGACGTCCCTCACTGATACAACAAATTCAAATATAATTAATTCTAATTTCTTCTAAATTAGTTTAAGTGAAAGATTTGTTGTATCAGAGTTAAAAAAAA
>VXBW01002689.1:618640-635341 GCA_013400375.1 Thinocorus orbignyianus | reverse complement strand
TTTACTCTGATACAACAAAAGTAGAATTGCTATGATACAAATCTATTCTTCAGGCTAAAATAGCAGATGTGTATGTCCATGCAGCTTATAGAAGTCAGGGCCTTCCTCAAGCAGTAGGAGCTATGCATGTTCTCTGCCAACTTTTCTATTATTTTTCAGCTCTTCCAATCAGTGACCCTGCCACATACTTCATTACATTCAAAAATCTGTGTTTGTGAAAGCACCGCTTTTTTTTCAGAGGGAAGATACAATCTCCAGCATGTTAAACAAATACAACATGAAACTCATTTAAACATGAGCAGCAGAAGGGAATCTTCTACGTTTGAACAGTACAAGGCATTACTGTCTCCTTTTCTGTTCCTGCTTTTTATAAGATCCTCATTCCTATTTATTGTCTCAAGAAAAAGATTTAAAATTCAGATCTCAACAGATTCAGACGTGAAGGTATCTAAGCCTTGCCAAGCAATTCTCTGAGCTGAGTTCCTTACTATTTACAGTGCTGAAGGATTGATCAATCATTTTAACATACTATGAAATCAGGTTTTTTCTGTACATTGAAGCGAAGCTTATGTATCCAAAGTGCCAGTAAGACACATCGCTGGAGCACTGCCAGGCTCTTCTCCAAGTTGCTTTATCTCACTTTCTATATGCTGTATCATTTATTTTTAATACATACTTTACATTATCAATTTAGAGATATTAATGTATTAACTAACTTTACTCTAAACCTTTCCTTTTCAGGTGAGTGCTAAGAATTAAAAGACACTCTGAAATACCACAAATCAAGATCCGTCCTTCGAAGTCATATTTAGGGCTTTTCCAAAGCTCTTAGCTTTCATCCATACTGGCAGACTGCATCAAGGTGTATAGAACAGCAAAAGCAGTATTGTCTCTCCCTCTTATTAGGAACTGGTCCGATATACGGTGCCCCTCCAATCCAACAGCCCACACAGACAGAGAAATGTCGTGGAAAGGTAACCACTTTACAGAACAGCAACCCATACCAAATCCAAGTACAAATCCGCCAGTAGCAACTCCCAAGATTTAATATTCTGCTGTTAAAACACAATCTATTCTTATTCCCACTTGTTTAACTCATGAAAAATTATAAGTATTCCTCACATCTTTTTTGCTGGGACTTCTAGTGTCTCCCCACACACTATATAATACAATGTTTATCCTGTAGCTTTATCCCTGTGTTCCAGGATTCAAGGTTTCTAAAATTCAGACTTCTGAGCTTTGGTCAGGAATGAGACATGAAAGCAATTTCCTTTCAGGAGAAAGGAAGATGAAAGAACTTAGACTGCATTTTGGCACATCAAGATGAGGTACTTTACAGATTTTGTAGAAACATTTTGTTGGATCAGCAAAATCGCTGTTGAATCACCTATCAGGAAAAGTGTGCAGAGTGTACATAAAAATACAGTTAGTCATAGTCTTACCTTCCTGAGTTCTGAAGTCATCTTCAGCAAACTTATTAAAGTTGCCACACAACCCACAGGTCTTATTATAGTGCTTTTCTTGAAGGAGTATCTGAATATTCCCACTGATATCAATCTTCACCACAAAGCCATGCTCATTGCTGGATATTTTATAATAACCTGCCTCCTTCTCTATAAAGATGCCATTGGAGGCAAAAGGTATGGAAACCCTGTGAAGAAAAACGAATTTCTCAGAATACGACACATGCAAAACATCAGTTTTTTTCTTCTGGAATATTTGCTCCCACAGGTACCTTTTCTCTTCCTGCATCACACTTCCATCTAAAGAGAAGCGAAGATTGAAATATTCTCCAAGATACACAGAGAAACCAATTTTCTTCCCATGCTGGTAGTCACCTAAAGAGATCAGACATAAGCAAATATTGTTAGTTCTGGGACTCAGAAGAACAATTTGTAAGTACACATGACAGAGTTGGGAGCATATCATCTAACATTCTCAAGAGCCATTCATCTATTTTATCCCATATTTGCTTAAAATGAAATGGACAGATAGTCCCAGGATGGAGGCTGGTATCAACCACCGTCAGGTGAGTGACCTGGCACTACCTATGGATTCATGCATTCCTTGTTAATGTCTCTAGCCAGTGAATTCTCCATCCTACGGTGCACACTGGAGAAGATTCCATAAAAGATGAGCCCAACAATCTGTCTTGCTCTTTCCCTTTCCAGTTTTAGCCCAAGAACAAGTCATAGCTCAGTGGTAAGAGAAGGGGAGTGAACGCATTGAACTGATGGAAGAGCTGAGTCTAGATATCTTTGTTCTCGATAAGCCCTCTATCTCAACTGTTCTTCAAGAGGTGGATGCCAATATTGGCCAACCAGGTTGGGGGGCAACTCATTCTGAATTTTTCAAAAGTAGTAGCACATATAGATGGACACAACTTTCTTCAACTCTAAGAGGGTGGAGGTTTCAGACATAGTCCTTTCTCTCTTTTTGCCCATCATCCAGCTTTGACTTTACAGCAGCTCCTTGCACAATGCACCGCCTGCTTTGGACCTCCTTTTCCGTGGTAGTCAGCTCTGTCCAGACCTACATGTTTTACTCAGCCCTCCAGATCACATTCCACAGCCAGGTATCCAAAACCAAATCAAACTCATACATACGTACTAAGATAGGAATTGAAAATAGATTATGTCACGCTTATGTGCCCAATATAAACATAAAGTGTCTGTTCATTATTTTTTATGAGATTTAATTGATCACATAAAATACTGCAATTAATTAACACTTCACATATGCTGGTGGGTTCTTCTACATACAAAAAAAATTGTACCAAGTTGTCCAAGTTGAAGAAGAAAATTATTTAAATTGGTGTATTGCTCCTCTTCAGAGTGATGTGATCAGTTTACTTCAATTTATTTGTAGTCAGTAAAAAGTAATCTTAAACTATAATTAATACAGAACAGTTATTAGTGTAAGAATATCTACCAAAAGAGTTTGGTATTAAAGTAATACACAGTTTTGGTTCTCATATCATCACTTGCTCATACCCAAGAATAACACTGTCAAGGCTCATACTAATTCAAAGACCTTTGGTCCTGCAGGATGGGATGTTTTCTTATTGGAGTGGATTTAGCATACAGGTAAAATTAGTTCCACAGGGTCATGTAGTTCTTATTTCAGTACTCAGTTTTAACAGCCACATTCCCCTAGCAAATTCAAAATTAAATAACTTTCCCTCTTTAGAAAACCCAGAAATAAAATCTTCATTCCTTGGCAGCTTAGCTATGAGAGAGCTATATTACCAAGGGATAACAGAAGCCAAAGTGACAGAATTTCCTCAGAAGTAATCCTACTTTCAACATCCCCTTCCCTCCTCTGAAAAACACCCAAACACCTCCGCTGCCCTACCCCCCCAAAAAACCCTAACCAAAACACCAAGATCTTTTTGTGTAGTGGTCCATCCTAGCTGAGAAAGGGCAACTATCTGTCTTTTCTTCTTCACGATGGAGCCTGGCACAAGTGCAATGCCACATCCTTGCAGCATTTTGCATTTGCTATTTTTTGGTATCTGGCTCAGACTCACCTAAGAGTGTGAAGGAACGCTTGTGACAATCCCCTGCAAGGAGGTAACTGCAGTCCCCAGCAAAATTGTAGAAAGAACCATCAAAAGTTTTGATGTGGTCATTCCCAAAAAGGCTGCAACGGGAAACTGGTGACTCTTGAAGTAAAGAACCTGATGATCCTGGATATCAAAACACACCATAACTTGCAATGTAAAACAATCATTCTGTAGTTCAGGAATTTATCATCATTGATGATTAACGTGTGATGGACCTTTAGTTCTTGCTCCTAAGCAGAATGTAGGCCTGGCATAACAAGCCACAGAATCAAACACAATTTTTTTTATTATATGCACTGGTGAAATAGCTTTTTTGCTTTATTTCTACTGGCACAAACTGCACAGGCAATTTCAGTCCTGATCCTTTGAGGAGTGCCATGCATTCATTCATCTGTGCCTGCGCACTATCCCATTAAAATCAATAGGGAAGTAGCAAAGTCCCGTTGTTTGTTCAGCCAAGCGTCAGTGACTTCAGGGAGTCTTTGTGACTCAACACAGTGCCTGTTGCAAGGTAGAGAGCCCAAAGCAGTAACTTTATCCATGTCTCCAGCATAATGAGAATATTCCTTGAGCTAGGACTGCAGGATTAAATGGGCAAAAAGAGCAGGGGACAGGGGAGAGATATCACAGAAGAAATAGTGAAAGCATATTATAGATTCTAAATATCAGAAAATAAACATATTTTCTTACCTGATATTACAGTGGCCAGCAGTAGGTTTGTTAGCAGTACTGCCAAGAGGAGCATCTGCCAAAAATCAAAAAGAGAAACATCAGAATATTCTTAGTTTGATGGGGTTTAGTCTGTTTCACAACAACTCACCATTTGCTATCCTTTCTTTCTGAAGTTATTTTTGAGGTTCTACAACATTTCAGACATAATCCATAAAGATTTTCACAGTAATTCAGTTACCCACCCATGCATCTTTAAATTGGTAATGTAGGAGAGTAACTATTCTTTATTCCCATTTTCACTTCTCATTGTTGGGAAATGTGGGCTACCTCCACAGGAAATGCAACCCGACATACACACATATTCTGATTTACCCAAGCTAATATGTAACACACTAAAAGACCTTCAGTAGACAGCATTATTTACCAGGCAACCTGACATGAAGAAGCACACCAGAGTGGATCAGCCAACTTGGCTTCAGTAGAAGTCATCTCTGCTACAAAAGATTTGCATCCTCCCCAAACATCCACAAAGGTTTCACATCAGCCAACAGTTCTGGCTGGCAGGCCATTACAACTACATACTTATAATCCACTGATTTCAGGTTGATAATATGCTTGAGATAAGGGGCAAAAAGTAAAGGGAGGAAATTGTGAAGAGATTAGAGTCCCAAAGTGAAAACTTCCATTCACCAGAATCAATTTTAGCATTGCCTCCTGCTTTCTACAACCGAAATGTCAGCCAGTGTTCTCCATATGTCTATAAACTACGTCCTGTACTGCCAGGTCTTTAAAAACTATAATAGGATGAGTGTCATGCAGATGGTGAACTACAGATGCATTTCTGGCAAGACATTAGAAGTTAATGGTTGAAATCTGTAGGGAGCTCCAATTAGTGAGTTAATTTACGTAATCATATAAGCAACTAGAGAGGCTTAAATATACCATAATTTATACATTAATTTCAGGAGACCAGACACACCTTTCCCTAAAAGAACCCTCCAACTGAAAAATAGAATATATTTTTGCAATGACAAATTCTGATTTCAATTTACAGACGCAAGCTTATTATTGATGTGAATTATGTGGGTCCAATTCACAGTCACGTAAATAATCACTGAGTTTGACTTATTTGCAAAAGACAGGAAAAGATCTATTATACAACTGAGTCTAATATAATACCAATCTGACATAAGGCTGTTGCTGCTGCGAGATAAAGAGTGGCAACTGCATGGGAATGTGATGACAAAGTAATGGTAAGATGACAATAGGCATTATTCTCAGATTACTCATTTGCTAGCGTATTCTTAGTGCATGCACTGTTATTGTTACTGGATTAGATATTGCTTTTCTTTGTTAACGCTTCAGTTTTACAAAGCAGGCAAAGTAAAAGGGTGAGGTATAAAACCCTTCTCTTCTGCCCCTTTCCGTCTCCCAGTCTGTTTTGAGCTGCAGACTTGAAGTTTCTCCCAATTCTAATAGAGTAGGTGACACAAAAAAATCAGAATACAGT
Source organism: Thinocorus orbignyianus (assembly GCA_013400375.1). NCBI lineage: Eukaryota > Metazoa > Chordata > Aves > Ciconiiformes > Thinocoridae > Thinocorus > Thinocorus orbignyianus. Next base: position 629,594 of record VXBW01002689.1, on the reverse strand, counting down.
CAAGATCTGCTGATATGTAACCCTCTATAATTTACCACTGTCTTAATTAGAAATCAATATACCTTCTTCTGTGTGAGATTCCTCTTGCACGTGAACAAGAAGCTCCTCCAGTTGCCACCTATACCCTACAACACCATTACTCCCATGTTCCTTCAGAAGACACGGCTGGAATGGCTTTGGTCTGAAATTTCTTGTTTTTGTACAAGCCAGGAACTTTTGTTCATTTAAAAGGAAAGATAAAGACCAAACGTCACATCCGTCTGATTCTCAAGACAATAGATTAAATTGCTATCGTGTAAATCTGTTGCCTTAATTGCCAGAAAGTTACAATGAGAGGAAATAGTTTTAAAAACCTACATGACAGATAAGTCTTTGAAATATGTTTTGCGTGTGTATGTGTGACAAATCTCACTGGCTGAGCCAATAGGCAGCATGCTTATTTGAAAGACTATTGTTAAAGAGGAGTAGTAGGATGCTCCATACCTCAAAGACTACAGAGACATGTAGTATTTTTTTCCTGTGAACAACTACTTTAAAACAGAAAGAAGAATAAAAAAATCAGAGCTAGGAATGACCTGGTTTTGTTCTTCAGGTACAAATACATTCGAATTTTGCCACATTCTATTAGATCAGCACATTTGATCCTTGAATTTGAGAACGCTTATAGAGGTACCCTCTGGTGCAACACATGGTAAAAAGTTAATCACACATGTACTTGTTTACAGAGATGGGCACAAGCTTTATAGGCATATGTGCAGCACTGACCAAAAAATGCAGAGCAGATCCCATCTTATTTTACTTTCAATGTCCCATGCTTCATATTTTCCAAAGCTGCTAGTAATAACAAAGGGGTTAGGAGGCAACACGTTTCCCTGTAAATCATATTTTGCCACTACTTCATAGAATCATGTCCTTAATTGAAATGAAGAAAAGCAATGCAAAATATTAAAAACATGCCTTCTGAGAGTCTGGTGAGCCTGTTTTGTGCACAAGAAATTCTGAAAATGAAGTGAATGTAATTCTTGCACATGGTTCTTAGAAAATAAAACAGAAAAAAAAAATAAAAAGAGAAAAAAAACAACATTATTAAAACTCACATTGTAAGGTCATCATTTCTTCCTGCAGGCAATTTCCTTTATGATTTCTCCAGATGACTATGTTGATGCTTGCAGAATATCGACGGATCATTTTTAAGGGAATTTAGTTGATAAGTCTGATTAGGTTGACAGGTTATAAATAATACAAATAACACACTGTTAGCCATACTTACTTTTTCTTGTGTTAACTCCTATGACAGCTGCACGTTAAAATGTTATATAGTTGCACATCAGCTACGCAGTGACAGAAATAAACAAACAGAGGTCAAACTGTTTCTTTCCATGTGGAAAGCCGGAGAATAAAATTTTAAAATGAACACTTTATATCAAGATCATGGAATCATAGAACAGATATAGTTGGAAGGGACCTTAAAGACCATTGAGTTTCAACCCCCCTGCCACAGACAGGGATACCTCAAAGCCCTATCCAGTTTGGGGTGGATGGACACCCCTGGACTTCCAGGGATGGAGCACCCACAACTTCTCTAGGCAACCTGTTCCAGTGTCTCAACACCCTTACAGTAAAGATTTTCTTTCTAGTATCCAACCTAAATTTTTCCTCTTTTTAAAGACCTCAATTTGAAACCATTACCCCTCATCCTATCACTACATTCCCTGATAAGGAGTCCCTCCCCAACTCTCTTGTAGGCCCCCTTCAGGTACTGGAGGGCTGTTATAAGGTCTCTTCAGAGCTTCCTCTTCTCCAGGCTGAACAACCAAAGATCTTCTCAGCCAGATGCTCTTGCTTTTTCTCCTGCAGTAGTAAGGTTTACCCCTCTCACATTCATAGCAATGCAAGGCCCACACCTGACAGCTGCTGGGAAGATCTTGGGGAACATACAAGAAAATGCCCCACGTGCACAAGGTCTACATCCACTACAGTCACAGCCTTTGCTGTGTTCCACAGACATCCCTCCAGTATGGGGCAACCCCTGCTGCTACTAGTAAAGGACAATAGTGATGCTCCCGGCTTCTGCTTAAAGTGTTGCTCTGCGTTTGAGCTTCCTCAGCATTTATGAAAGAAAAAAAAAAAAAAAGAAAAAAAAGAAAAAAAAAGACACCAAGTCGAAGATTTAAAAACGGTTTCTTTGGCATTTTTGCATTAGAGAGTACAACAGCAAAAGTTGGAAACCTCTAGGCAGAGGAATCAGTAAGCACAGAGGTTCAGACCCTGCTGAGATTCACAGGCCAGGGTTTTACTCAACCTAAATCTTTAATATGATTCTACAAATAACGGTTAAAAACCTTTCACATGAAACAGCCTTCAAAGATGAAGATAGAGCTGAAGAACAAGGAGAAATGGGGCAAAAGCAGAGACAATAAGCAAGATGCCTCTTGTTCAGATGCCTCTTAGTCTTATGGCTGTTTCTGGTTTTGCATGAAGACAGAGGAGGAGCATAAACTGGGAATCATTCTCTCCTCCTGGATCTGACTGCCAACTCCCAGCAGGTCCTGTGTACATCCGAGAGCCTGGGCACTAGTGGTCAAGAGTGAGGTGTTCTCAAAACCTTTTATTACAGGAATCCCAGTATTATTCATGATACGGGGAATAAGATCTCTAATCTCCATGGTCTTTTGTCTTCCCGTTTTAAGTCTTTCAGTGCTTGAGCCCCAAATCAGTCCCTTCACTTGGTAACAACTTCTTGCAAATCTAAATCTAACAGGTAGCTTTCATTCACACTTTTTTTGTTGGGCACATACACCAGACAGAATGAGAGTCCCTTAAAATATGCCTTAAAAAAAGAAACATTGCTGGCTTTGTTCTGCAGTGATTACCATTATTACAAAAAGGGGCCAGTTCTTCAACAAGACAGGATTGTTTAGTCTGTAACTGTGATGGATGGCTGAGGTCTTCCTCTATGAGCTTTTGTGTCGCTGCCTTCACACCCTGACAAGCCTTATCTGGAGGCACCAGCAAGGGAGAGAGCAAACCACCTGGAAGACTAAGCCCATCGAAAGGTGCTTTGGAGAGAATCAGGCTTCAGGTGGGCAGGTTATTGAACTTGGACTGAGCCTCTGAAGTCCACACTTGTTCATCTGCATGATCAGCACCTTGGTCTACACCGGGGGACATTTTGTGACTTACTCTGCCAATGTTCAATAGATGGTTCAGATAAACCAAACATCACAACACCTCTTAAGTGTCTTAGGGACTTAAATGACTTGGAGACCTTGGGGAACATCACAAAGAAAACTAATTGAGTTAGACAACCAAAGAACAAACTTCCTTTTTCCCTTCTGGCTCCATTCTCTTAAAGGAAAATACTCATACTTCATTGTTCCGGCACAAGGCTTAGTGATGGTTGGGTAGATCTGATATGCAATTTTACAAATAATACACCTGAAACACAGACAGAAATGTATGAAGGATCATGCACTGTTGTTGGAAAGCCCCTTATAGCCAGTTCCTGGAACACAATAGGAAGGATTTCGGAGAAAAATTATCAGTAATACCACTTTCTATTACTTCGTTCAAGTACAGGGTAATATGCAGCAAGTCCAGTGTTTTCTAACAGTTACATGATAATAGGCATTGAGGCATTAGACAGCAATCTGTGTTTGTCATCAAGTTTGTTACACAAACAAATATGTGTGCAAAGTACCCATACTATAAAACCTGAAATATTGGGTGCAGGAACAGTAATGGAACATACAGGATCTGAATAAGAAACCAACCAAAGTTTAATGTAGGTAAAGTGGAAAACTAAAGCCTAGAAATACTGAATTTTGCTATTACACTTACCTACTGGCAAATTAGATTACGTTATGGAAGCAGCACAAGATGTCACTTTAAGATTATTTGAAAGATGCAAGTATCTTCTGTAAGAGATATTCACTTTACTTAAGGAAAATATACCAACGAGCTTCAGTAATAATTTTTTTTACAATTGTTTTCTAAGACAGAAACAAGCCAATTGAGGATGTCAACACATAGATATTACTAGAACCAACTAGTCAGAAGACTCCAGCCTGCTTCCAGCCCTGCTGTAAGCAGGCTGATCTTAAGTACTCTATTCTGGACAAACTTTATTTCTATAAACAACACTTAATTTCTGCAGGCAAAGGCATGGGGTTGATTTTCTGAGGTCTAAAAAGTGCTTTTATCATCTTTAGTAACCTAAAATCCTAAATGCCACATCCTCAGATGCCACGCTAAACTGAAAGGAAGGACAGTGTACTTTGAAATGTAGGAAACGCTGGAACAGGAGACTTGCCTTGTGAATCAGCAGAAAGTTCTTAAAGCAGAGACTCATGGAGAAGGATGCCAAGTTGCTTCGTTGCTCAGTAGTCATCAGAAAAGTAAAAGAATTACAGGAAATTAGTAAGGAGAAAAACAAACCCAAACCCCGCAAACCTCATTTTACAATCATAAACACAAAGTACACTTTAATCTTGAATATTGTCTGTGCTCTCAGCCAGTCTGTCTCAAAACCAGTGACATTCTTAAGGACAGAAATAGATAAAATAAAGATTAGTGGTAGACAGCAACTTCTCTGCAAGGAGAGAAAATTCACAAACTTAGAAAATCAGAGAAGCATGAGATGCACAAGGATCACCTACAACATCAGAAATGGCACAAAGAAGGTAAATAAGAAATAAGTATTCATCATTTCTCCCAGTGTAAAGACTGGGAGCAGTCAATTATATTCTCAGGGAGTTGCTTTTGAAGCACATCACTGAAAGGGCTCAGCGCAGGTCACTGTGTCAAAGAGGAGTCAGACAAATCAATGAAGGGCTGGATCAAATAACAGGGATCAAATGATGAATCAGATCAAGCTTGTGGCTTAGAAAGTCCTTACTCTGTTGTGTGTTCGAAGCAGAAAACTCGTCCTTTAATAGTAAGTATGACACTTTATTTCTTTATTTCTTACAACTGTTTTCCTAGGCAACAGTCGTTAGCCACCAGAATCCTACTCACTGTTAAAAAAAAAAAAAAGCTGCATGACAATTTCCATTATCCCAGACTGCTAGAAGGTATGTTTCAGTGGTTTTTCACAACTGAGATTCATAATGTATTTTCCATTAGTGAACAACAGGGAAACTCAGTATAAGCAACAATAAATAAGCTAAAATAAGAATCATTGCAAATCATTCTGAAAGTAAGAGCATGCCATGACAGTTCCTGAAAGCCCAGAGCAGCAGGCAAGAAATAACATAGGATACAGAATCAGTAAAGTTACTTATGCATCCTTTCCTATTTTCCCCATATCCAAGAGAGAAAAAAAAATAAAATAAAAAACGGCCACAATCCCTTCTCCCCGCAGTCCCCACACCCGACACCATGAGAATATCAGCTGGTAAAATCCACCTAATGCTTTATTTGAACCTTCTCTTTAAGAATATTTAGACTACTGTACTCCTTCAAAGAAAAAGCCAAGGTAAATTAACAAAGTGCGCTGGTACTGAAAGAGAGTGTTGACATTCCCCATGCAGCAAAGCCTTGAATGAGATATATACTGCATAATTATTCATTAGCAAGTTTTAAGGGCATAAGTAAGGGTACGTAAAATAAGCCAGTTAGAGACACCCAAGAGAAAGGAGGACATGAGGACAGCTGTGGTGATCAAAAGAGCAAATTAGCAAACTAGCGGTGTGGACAATACCAGAAGTAAGGGACACTCACAGGGGCAGCCTTTGGGGCTGCCCCATGTCCCTGAGCAGAGCAGTAGCAGTGTTCACTTGCCTGTGGAGCTGCACATTGCCTCTCCATCCCTTCTCTGCCATGTTGAGGGACATCCACCTTCTCAAGGTGGATGGCGGAGCTGCATTGCAACAAGAAAGCCAAAGCCACGATGCATTCCCATGGTGGTTGCCCAAACAGGACTATATTTGTTGCACACAGCAGTGTAAAGTAAATTTAAGCAGAAATAGCAGAATACATTTCTCTGAAATGCTCAGAAAGCCTATTTGGAAAACTAAACAGTGCCATTGGCTCTAGTCCCCTAAGAACTGCAGCGGTTTCAGTGAATTTTTGGAGTCATCGGTGCCTGACACGGGTTTTTCAGCTAAGGTGCATTCTGTGAGCCCAATAATGTGCAGCCCAGCATCAAAGCAAAATATCTTTCCTCCTGTACAACGGGCCTATAACGTCTCTAGGAAGTAAGACTACTTACTAGGAAGAAAGACTACTAAAGGACAGTATCTTCAGCTGGTGCCAACTGGTACTGCTCTCCTAAACTCAGTGGCGCTACTCTAGTCCTTGCTAGCTGAAGAGCCAAAAGCTTCATAAATTTACATTATATTAGAAAAAGTTACCAGAAACTGGATGAAAGTGTAGGGGAAAATTCTTTTTCTCCTAGTCTATGGACAACTTATCCTTTATGTAAGTTAGGTGTCACCTTGAGGATGTACACCTGACTGTACCTTCTAGACACTAGCACAAGCATTAGCTATTAGGAAGAAATTTTTCACTCTGAAGGTGATGAGACACTGAAATAAGTTGCCCAGAGAAGTTGTGGATGCCTCATCCCTGGAAATGTTCAAGGCCAGGTTGGATGGGGCTTTGAGCAACCTGGTCTAGTGGGAGGTGTCCCAGTCTATGGCAGAGGGCTTGGAACTCAATGATCTTTAAAGCCCCTTCCAACCCAAACCATTCTATGACTCCTTGGAAGGTGGTGCTCCTGTAGCAGAACAGCACAGTCTAGGAAGGAATTTTCAATCTCCTCTTTCAAGAGTTTGGAAGCAGTTGCTCACTGCTCTGACTCTTTTGCTTGTTAATATCTTAAGCCTCCACTCCTTTGTTGAAATTCCCTGCATAGGTGGAGGCAGTCAAGGCAAATTCAGTCATTTCCCCCTCCCTTGGAATGGTGCTTCTCATATTCCTTTTTTGTTTTTTCAAACTAGCCAAAACTCTAGCCTCATTGGTTTACACAGTGTATTTACAGACATAACATTTTCTAAGCAGGATACTCAATGCATGCATGCTATTGACTTTACCAAGTCCACAGTCTCCCTGTGGGATGCTTTCTATTCATCTACCCTGTCCCAGATAGAGCAAACATTTCAGCATCCTCATCATACCTTAACATCAGCATTGATATTGGACACTAACCAGTCAACCACACAAATATCACCAACATGCTGCTGAGGGGGAAAAAAAAAAAAATATGTACAAAGTGAGGGCAATTTTCCATTAAGATAATAAGAGAAAATGAGAGTCTAAGATCTGCATGTCGTCATGCCAGTTTGCAAAACTGATGCTTTAAAAACAGTTAATCCCTCCCTCTGGGATTAAATTTGTCCAAATGACTGGCTGCTAAAATGCCTTTAAATGAAACCATGAAAAATATGAATAGCTAATGCCATCTGTAGAGACCTGGACAGGTCTGAGAGGTGAGTTAGTGCGAATCGCATGAAGTTCAACCAAGCCAAGTGCAAGTCCAAGCTGGATGGGGCTTTGAGCAGCCTGCTCTAGTGGGAGGTATCCCTGCCCATGGCAGGGCAGTTGAAACTGGATGATCTTTAAGGTCCCTTCCAACTCTAACCATTCTATGATTCTACGATTCTAACACTTCTGGGCTATGGGTCTCTAAAACAGTTACAGTAACAATGCACCTTGTAACACCATATATAGAGTAAATTGTTACTGAATTTGCCTAACCACAGAATCATGGAATTGTCAGAGCTGGAAGGGACCTCTAGAGATCACCCAGTCCAACTCCCCTGCTAAAGCAGGATTGTCCAGAGCACATTACTGAGGATGGCATCCAGGCAGGTCTTGAAGGTCTTCAGAGAAGGGAACTTCTCAGCCTCCCTGGGTAGCCTGTTCCAGGGCTCTGTCACTCTCATTGTAAAAAGGATTTTTTCTTATATTTGGATGGAACTTCCTATGTCCCAGCTTGTGCCCATTGCCCCACGTCCTGTCACTGGGAACCTCTGAAAAGAGTCCAGCTCCATCGTGCTTCAACCCACCCTTCAGATACTTACAGGCATCAATTAGGTCTCCCCTCAGCCTTCTCTTCTCCAGGCTAAAGAGTCCTAGCTCTCTCAGTCTTTCCTCATCAGGGAGATGCTCCAATCCCTCGATCATCTTTGTTGCCCTATGCTGGACTGTCTCCAATAGTTCCCTGTCTCTCTTGAACTGGGGGGTCCAGAACTGGACACCGAATTCCAGCTGTGGCCTCACCAGTGATGAGTAGAGTGGGAGTATGACCTCCCTCCCTTGACCCACTGACCACACTATTCCCTACACAACTCAGGATTTCATTGGCCCCCTTGCCCACAAGGGCAGATTGCTGGCTCATGGACAGTTTATTATCTACCCGGGCCCCCNTACCAGGGCCCCCAGATTCTCCTCAGGACTGCTTTCCAGCAGGTCCACCCCTAACCTATACAAGTGCCTGGCATTCTTCCTCCCCAGACACAGGACCCTACACTTGCCTTTGTTGAATCTCATTAGATTCTTCTCTGCCCAGCTCTCCAGCCTGTCTGGGTCATGTTGGATGGCAGCACAGCCCTCTCAGTTTGGTATCATCAGTGAACTTGCTCAGGATACACTGTCGCCTCGTCCAGGTCATTGATGAATATGCTGAATAAGACACGCTAAAATACACATCAAGATCTCTAGTACTCATTTATGTGAAAAATATCCTCAGTTGTTTTTTTAACTGGATTATCTGAAACTTGGTAAGCTTGTTAGATTTACAGTTTAAAAATAAATAAATAAAATTAAAAAAATCAAATCACTGATGAGTGATGAACCTGGAGCAAAGGCAGGAGGCAGCCAACAGAACAGAAGCATGGTTTTAAGTGGACATCAGATAAAACAGCATCAACACTGTATTCTCCATTTCTCCATTCAGGCAAAGAGGGAGAGAAACAAATAAGTAACATCTTGATTTGTTAGTGCTTAACAACTAATGTTTTGATTTTGAATCACCCATCCTGTAAGTGTCCATAGAAACAAGAGCCATAGTTTGCCAGGTGAGTTTTAAATAGTGCAAGGGGTTATTTTGGAAGAGTGAGGCCTTGCCTTTACAGAAGGGAGGAAACACAGACATCATACTGCTCCTTTACAGTGTAAAAAGCCATTTCATCCCTCTCCCCTTCTGTAATAAGACAGAAACAATACTTTCTGTATTTCCATCACAAGTGTATAAGCAAGGATAAATTAATTAATGTTTTCTGCTCCAGGCACAGGACTGGTCTAACGTCCTAGGAGGTTTACTAATGATGGAGTTTACTAATGACAGACTTCCTGAAATGCTCCTGCATGAGTACAACTTTCCATCCAGGGTCTCATATGTTAAACATCTTTCCACAGCCTAACTGAGACAGCATCCAGAGCCAGCTGGAGCTTCTGTGTTCAAGCCTGACCCCTGTAGGATTTTCCTAAATTAATTATTTTTTCAAACCAGAATACCACCAGGGGTCATTCAACATTTCAACCCAATACAACTGTTAGTAAACTGTTCCAACAATTACTGCCATACTTTGTTAAAAATACACACTGTAACTCAGGTTTCAGCTAGCCCAGATGTAGTCTTCAGACGGTGGATTATATCAAGGCTAAAGAAACATCTATTACCACGTTTTCTCCACATGCCTGCCCAAACAGTGAATTCGAGCCAGTTCTCTATCATTCACTGATTAAATTAAAATCAACTGAGCTTCCAGATTGTCTCCCTAAAGCACATTTCTCCCCATTTTAAATAGTTTACAGGGATCACCCCTAACCCTCTTCAGAGACCAGAACTAGAGCCTAGCTTAAGTATCTAACACTGCTGCAATCCCTACTAAAACAACGTTGCCTTTCTGGTCCATGTCCCTCCCTACGCTCACTAGCATGTTCTACCAGCTCACCATGTTAAATAGCATAAGGCAGAGATAGATGCTGTCAAGACTACCAGAAACCAACCTTCTCATTAAAAGGTCAAGAAGCATAATGCAACTACTAATCTATCCAAATCCTTCCACGCTTCTAGGTATAAATTATTTGGCATTGCTGGTTTAAACTATCTAACTTGAACTTACAGTGACGTTTGGCAAAAGAATACTAGATGTTGACTTGCCTTGTAAGTAATGAAAAAAAACATAAATCACATTATTATTTCCTAATGAAAACTCTTCATATTCAGAACAAGTTCTTTTGACATAAAATCAGCTTGTATTAGTGCTGTCAAAGCACAGGTGACCAGAAATACCAATCAGCAAGAAGGATCTTAACCATCAAAAGATTTTTCCATTGATTTCAACTTTGCTGAGACTTCAATGTTTATATCTCTACCAGAGATTCTATCATTACATTCATACATTCAGACCTTCAGTTGATAAAATATTTATAGTGCTTTCAGGCTCATTGACTTAATTGTCTTTTGAATATGGGCTGCAAAAAGGAAACTTCTCTGACTAAATGCTACTAAACCCTTTCTAGTGTCAGGAGACTTCTGCACACCAGCAAAACAGTAGCTAAGATTGGGAAGAGTGCTATGAATTAAACCAAATTACGTAGATATACCAGTTCCCATTGAAGAAGAGGGATCTTCTGAAGGTCTCCACTAGATAGAATAGCCCCCAAGACTGAAGTCTTGGCCCATGGAGGTTCACTACACTGTGGCAAGAGAAGCCAGGATTTTACCTTAAATATTTATCCATTATCTTAATAACTCTTGAAAAAGAAAGATTGTGACTTCTATTCAGCTCACTTTTCTAATGCTAAGCAAGAAACAACTCTAATAATAAGCAGATCGTTAAGACGAAGTCACGTGTTTCTCTTTCTGAAACGCTGATTTACCCTAGTACAAGACAGAGCATGTTACTCATTGTGGAGGACAATTAAGTCCCAGAAACATTCACTGCTGACTGGGAACAATTGGCACCATTATGTGATCAACAAATCTATGTCTTATGCGCATTCC
>VXBW01002689.1:599800-618594 GCA_013400375.1 Thinocorus orbignyianus | reverse complement strand
TTGCTACAGTCATCTAATATAAGCATAGAGAATAGGAGCAGTGGAAGAGGGGAGGAAGCTTAGATTGTGAAATTTGCCACTACCTCCTGTTTTTTCCTCACATGTTGTGATAAAGTACATATCTCAAAATCAGAAGACTAATGCAAGAACTATGAAATTCTAGAATAATAATAGGTTCTTTCTCATACGCCTTTTGATTTTTTTCCTAACATCCAAGATTAGCATTTATAAGATTCTCTTCAGAAACATGAAGGGTAGAGATGTACTTCAAGATGAAAACCAAAGCTGAGGTATTCACAAGAACTCACAATCCCTGTATTTGGCATCCAAACAAAAGATAAAACTCTCCAAATACTAGAAGATTCTAAAACATCATCAGGCAAGTTTCCAATGCAGATGCAGGGACTGGAGGTGGATGTGTGTATCTCCCTCTGAACTGTTCCAAAAATTATGGATTTTTATATAAATTGCTTTAAAAATTTAAAATATCCTCTAAATTTAACTTGAGCACTCTGCTTTAACAAAAAGATATGAGTCAAGGAGTTTATTATTTTTCTAATTGAAGTGAGACAAAAATTGTGCAAAAATTGCATTATAATAAAAGCTTAGTTTTTGAACAGTCTCAGAGTTGAAAGCTACTTTGGGCTTACTATTTTGTGAGCCCATTTCAAGAGATTTTATCTTTAGAACAACAACAAGACCATATCTTGTTTATCTGTATTTGATTACTTGACATAATACTGTTCTGAAAACACAAAACAGTTAAAAATTATGCTTATTTTCAGTATCAAACAAAAGTAATCAGAACATATTATTTTTTCCTTCCCTTACTTAGCAGAAAAATGCATGGTATTTAGGAGGAACAATGCCTGAGGATTTATGCAATTATGGATACATCTGTATTTTTTGTTTATTTGTTTTTTATTTTTGTTCACATTCTTCTTTTGCTTCATTTTTCCCTATTCACAGCACAGGCTCAGCACCCTCCTTGCTGATTTTGAAGACACACATAGAAATTGTTCTGGCGATGCTCAGGTCCCAAAACACATACAAAACTGAGCTATTGATCCCAGCAGTCTGACATGCTTTCTGGAAGCTGAGATTTAAGCAAGGATATATAGAGATCTCAGGAAAGTTAGGGCAAATTTTATAGCATCTATGAAATTTGCAAAAGTAAAGTTTAATTTGAACCTAGTGAACTGAGAGAGGTACACGTCCACCTTTCAATTTTGGCGTTCAGGTTAACTATCATGGTGCTAATGATGTCTTTCTCACTCTTTCCTTTTTCACCTTTCAATACAGGCATGAAAACATCTTCCCTGAAATTGTAAATACATTAATCATTCCACATAATACTCTGTCTTTCCTCTCCTTCCCCTAGTTTGAGAAATATGTCCCAAATATGTCACATCATCACTTTCTGACTCTCGGGAGGACAGGAAGACAGAGACACACAGTAGGCATTGTTATAACAGGTGCTACTACTAATTGCATAACGATAATTTTATAGCAATTACAGTGATGGCAGAAGTGCAAAAACTCATTCCAGGGAGCTTTTCTCCTCATTTATAAGCAGTAAACATTCACTACTTTAATTAACACCATAAACCAAATAAAGTAATTGTTTCTTTAATGTGTAGAACCACCAGGCACTCTATACAGTAGAGTGGCAAAATTGGATAAGTCCTCCATAAGTAAAACAAATGAAAACATTTTTTTGTCTACTTTAAACCATACTATAGTATAGGAATTTCTTTGGGGGGAAAGAAAAAATACCTTTAAATTATTTAAAACACTGCATTTTAAACCAGGAGCCCAGCCACATGTAATTTATTAAAAGATAACATAAGACTCAGCTTTTATGAGCACATACTGATTTTCCTCCGGATTTAAAAGTGTTGATTAAATATAACTAGAAGTGGAAACGTGTCCCACAGCAAGTGTTTTATTTGAACAGTGGAAAGAAAGAGACTTCCATTAGAGATCCCTTAGGAGTACCTGTAAGACCACTCACAGACCAACATCTCTTTATATTAAGGCACTGCACAAACACAGGACAAAAAACTCTGTCCAAACCCAAAGCATCAGTAAGAAGACCACAGAAAGAATGCTCGAGCGAAGTACTTTTGCTAAAAAAATTTTACAGGTCATTGAGTAGACCTTATCATGGTTTAGGAATTTACCAGCTTTACAAGTAAATTAAACTTTAAATAATTTAACAATACTTTTAACTATTTGTAACTTCACCGTCCGAAGTTTTTAACTTGAGCTAGAGCTTTAGAGAACACAAACCAAAGAAAGTATTCCTCAAAGAAAAGCTGAAAAGCACTGAAGTCTGTATTTCCATTAACTAGAACTAGGTGAGAATCAGACTAGCATCAGTAATCAGAAAATTACAAATGGGCTAATACTTAGATTCAGTCCCTCCAGAGGCTTAAAATTAAAAACACCCACCTGACATATTTTTTAAGAAACAGAAATAAATTTGTATGCTATGTCCATATGTACAAAGCTTTATATTACCATTAACCTGCGTAAGTGCTCTGTCCTGAAGTGGTGGTTCTCAGGCACTGATCTGAAGTTCATGCCGAGCTCCTGCCCATGCCACCAGCCTCTTCGACATCTCTTGGCTCCTGGTTGATGGCTGGGGATTAACAGCACTGGAAACTAAACCCCAAAGTTTCCTAAAGGGATGTACTTTAAACCTGTTTTTCATCCTGGTTTAAACTTTATTTACACATGTATTTTAATATACATTGAAGTCTTTGGCCAGTTTTAAACAAATCATGCCACTTTGCTCTAGTGAGATCTCACCTGGAATACTGTGTACAGGTCTGGAGCCCTCAGTACAGGAAGGACATGGACCTGATGGAGCAAGTCCAGAGGAGGGCCACAAAAATGATCAGGGGGTTGGAGCACCTCTGCTACAAGGACAAGCTGAGGGAGCTGGGGTTGTTCAGCCTGGAGAAGAGGAGGCTCCAGGGAGACCTAATAAGCAGCCTTCCAGCACCTGAAGGGGACCAGCTGAAGGGACAGGAAGGCTGGGGAGGGTCTGTTAACAAAGGCCTGCAGTGCCAGGATGAGGGGCAATAGCTTTAAGTTGAAAAGAGCAGATTAAATCTGATATTAGGAACAAGTTCTTTACTCTGAGGGTGGTGGAACACTGGAACAGGTTGCCCAGGGAGGCGGTTGAGGTCCCTTCCCTGAAGATATTCCAGGTGAGGCTCGATGAGGGTCTGGGCAGCCTGGTCTAGTTGGGGGTGTCTCTGCTGACTGCAGGGAGGTTGGACTAGCTGACCTTTGGAGGTCCCAGACCATTCTATGATTCTATGATTCTATGTTCTTAGGTGTTTAATGAATATCAGCAACCTCACACTGCGAGGAGCTTGGGGAAGATTGTCCCCAGGAAAGGAGAAACTAAAGCACCCACTCAGCAGTTATCAGCATTGCCTCAACTATAAACCAGTCAATGCTTTTTCCCTGATGGAAGTTTGTAAACATAGGAAGGGGGGCAGGAAGTCCCTGCTGTGTGGGGTGGCTTAGGTGACAGCAGGAGGTCAGAGTGGAAAGAGAGGAAGACAAACTGTGGTTATTACGGTGGGAATGAGATGCAGGGGCAGAGGGTACAGACCCGTGGGATATTTTATGCTGCTCCTCCCACTATTCATATATGTATAGACATTTATATTTTTTTAAGGTTCCATCTGGAAAATCTGGCATGGGATTTACAAAGTTCCTGTCCAGCCTCCTGATTGAAAGGACAGTGCAGAAGTATGAAGCCTGGAAATTCCTGTTAAACCTGTAAAACTCCAGAATCTAGCTGAGTCAACTGTGAAACAACATTTTTATCATTTAGAAAATTCTTCCTCTCCAGAAAGTTTTCAACCCAGTTTGGGAGGTTTCCTAGGTGCCTTAGGTCCCCCGACTCTACAACAAACTAAGCAACCAATGTGCTGTAAAAACAAGGTAATCGGGCAAGGGGACAGACTGATACTTAAATCAAACATGCCGCAGGCGCAATGCGTCTTCAGATGAACCAGCATTTTCCAGTGACAATGCTCGAAAGCCTCTGACCAGCTGTACTGAGAACTCAGGAACCACAGGTCCTGTCAAACAGTACCACAGTGCCCCTCCCCATCAATTAATTTCTTAACAGGCATTGCACTAGGAGAACAAGGAGGCCGTTTGAAGGACTCAGTGGGGACAAAGGAAGCCTTGTGAACTTACCCAGAAATGTCACATGGCCAAGCCGGAAGATAAATCTGACAAGGATGTTCTAGGCAGAATAATGCTCAAAACAGTTTGTAGTCTGGTTTTAACTGGTCATTGCCGAACAGAACAGAAGCTGAGCAGTTCAGTGGCACAAAAGAATGTATACACTACTCACATCATTTACCCTGATAAAGATTAAGAGTGACGGCTGATCTGCTACAGACCACCACCTTATCAGGGCACCTGTAAAGACCAGAACGGAATCTTGATGGTGGCTTGGCAGCAGGAACTACCAAGGTCATGGCCAAGGATGCTGACCAGTATTGGTTCACAATTTTTTGTGCTCCTCCTGTCGACAGGTAACTTTCATCTCATATTTTAAATACACTGCAAACTATTTGGAGCCAACATCTTGTTGCTATTCTCAATTTGTATGGCAGCTGGCAAAGTGGGGACCAAGTCCACTATTCTGCACTACAAATAGCACCAGTACCACACTGGAGAGAAAAGAAAAGGAATAAAAAAGTCAAAACTGAGCTCTACCACATGCGCTGAATATGTTGACTTTAATCCCATGGAATGGAGGAAAGGTAAAGCCTTTGCACGTGATTAAAGACGCATTCATATTTAGGCTGGAGTTTACAGTCATCAAGAAGTTAATCACACAACTGACATAAATCCTAGTCTAGACAAAGCTTTGTACACTGAAAGGGGTAAAAATACAGTGCAACAGCATGGAAGATAGTTTCAAGCCCTTGCATGGGATCACTGAGACCATTTCAGCTAAGGCTAGAGATTTTAACCACCAGAGATTCATGCCTGCTTCCACTGTCTTAGCATTTTACTGTGCCTTTAAACACACAGTCTTACTTCAAAGCCCCTCAGATATGGATCTCCCAAATCCACACCAGTTATTTACAAAGGCAATTTTGCATATTCAGGTCCAGCGTTTGTTAGGCACTGCACAACAGTGAGAACATGATGATACTCAACCCTATTTTCCAGAAGTCCTTCACACCTCATGCAGCAGGTTTGATTCTTGCTCTGTTTAAGCCAATCTGCACATCTTTCAATGCCTCATGTGACAAATAACAGAAACAGTGATGCAGAGGGAGAGTAGGAGATTAAGAGACAGGGAAAGAACAAGCTTGCAGCTAAGGCACTGTGTGCCCCACAGTCACTGTCAGAGACTCTGAAATCTTCAGCCAGGTTTAAATGAGCATCTTGAAAAATTACTTTAAGAAACACATGCATCTATACAAAAAGGTAATTTAAAAAAAAAATAATCATTGTTCGCTGAAAGGTAAGGATGTGCAGCAATAAGTTTTAAGTTGTTCTCAGTGCTAACTGTGATTAAAGAAATCTCTAGAAACTGAGGACTGGTGAGGCAAGGCAGTATGAATGTGAACTGCTGAGAAGCAAGAAATGCGGAGATAAAGAAAGCTTTGTGAGGAGGTGGATAACTTATACCCACACTGCTCGATGAGACGCAGGAATAAATCTAAACTTCTATTGCTGCTGTTATACAGGCTGTCAAGCAATTATTTCTGGCCTTAAAAATAGACCATTTCTGCCACAATAAGAGGAGCACAGAGCAGAAGGCAGCACAATGTGTGCAGCCCCAAGCTCACACAGCGAGCTGGGTCCAGCTGTATTCACCAGCAGAGGGAATAACGAGAGGAGGCTGGCAAGGAGGAGCAAGGGGCTGTGTAACTTCCAAAAAGCAAAGAGTCTATGTTTCAGTGGGGAGTTATGTTCTGAGGGCTTTCATCCATCAGATGCCACAATTTTTTTCTCCCACTCTCCTCTGCTTTCCTACTCCTCAGCGTGTATATTACTCTTCTGCAACTTCTGTGGCCATAGAACCAGTCTTGCTGTGATAAGCATCTTGGCAGAACTTCGGATACAAGAAAAACATCCTTCCTGGCAGGTGCAATTCCCTGCAACACTGTAGGATCAAGTACAGCAAGGGCTAAATTAAATCTGAGGTTTATTAATACCAATTTTGGGTAAAGCCTCTACCTACTATCCTAATATACAACACTAACTTTCCCAGCTCAGGCTATGTCAGGGTGGGGTTGCTCTGAAGTGCAACTATTTTTGCTAGAATCTCAGATCAGACACCAGTGTACTAAAATAAAAATGTCTTCAAACTTTTACATTTATTTTCCTAGATTTATTTTTGGTACTGATTCAACTGCGATACTAGTATCACTGTGATAAGAGAAGGCAGGTTACATTATTCTAACTGTGAAAATACAATTCAAACTGTTTGTCTCTGGGAAATGTTTTCTATGCACTTTTAAGTATGGAAACTCAAAACGACAAGAACATACCTGGATTTGCATGCAGCAGGAAAGTACCTACTAGGCTGCTGCTATCTTTGCTGAGGAGCCCTTGAAATGAAAACAAACCAACTGCAAATCACACTAATGGGAAGGCTGTCACTTCTGGATTCAACCATAGAAATGAAATATAATAGGGGAAAAGAAATATTGGCTTCATTCCTAGACACAAAAAGTAAATCATCTGCAGAGAGAATGGCACTCTTCTCCTCCCCCTTCATCCCAAACCAGATATCACATCTATGGAAGTGTCTATACAGAAACTTTCCCACCTTTAGATAATTTAACTTAAAAAAGAAACAAAAGGAAAAGAATCCCACAGAACAGCTGTATATGTTTTGGAGACTATGTATATTTATTAAATACATGATAAAATTATCTACAAAATTTAACAGCTTCCTGAAGTTAAACAACAAAATATGTAATCTCAACAATACCAGTAACTTTAGCTCAGCTGTAAATTTCCACAGGTTCCTTGGAGAAACTGGGGAGATCCAGGTAGAAGATATTTCTACATATATAGAGGCCTGAGGACTAAAATATTCTCAGTTTCCTGTCCTAGTATCTCAAGATGGACAGCTAAAATATATTAGGACTCATTGTCCCTTAAATCTTCCACCCTGGGCTCAGTGACTCCTCAGGAAGTATAGTCCCTCCATTCTGTCCCCCTGATGACCCAGGTCACAGAAACTAAGGCAAGGCAAAGAGTTTCCCCCTCTTAGATGCACCAACACATACTTTTAAAGGACCAGAACATATTAAATAGCAAACAAACTAGTAATAATATCCAGCACAAATATCATATAATTGAGGTTTTATAAGCTTTGTTTTTGTATCATCTAATCCCAGGCTTGAGTCCATGTTCTGTGAAGCTTAGGAAGAATCAAGCATTTGAACAACACATATTTGCAAGTGTCCTTTCCCATTTAGACATCAAAATGAATGATCTCAAATGAGAAGTGGAGACTTTTTGAAACATGCATTTTTAATCCAGGTACTCATATGGGATGTGGGACTTTCCGAAAAGCTTCGCTATCAAGTGACAGGTCAGCACTGGAAAACCCAGCTTTCACTCATTTGTTACCTCTGTGATCAGAAAAGAATAGTTGTGTACTCAGCACTCAGCCTTCTGAAGAATATATTCCAGTCCTCCAGAGCTCTGGTATCTGGCAAATTTTCAATATCGCATACTTGCTGACTATCCTAGCATGCTCCAGGATAATGTTGAATTACAAACCCAGCCCTTTGCACAAAGTGTTCCCGTATTCTTTTCAAAAGATTTCCCTCCTCCACCCAGAAAGTTAAAGAAGCGATTCAAGCTCTGCTGTGGAAATACCAAGTTAGTGTTTTAGCTAAGACAAGCGCAAAGCAGGGAGAATAGAGGTTTACAGAGAAAGAATCACAGAATTCTCTAGGTTGGACGGGACCTTTGAGATCATCTAGTCCAAACATCAACCTAACTCTGATAAAAAACAACCACCATCACTAAGCCATGTCACTGAGCAGTATATCAACCCATCTTTTAAATACCTCCAGGGATGGTGCCTCAACCACTTCCCTGGGCAGCCCGTTCCAATGCTTAATAACCCATTCAGTGTAAAGAAATTTCCTGATATCCAATCTGAACCTCCCNCTTTTCTGCCAGGCAGCTCTCCAGCCACTCTTCCCCAAGCCTGTAGCACTGCATGGGGTTGTTGTGACCCAAGTGCACAGCACTTGGCCTTATTGAACCTCATCTCATTGGCTTCAGCCCATCAATCCACCCTGTCCAGATCCCTCTGCAAAGCCTTTCTACCCTCAAGCAGGTCGACACTCCCACTTAGTTTATTGTCATCTGCAAACTTACTGAGAGTGCACTCAATCCCCTCATCCAGATCATTGACAAAGATGTTAAAGAGAACCAGCCCCAGTACTGAGCCCTGGGGGACACCACTCATGACTGGCTGCCAACTGGATTTAACTCCACCGCCACTCTCTGGGCCTGTCCCTCCAGCCAGTTTTTAACCCAGCAGAGAGTACTCTCATCCAAGCCATGGGCAGCCCGCTTCTCCAGGAGGATGCTGTGGGAGGCTGTATCAAAGGCCTTACTAAAGTCTAGGTGAACAACATCCACAGCCTTTCCCTCACCCACCAAGGAACAAGCCAGAAGCCCTAATGAGAAATTAAAGCAAGGAGGGTGCCAAAGCCACATGGGAAAAAAATGTGTTTCTCATCTTTTACATGTAAAGAATTGAGAGCAAAATGAACAGGAAACTACAGTGTTCAGATCAGAGATGACCAAAAGAAGCATGAATCTGAAGGAAGCAAGAGAACTCAAAGTAAGTAAGTATGCAACAACTAGGTTTAAAAAATAGATTAAAAAAACCCAGATGGACATTTGCCATAATGCTGCCTCTTACAGGCTGAATGATACTTGCTATGCACTAAACTGCACTCTCAAGCACTCTCAACTGCACTCTCAATGACTTGGGACGAACATGGGATATTTTTTTTAATCTCAAAAAGTATCTAGTAGCCACTTGATAGTTGGGCTGGCTGTTCTTATCTAACATCTCTGCACAAGAGATAACTTGAAGGATCTGATGGGTGTTTAAGTCAAGAGTGTGAGCAAGAAAAGGTTTTCCTAAGGAAATTATTCTTCTGGAAGGAAGAGAGGAGCAGCCCTCCACAAACCCTCTCCCCCAAGCCCTGTCAGGCCAGCCAGTGCAAGGAAGAGAGGTACCGCACTGAGCCAGCTTCAGATGCCTAGCACCAGCATGTGACAGAATGGCATCAGGCCATTCATGCAAGACAAAACGGTACCATTCTGCAGAGTAAATACATAAGTAGCCTCTTCAGTTTAAGGCTGAGCCACACTAATTCCACTGTTACTGCTCGTACCACACTTGATAGATCAGAAGCCAGTCTCCGTTCCTGTCTGCCTAGCATCTTTTATGATTATTGAAGGCACAAAGGTAATTTTAAAGAAAAATAAACATCCCTTTCTGCTTATCTTCTGTGACTTGCTTTGGAATAAAGGTACTTGGCAAAATCTTCAAGCTTAGCAATTTAAGTTAAGCACTTAATTCCAAGTTTAGAGACTTAAATACAAACATCCACACACCTACCTCTTCGCTGAGCATTTATGAAAGAGCCTTATTTTTAATGAAAACAAAGCCCTGGGAGTTGAAGACACTGAGAACATCTGAGAATTGCAGCTTAAGTCAATACTAGACTCCAAAGCTGAACAAAATCAACCCTCTTTGCTTTATATATAGCTGACTGGTTAACAATTCCAGCCAAACATTTTCTCAAGTTTCCTTGATGAGTCATACCAAACACTGGTTAGCTTCATGGCAACAAGCTTGTATGCAAGTAATAGAACATAAAAATAAAATAATTAAAAGATGCAAATCGGCAGTATTTATGTAAGACCTGTATCCACACTGACTATTAACTAGACATGGCAGAAGACTTCCAAAAATGCATTTTCTCCATTTCTAAGGAGGCTTTCAGTCCTTATTGCATGACTTGATAGGTATGGAAGAGATGGTTTTCAGTTATGCTCAGTCTTGATTCTTGTTTTCATTCACCAGTTTCATCCAAGATTTCATCAAAGGAGATTGTGGCACTGGCTAAAAAAAGCTACAGCTGCTAGCAAATATACTAATACAGTTGTACAGCAAATTTAAGGTCACCTATGGGCTGATCAGGAGATTTTAGGATCTATGGTTTGGCTCCACTATAAGGCAGTTTCACAAGTGACAAAAACATGAGTAACAGCTATACCTTTAAATAAAGATTTTTCAGTTTAACATAAAACAAGCTGTCACAGTTTAGGCCAAGTTGGCCAAAGACAAGACAACAGATGCCCTCCCCATCCCCCTAGTATCCTCCCCAGCCCATACCAGTATCATGAGGAAAAGGGAAAGCATCTTCAGCAACATTTTCCTATTGAAAATACTGCTTTGCTTTTGGATTTAATGTAAATACATCCCTGTTTGAGCACTCATTGAAAGAAGACGAGGCCATCAGCTCAAGTTTGGTGTGACCTCCCTCTTCTAAAGTGAATCACGACATTCAGAGTTTCCCCATGTTAGCTTTTGCCTCTCTTTCACCTGTTCTAAAGAGCAGGTCCCAGTGCACAATGTATACCTTTTTCATGCTATTTCTTAAACTCTAATATTCTTTTTCAAGAAGAAAATTTATTCTATTTGACAATGTTTGCAACACATGGGCAGATTGTAGCAGCCTTATTTCTTACTCCTTCTCTTGAAGATACAGATAGGTTTGCCCCAAGCAGGTCTTGATCATCATTGGTTTGCTCCAAGCAGGTCTTGATCATCATTGCCCACTTCCACCACTGAAATACATAGATGTCCAAGTAAACCCAGGCACCAAAATAATCCAAGCAGATAAATTTCAGCTCCCAAGAATACATCTGTCACCCGTACAAAGTCTTCTGCAGCAGCTTCCCAGCTGGTTCATGTTTGACAGCAGCATCTGAGAATGGTAAAACACTCAGAGCTGCTGAAGATGGTGAGGGTATCCATCGTGTCACACTTTCCAGTAGCAGCTGTAGCAAAATAAAGTACATGATGTGTTGCATATACCAGCTGAATGCCTGCCTACAATCCTTTGTCCCCTGCTCTCACAACATTTAAAAGAAAAAAATTAAAATGATAATTCTGCATGATATTGGCATTATTTTCTAAAGCCTGAAAAGATGCTCCAGTACCTCCTGGTCATTTCAGAAACAAATGCCCATCTGCACTTTAAAAACTGGGTCCACTAGAAGTGCATTTCAGGGCCTTGTCAGCTGATTTTCAGGAGCAACATAAGGTAAAGTAGGTGACATGGTTAGATGCCTTCCTTATGCAAAAACATAAGCTGCAACCCAATACCACACTGGCAATTACGATCCTGTTAAGATTTTTCACATGAATACTTATAATAGGTCTCCTGTCATACCAGCCAGGACGACCTATACACTGTGGTACAGAGCAGCAGCTTCCACCTGAGGACCTGGAACATTGTCCCAGGTCTATAGGAAAGGTCTTCTGAAATAAAAAGAAAGATGCGAATGGAAAGGGGAAGTGATTTTTCGCAGACTTTCCAGGCTATGAAGCAATCTGTAGCATGATCAGTAGGAAATGACCACAGACCTCATGATGACACTAAGAGTCTGTACACGGAAACATTTGAGAAACCCTATTCTTGCTCATTTGATCATCACACAGAAATTGTTAAAGTCAATGACTTCACTAGAATGGAAAAAACAAACAGTTCAATTTGAAATATAGTTCCATAACATTTTTTCTCAGACACTTTAGATGACTTCTTCAGAGGTGACAAGTTCAAAAGAACGATATCCATCACTCCTACAATTTCTCCTATTCAACGCTCTTTCCTCCTGAATTGTCAAAATAGAAGAAAGTCAAGGGAGAAAAGGAAAAGAACCAAGAAATTATGAGAAAAATTTGAAAATTGAGTTGGAGTGCAAAGAGTGCATAAGGAATAAGAGAAAAAAATATATATTAATAGAATAAAACATGAAATTCCATCCTAGAAACAGCTTTTTTTTGATCCACACATTCAAAGGTATGCATAGTTACTTTAACTACTGAAGAGTGGTTTCCAAGCTTAAAATCAAATGCATGTGTTTACAAAATAAAGAAGTTGAAATCAGTACTGCAAAACAGAGTCAGCCTTATCTAGTCCATCATTAATTAAACCTGTGCTGGAATATCTATTTAGATGAGTTCTCTCATCTGAGTGCTATTCCAGAATTAAGAAAGATTTCACTTCACCTGCAAGTGCTGTACAGTTACCCAGAAACAAAACCCTCTCTCTTTCAGAGTGGTTAGGCAGGAGGTTACTCTGCAATAGCTAATCTAGAACCATTAGGGAACCATACTAATTTTCAGTGAGGATAGAGGTTATGGAGCCTTTTTACGAGCCATTACAGTTCCTAATACTAAATCTCTACTGCTATAAATGAAAGTAATCTTCTGACGAATTTTTATTATTTTCATGTATGATTTTTTGTTGTTGTTTTAGCCGTATTTTTTTTGTTGTTGCTCTTGGCACTTACATAAAAAAAAAGCTTTTTTTCTTTCTGAGAAGACAGTGGGAAGAATCCCTGGAATGCTTTTGCATATCTGAAAAAATGGGGGGAAAATATCCCCAGTTTCTTCACTGTTAAATGTTACTTTTCCTGCTTTCTTAAATTGAATGAAAGTTAAACTACGAGCATTTTAAAGCTCAGTTGTGTAACTCTAATGTTCCTAGTCAGGTGTGAAAAATATTTACACTTACAGATACAAAAAGATTTATAGATACAGTTAATGAAGATTCTAGTGGACTGTTCAGCCTGCTTTGCATCAGAAATTTAAATTGCAAAATTCTTAATGTAATGCTGAATCTTAGATTAGAAATAATATCTTGACAATTTCCCAGTCAGGTACTTCGCAGCACCAGGCACCTCCCTAACCCATGCTGTGTGGGTCTCCATGAGCTGGATCATACATGAGCAGGGAACTGCCAGGGGAATTTGGGGAAAACAATTGGAAATCCACCTCTGGTTGCCCCAGCAGAGCATCCCGGAAGCCCTCCCATGGAGCATGCATGGGGGAAACCCACGTGAATTTGCACCACAGAGTGTTGAATGCCAACCTCTAGGAAAGGGCAGAAAGGAACAATGGAGAGAAAGGAAGAAGCAGAGGGAATGCTGGGACCAACAGACACAACAGAGTTGGGAGTCCTACATGACAAAAGGTGAACAAAAAACTTTCTCAGCAGTTCCACTGTGGCCTCCCAATCCACATCCTCCTGAACTTTCTTCTCTTGACTTAGTTCAACAAATAGATGCCGCCAACATGCAGCTCGAGCCAAGCAGATGTGGTGAACATGTTGACTACGATGAAGAGGCCCATGAAAGATTATGGGCACCATGGGAACAGAATAAAGACCATAAATATTTTCAGAATCGGGACTGCAGCTAGTAATCATGTTTAAGAGGTATTTGGACAATACGCTTAATGCGTATTTAACTTTTGGTCAGCCCGGAAGTGGTCAGGCAGTTGGAATAGATGATTGCTGTAGGTCCCTTCCAACTGAACTATATTGTTCTGGTTTATTCTGTTCTATTCTAATCACTTAATTTTGAAGGGTTAGAGAAAAAAGAAGCCTCTAGAAAGACTATTAAATACAGACAAGTGTTAGTTCTTAGTAAAGCACTAGTTTGAGTAGCCACGCCACTAGGGCCACTGCACAGCACTGAGTAAAACACTTTCTGATCCATTCTGCTAATAGTCTGTTTCAGATACACACTAGTAGCTGATACATAGAATAGTGTTCACTTTTTAACCGAAACACTCCTAAACATATACAAGCAGTTCCTTGTCACTCCTGTGGTGTAAAAGTGCTAGAGAGTAGCCCTGGGAAGAAATCACGGATGTTTTAAAAGTGGCATGTATGTGACCTATTTCTTCCATGGGACATACAGTTGAAAACCAGGGACAGCTTAGTGTGAAGTACAGAATAAAAATGCCAGAGAGAAAATATCACCAGTTTATGCTAGCCAGTCACACCAGGGCAAGCTTTTCTGTTTAGAACAACACTTTAATTCATTTTAAATGGGACTTTGTCAGACTTCCAGTCAAGGGCTACAATTTAGAGTTAGCTGCCTTTGGTAGACATTGGCACCTGCCCAACAGAATTATGAGAAAACACACCGTGGCCTTTGTTTTATTGGCTATGAGACACAGACCTTGAGCCATTTTACTCTTTTCTGATGCTACCTCTGTTTCTCTCTCATGCTCTTGGGAAGACAGGATTTTTTTCCAGTTCATTCCAAAAAAGCCCTAGGTGACCCTCAGTGGCCTGATTTTTAATTTGACATCTAGAAAGGTTTGTTCTAGGTTACCACATGAGCTATATTATAGCAAGAGAGGTGTGTGTGGCACATCACGGGTCACTGTGCTCAAGAACCCGGCTAATTGCATGCACCTCAGTATAGCAGCCACAGCTTGCGTCCCCTCTTCCATCTACTTGTCTTAAAATAACCTCACCTATACCAAGAGGTCTGACACACAGAGACATCAAAATAGCAGTTAGGTGAATCACACTCAGAGCTGCATACGTGTCACAGTCATGATTTCCTAAAAGGCATTATGCAACCCTTCATAGTCACAGTACTTGTTACTACCAACAGCCTACTGTTTGCTAAAGCTTCGGGCTCCCAACCTCCACACACGAGACTGCTCACATATTGAAAGCCAAATACAAAACCTACTATCTGCAGCACAAGAGTCTTATATGGTAATTTCACCTGAAAAGGAGTTAAACTGTAAGCTACGTATTCAGTGGTGTCAAACTGCTTCAATTCAGGGGCATCAAAACTATTTTTTTTATTCCATGACAATTAGGAAAAGTAGGGGTGTTTTCTTTTCCCTAAGTAAAACCATGACATTTCCCACATCCTTCCTTCCTGAAATGACCTACTTTCATCATTGCTGGTAGTAGGAGAGTCTGAATTATTTTGAACTGCTGCTTAGACTTTGACTATAAGTTTTAAAATTTAAACAACTTAGAACAAAATATCATTGCTTTTTATCCTATGCATTTTATCTCAGAGTTTGAAAATGATAACTGATTATGAAACAAATTTATAAGAATTCCTAAGTTCACATTGAGATTTTCCAGTTGCTCTCCTGACGTTATCACATTGTACACAAAGGTCTTACGCCAAATATGTGCCTAAAACTTTTCCAATCTTCTTCAAATCCCAGTTACAAATGAAGAGTTAGAAACCCAGAAATTTAAGAGGTCTGGCTTCAGGTCTTTACTTCCAGCTACACTTCCAGTTATAGAAGAAGAAGAATTTCTAGTGAAATCCCACAGGCTTTGTGGATTCTTCAAAGCCTTTCTCTCATGGCAGAAAGCATAGAAACTTCCAGGATGTGCAGATTTACTCACAGCATGCAGTCTTCCAGAATTATCTGTTATGGATACCAAACACCAAACACTTTGCCTCCAGCGGTGGAAAAAGGCCAGTGCCTTTGACACAGTGTTATCAGCATGACTGATCCTATGAGTCATTTTTGCAATGGAATGAAAATCTTGACTCTCCAGCTCCAAGATCAACCTCTCCCTCACAGCCACAGGTGCAAAAGCCAGCAGGAGCCACTTATGTATCGTTTATATATCACAACTCTCTCCCATATATCACACCATTCCAAGTCATTCCTGCATTTTAAAAAAAAAACAAATTAAGTACCTGTAAAATTTGCTTGAAAGGTTAAAACAGAAGAAGTAAGGCACATCACCTGAAGTTTCATGTATGGACTTGGGGATGGATTTTTGAGAGGCAAGAGCAAATAGGAAGCCACAAGCCCTACATCAGTGTCATCTGGGTCATCTTAAACTCTCAGTGGGGTGGCTGAACAACCCCTTCCCCTCACCAGGTGGCTGCAGCCAGCTCATCACATAACGTACCAGAGTTACTACTTACCCAGCAAGAAAAACCTCAATGAAGCTAAAAAACAACCTAAACAATCTTTTTTTGTTTTCCCTTTTGTGGCTGGCTTGTACAGTCAGAGATGTTATTTCCCTACAAAGAAGAAAAATGTTATTATTTTTCTCCCCTAATCTGCAATTCTCAAGAAACTCTGTTAATCCCCATCCTTCACTGGGGAAAGCTTTGTACTTTATCTGTCTGCGGTTCCAACCGTTTATGCCTGGCTGCTTAAGGGTGGGGAAAGAAACTTTTTAAAAGACCTGAAATTGTTTATGCAAAGAAGACTAAAGGCATTGAGCTCGCTGACGCTAGTTTTTTTACATATTCGTAGAGGTAGACATATGGGGAAAATAGGCCAAGGAGGCTGTGAACCTCAGTACTTCTGCAGTACTTTCCAGTGGTTCCCACCATCTTTTAATACAGTTCAGAGAGAAACTTCTTCTCTCCTTTGCCTTGCTGTATTAATCAAAGGATCAAGAGAATCTTCTTCTTTCCTTTGCCTTGCTGTATTAATCAAAGGATCGAGATCCTTTGGATAGTGCAGTCTGAGGGGAAAACCCTTCGTGCTGAGATGCAAACATTCCTACTCTTCACTGTTGGCCCAAATAAGACATTTAGCGTTACGCTGAAACAGGAAAAAATAATTCAGTTTATCTGCATAGGAAAACTAAGTCAGTGTCATGACAATTAGAACAGCAATTTTAATAGGTTTCTGGTAAATTCAGATTACTTCTTATCAATACCTTGAGTTTGCTCCTCTATGCTGTAGTAGGACAAAATAACATTTTAACCATCCAGTACAATTTTATGTGCAGATAATAAATATTTCATGACAAATATTTTTGCCTATTGTCCCACGTGAATACAAGGTTTTAAAATAATAAATTATTCTGAAGTACTTCTACAAGGCTCCATTAGTGATTTCTATTATGCAGAAACTCGCTTAATTACTATCTCATTCCAATAGTCAGAGAAGTTCAGGGTATTTTCAGAGGGATGCCTCTACCAGATCATAAGACTCCTGAAGGCTGAAACATGAACGTTCTCTCTGGACCCCTCGTATGGAATGAAAAAAGCCCACACAAGTACAAATTCTATTTTAATTCCATATTCTTGAGAATACTAAAAATGCCCATACAGGTTTTACTTTCTCATAAATTAATTCACCAACTGAATAGGGAGAGTTTAGTTTTAAGTAAGTACAAACTCACAACAAGTTTTGATCCAAGGGGTCCATTTCTTGCCTCTGATCAAAAGGCTACTGCCCATGAATTTTAATAGGAGTTGCTTTAACAGTAGAAGTATGGAGAACTTGATAATATAAGGGAAGCAGCAGGGGTATCCATATTTTTTGTTTTATCCTTCACTTTAGAAAGTCAAGAAAAGTCATATTACTGATATCAACTAACAGACATTAATTCTTAATGGCAAAGGTAGGGAAAAAAAAAAAAAGAAAAAAAAAAAAAAAAAAAAAAAAAAAAAAAAAAAACCTATGCAGGAAACCAGTCCCAGCTCACGAGTGAGACACGGGACTTTCACTTGCTCATTTTACAGTTATCACACTAGTTTAGTCAAGGACATTTATTAATGTCAGCCTTGCTGGATCTATGCTGTTAAGGCCAGCCTCCATCCCTCCCAGTTCCCTTTACTGATTTGTGTAACAAATCAAATTAGAGACCCCAAACCAAAAGCAGCAGAAAAGTTGCAATGGCATCTTTTAACACGCTGTAGCTCCCCACTCTTCTGTTTTCAGACACTCAGACCATCAGGCCACTTTGCTACAGCCGGGCACAATTCACAGAGAGCCACACAACAGCCAGCCACCCTGCCAAAATTCTCCTTTTCCATGGTGATGCAGCAGCAGCAGCAGAGGCCTCTCAGTTTGGTTACAGTGCGCGTACTCAAAATTGTCTTTGAACTTTTCCTAGCTCTTTCTTTTTATGCCTTGCTTTCTAGTGGAAAAGGATTCATGTTTTGCAACCTGCTCTGGGAAACAGCTGCCCAATTCAACATCTCCTCCACTGTATTTGTTCTGGAATGTGCTCTGTGTTATCGTTTATTTTGGCAACAATAACACCAACATGTTTGTATTTGCATTTCACTAAGTCTTTTCTACTATTCTGTTCTGCTAGGGGTATTTTTGGCTCTGAATAACCGCCAAATCTCTAGTCAAGCTTTATTAAAGATAAATTAAGGTACAAACCCTCAGTTTCATTCCTGAGCTAACAGACTGAGAAGTTGAGAGATGAACTTCCAGTTAAAATCAAAGTGAAATCCTTCACTGGAATTTAATGTGTTTTGTCCCACATTACCACAGACCAGGCGGAAGACTGAGACCTAACCCAGCTTATTTTTCTAAATGGCAAGCTTGTAACTTCCCACGGCTACAGATAAAAATTCAAGCTGTTGATGAATGATGCTGCGAGTTTCCCATCTGCGGGAAAACACTGGCTGAAGCATTTATTGAAGCATTTAAGTTCAGCTAAACCTCCACAAGAGCAGGCAAAGTCTTGGTCCAGACGTAGCCTCAATTTATCCCTTTTTTTTTTTTTTTGTGGTTGTTGTTGTTGCTTTGTTTCGTTTTGCAACCTTCCACGTCGTTTTCCCCGGCCGAGGGCAGCGGGACGCAGCATCCCCACTCCGGCAACGACCTTCCCCGCTCCGGGGACGAGCGATTCCACGGCTGGAAGAACCCTCCCGCCCTGGAGGAAGGCTGGAAGCCTAGAAGACTGGAAGAA
>VXBW01002689.1:510402-596497 GCA_013400375.1 Thinocorus orbignyianus | reverse complement strand
AGTGCTTGGGGTGTGGACGTCTGAATTTATCATTGTCTGCCTTACGGAAAAGTACACCCAGTCCAACTGCCTGTGTGCTCAATGGATAGGTGTGAAGCATGAGGCTTAGCCAAGAGAAAATTCGGGTTTAAGTATTTATTTGTTTTATCTGCTACAGTGGAGAAATGCCCGTTTGACTCCTTTTCTACCTCTGATGTGGAGAAAGTAAGTTGGAGCCGCGGAAAGAAACCACTCCTGGTGGCAGATACAGTAGGGGTGTGTGACAGACTCTGTGTTGATGGATGAAATGCCTGTGATCTCCTGACTTGAAAAATAGGCTTAAGCAGAGTGAGAAAATGGGACTGGGTTCCAGTTGAGGCAACTTGTGCAGAGAAACTTCACAAGTGAGCAGGAAAGCGTGGATTGCCACATAAGACTCGTGAGGAGGTGGGGGCGTCCTATTTGGGTTATAGCTAAGGAGGAAACGGCTAACGAAGTGCTAAAACTCTTGTTGAAACAGGAGGAAACAGTCATGGTTTGCTTTGAGGTTATTTTTTTTTCTTTTTTTTTTTTTAAACAACTACAGGCTTTCTACGCAGTGCTTGATAGCACAAGAATGCTGGTTGTGGCAAAGGCATTGCCTCAAAGACACTCTTAAAGTGAGCATCGCTATTTTGCTCTCTAAGGCCTCAGGGCTGAGAACAGGGAGTGTCTTCCTGTTTAGTTCAGGGGGCATCTGTTGCCTGGAGGTTCCATGGTAATAAAGCTCAGAAGGTTTCCTTGCGCCTTTTGGGTGCCCAATAAGCATGGACGCAGGCTTGACTTGATAGGAAGGTGGAGGGGAGAAGGAGGAGGAGGAGTGGTAGGGAAGGGGGTTGTACCACTTGTAAGGCTGAAGGGCCAGGCAGAGGCAGAGTGGCCTCCCCAGGGAATGGCTGTGCTCACTCATACCCAGCTTGGATGTAGGGAGGAGAAGAGTTAAAGGGAGATGAATGCTTCTTCCTCTTGTGGTGTCCTGACAAGGGGCTGGAAGCCCTAGGATGTGAGTGTGTTTGTGGACCAGCTGGACCTTGATTCTCAGGACTCTCTACGTGTGTCCATGCCCTACCAAAACTGTTAAAGGGTAGTTTCAAGTATGATGTTAGTGAACCTTGTGTCCTCTCTGGAGGAATAAAGTAGCTATCTCCGAGGCCTAACAGCCTAAAATAGCCCAAATGACTGGTGTAAAGAGAAGGTGTCTTGGGGCAGGCAGGACTGGGAACAGCCCTAATAAGAAAAAAGGCTTTAAAGTTTCTTACGACATTGAAGATGTGAAAAAGCCATTAAGTAATGGGAGTAAATGGAGCAAATGCATTGTGTTTGAGTGCTGTTCTGAGCCTAAATATGAAGGTGCAATCAGTGACTTGCTTTTGGCCTTCAGGAGGAGAAACTAACTTTTTCTTGCTTCTGAGTAGTCCATGGGTGCAGAGTCTTATTGCCCAAGTGCTATTTGGGAATAGTGACAATGATGTAGTTAGATTTAGTGCATCTTCTGAGAAACTAAATGGTTCTGTAAAGCTGTGATCAAGTTTTCACAGTACTGCTTTTTTTTTTTTTTTTTAGTAAGTTGCATCAGAAATACAGGTGAGGAGTTGAAATGCTTTATGGCAAACCTGCAGTATATGTGGATGGTGTGCTAGATGACATGTATTTGTCTCCATCAGAAACTTGAGTGAGGACAAGAGCAAAATATCTGGGTAAAGGAGGCTATTAAAACAAAAAAAAACAACAACCTGGAAAAGCCTCAAGCTTTAAGTGTAACTTGCAAAAAGCAAACCTCCTTAACATATCCTTCTTTAGACACATTAGGACCAGAGAGCTTCCCAGGGAATCCTTGCAGACAGTAATCTGTCTATGTGCAAATGTGTTAGGAGTGACTGTGGGACTTTCACCTGTGGGGTATGTGGGAAGAACTGGGGGGCATTCTCTAACCTGTCTTTGACTCTGAATCCCTCACAGGCTGAAATTGACCTGTCGGTGAAAAGGTGGTGAAACAACAACAGCAAATGCTGATTAACAACTTGCTAGGTGACACAACAGTTACTTCAGAATGTATTGAATGCAAATGTACTGTGATTTAGGTAAAACCTCCTGCTCGGTGCCAGAGGGCTGGAATACAGTGAGTTTGAGGTGGGTTTTTTCATTTATGTTACTCTAGGTTATTTAGGGAGTGGCCCATGTGGTACCTCTGGAAGAGGCAGAAGAGAAGATTCTTTAAAAATAAGTCGGTGTACTCATGGAGATGTGACACTGGGGAAGAGAGAAGGGCTACTGTAAGGGGAAGTCGGCCTTCATGGAACTGTAACTTCGAAGCTTTCAGAAGCCTGAATCTTTTGAGAAGAGAGTGTGGGTTAGTGTTAGTTTTTGTTCAATGTCTCCTGGAAATACTGGTGCTCTTAGGGAAACTAAGCAGTCCTGGAGTAAGATGCTGACTGAGCAGAGGAAGGGCTGAAGTAAGGTGGAGCTGTCTTGTGATGGAGAGAACCAGTGGAGCTGGCATGGTGGTCAATACAGTAATCGGGAAAAGCATGTGAGGTAACTTTGTTGCATGAGTAGCATTCATTACTCCTATTCAGAACAGTGAAGGTGGGTGCATGCTGACAGAGCAGGCAATGTGACAAAGCA
The DNA here is from genome assembly GCA_013400375.1 of Thinocorus orbignyianus. NCBI lineage: Eukaryota > Metazoa > Chordata > Aves > Ciconiiformes > Thinocoridae > Thinocorus > Thinocorus orbignyianus. Next base: position 593,854 of record VXBW01002689.1, on the reverse strand, counting down.
GAACAAGACACTCAAAGGTGGGCACCAAGATATGCAGGATACAGGAGTGGGAAGCAGCCTAGAGTTATGAACATCCTGCTAGAGGGAAGAAGTCTTGGGAGGAAAGGGTCTGTGGTAGCTTCATGAAAGCATAAGGTGGGTGCTCCAAAGCAGCAGATGAAAACGGCCTTCAGAAGTGAAGGACCTAGAGACACAGAAAGATGGTATCGCTGCATAGATCTATGGTGTGCTGGTGTCTTGCAGTGCTGTGGTGTCCTGCCTGTCTTGAGAGAAATGTAGTGGGGCTTGGTAATGTTTGGGAAAGCAGGAGGAGCGTTTCTGCTGTTGGGAACTGTTGAGTGAACTGGGATTCTCCAGCCTGGAAATGGATGTGGGAGGGGAATGTGCTAGATGTCTGTAGAATCACAACTGGCCAGGGTGGTAGGTAGGGCTTGATTAAGGGTCATTAAGTCTGAAAAGAGGAAGTTTCAGAAAAGGTTGTGACCGTGTGCCAGAAGTTGTGGAGCGTGCAGTTCAAGGAGTACCTAATGAATGCTGCGGTTGGCAGCCCTAAGTTAACTTTGCTTCTGCAGAAGTACTGACTGTGTCTTTGCACAACCTGTAAGTGCTCAATGTGTTAAGTGGGAGGTTAGTCCTGTGAAATGCTACTGACTACCCTGTTCTGAGGTACTCTTTTGAGGACTGCCCCCCACCCCAGGGTCCTGTGCTAGATTATGAGGGTTACTGGTGTGATGGCTTTTCTACAGTTGGTGAGGCCAGACCAGGCATATATCTCACTAGCATGATGTCTCCCAAAACTTTTGGGACTCCATTAAATCATGTTAGTGGCCTGAATGGTGGGTATGGGGACTTGGGGATGGTTGTTAGAAATGCGGGTCATGCCTCTGAAGTCTGGTTTAAGCATTACACATATCTGTCTAACTTGTAGGGAATAGTTTTTACTGTTGGGCTTAAGTAAATGAGTAAATTAGATGATCCACTCCCCTTTTGGTAGGGTGGCTGCATCTTGCCTTCAGTTAAAGTATCCCTGCAAACACCAGGTTCCTTGCTGCTGTTGTGTTTCTTTAGGTAGGGCTGGTGTCCTGTCTGGTTTTGCCTACAGGCATTCTGTCCCAGCACTACTGACGCTGGCCCTGGCAGCTTTGGTCTGGTAGGTAATGAAAGCTGTACCAGTTCAGGGGCTTGGTTTGGGGTAAGGGAGGGAGGTGGTGTGGCTGATTCAGAACTCAGGCAAAGCTTTTTCTGCCAGGCTGGCACCAACTTGGCAAGAGGACAGTGGAAACATCGTATTATGTGCCTTACACCTAAGTGGTCTTACTGAGGCTGGTTTTGAATAACCTTGGTGCAGGCACGTGCTTAATTAACCTTGAGCTGTGTAATGAGTGACTACCTCGAGCTGAGCTCTTGCAGCTGGAGGGGTGTGCTCAGGCTTGTTGGCCCTGGTGACAGAGTCTTTTCCTATTAAAACTGTTGGTTGCTCTGAACAGCCTGGTGCAGGTCGGGAAGCACCTGGCAGAGCTGTGCCTGTGGAGCATGTACCTGCATGTTCTCCCACTGCCTTCCTCATGTTGAACTACAGTAAGACCTTGCATCTTTGAATGTAAACACTGGATTTTTTTTTGTTTGTTTCTGAATTCCGTGGAATACAAACACATCTGCTGCTAATATTTATAATCTATTACCAGCAAAGAAGCACTGGAGCGTGCAGTCAGAGTTCACACCGAGTCTTGGAGCAATTATTTTATTGCTCCTTCACACTGCAAGGCAACCCTCTTGTCCTGGCTCGCTGCTCTTCAGTCTGTTCTGTGTTGTATAAACAAATGGATTTGGGAGCGCCTGCTGCAGTAAGATTAGGCCTGCGGGGCTCTTTCTCTGTAACTTGAAGATACCTGTGACTCTGTTCTGAGCCATAATCTCATCTGCTTCTACTGTCAGGAACTGCCAGTAGCGATTCCGTGCTCTGGCTTCTGCAGAGGCTCTTTCCTGCTCCAGTGGAGAGGAGAACTTGCAGGATGGGCAGGGAAATGCACGTGTATCTGCTTGTATGTATATATGCTCACGCATGCAAAAGGAATAGAGATGAGTTGCTCTTGCTTTCTGTGATCAACTGATTTAGTTGCTGACGGCAACGTATGAATCAATGCTCAATGTATTTTAACTCAGTGCTGTGAAGTCAGGAACGCAGTTGAGGGGTGTTGCCTTGAGAAACCTGATGTGGAGCCGCTTGTACTTAGTGTTTGAGTAGTCCTAGCTCCTATTTGTGATTTAAATTGCAAATATAGTAGACTGGCTTCTGAATAGGAACTTGTATGAAACGGGCACTAGTCTTGGCCGTGGTTCAGGAATTCTGTAATGCTGCGCCTACTGTACTGGAGCACCATTTTATTGCAATAAATGCTGTGACATTTACTTAGCCCACAACATTCTTGAAACTAGCTTAAGCAGAAAGAAAATACTTCCTTTCCCCATCTATTTTTTTTTTTTCCAAAGGAGTTTGGAAATAGCTGCAGTTTCTTATATAACTGCTAGCACTCATTGCACATCTGTTAGGAAGGCATTTTTTTCAGAAGTTTGAAAACCTGTGCTTTTGTGGATAACACTAATCCTGCAATTAAGGGTTTAGAGTGATGTTGAGCCTCATCTGTACTTGCTGTTTATGGGGTTTTATTTATAGAGTACCAGCAAGTAACAGGACAGAAACAGACAGTTCATTACTGGTCGTAATGTTCCCAATTTCTTTGCCTGTGTGCTTTGCAACGTTATATATCTGGCCCTGGCTTTAAGCCACTGTCCTGAACAGTAAGGGAAAAACTGCCTACCTTAAATATGAGAAAGGTATGAGTCAGATTTTTTTTAGCTGGAAGTTCATATCTGTTTGTGGTGAAAGGAAGATAGCAGCTTTTTCTGTGTACTCTTGGCACACCCTGGGTAAAACCTACATAAGGAACAGTCATGTGGAGCCTGACGTATATTCTTACCTCAAGAAAAAACAATTAGTAACAGTATTCTGTTATATGCAATGCTGAGCTGACAACATTGAAAGTACCTTTTATTTTTGACTGACTCTACCATGTTTCCACATATTGATTTACCCTCTGCTACTGCTAATGCCACAAGCTTGATATAAGCTTACTTTGAGTGTGCTAAACAAGCAGAACCCATAGTTTCCTGTACAAAGGCTTTTTATTATTATTTTTTCTTTTAATACAGACTTTGATCCATAAATCAGGAGCTCTTGCAGTGCCTCATTTGTTCCCTATTCCTGCCTCCATGTTGTGGAAGTGGAGGACAGGCTGGTAGTAACCCAGTGGATGGTGGGGGATGTCCCCATTCCAAAGCTTTATCTGCCAGCTTTAAGACTTTGATAACTGCTTGGACTCTGAGACCCCTGAGAGGTGGTTCTGTCCATGAAAAGGGAAGATGCCTGCAGCAAGTGAGGTGCCTGCCTTGGGATTGTCCTTTCTCAAGATGGATTGAGGTGATGACTTCAGAAGGGACTGAACAAAATGATCCTTGAGAAATAGTAGTTAAATGTAGAATAAACTTTCCAACTTCCCAAAGCAGTGCCAAGTATTGCTGTATTATGGCATGCATTGACAGAAATGGTAACTTCTGGTTTGAAAAGTTCAAGCTTTTAATGCTGGTTTACACTAATGTCATTACACTTAATGATTCCCTGTGCGAGCTTTCTGCGAGAAGATGGTATCTGTGAAACCTCAGGTTTTAAATGGGAGGGAAAAAAAATACAGTGAAGACTGCTTGGTAGCTGTACTTCAAAGCTAAATGCTCTGAGTTTGTGCTGAAGTTAGCCAAGTATGGTGAGGGGAGGAAGGCAGAATGTTCAATAAGGATTTGCCTCCAGGATAGATGGGTTGTTTTTCATCTCAGGTACATAGCAACTGTCCTCTGCAGTTCATTTGTCAGCTACCTCATTGCATGGAAGGCTAATAGAAAACAGGGTGTCAAAGATAAATGCTAAAACCCACACTTGGAGATGGGGGAGACTGGAGTAAATGGAAAGGGCTGACTTTGGAGAAGGCACTTCTCGGAGTGTGGGGCTGGATGGGTGAGAGGAGAGTCCTGCACAGGAGACTCACTGGAGAAGGTGCAGGGCTGTGTAAGGAAGCAAAAAAGACTCAAAAGGCTGCCTTTTTTTATTCCTTTGCAACAGCTGGTTTTCCCTGTTGCAATAGAAAGGTGCATGTAGAAGTAGAGTCTTTGAGGCAACTGGGGGTCAGAGGGGGTGACAAGCCTCCATAGGATTGGAGGAAGAATAACTAGAGATTTTTATCCTTGCTTACTGTATGTCCACTGAAGCCATGAGAGAGAGGTAAGTCAAACAGAAATATGCTGGAAGCTGTAAAATTGTCAGTAGTAGAGGGAAAACACAAGGAAGCCTCACTAGCTTCAGCAGGGATACTGGTAGCACGCTTGTGCCAGAACATGCTGTTACTGGAAAATTGCTACCACAAACTTTTCCAATACAGTGACTAAATAGTACCTCTTTAACTTCACATTTTGGTCAGATTGGTAAAAAAACCCTCTGTCTTCTGAGCTCCCTCTGCTGTACTTGTTACTACAGAAACATATTTCTTGCATGTTTTGTAAGTGCACAAACCTGCTTTTCTCATAGGTCAGTAGGTTTTTGCACATACAAACTAGCTTCAGGGAAACAGTTTTGTTCTTCGGTTAAATTTCTTTTCCACTGTCAGTTAGACTTAGAAATACCCTGTGTTACTCAACTCTGATGACAAAACAAGCCTGTTGGTGTGTTAGATTTGGGGGAACACACAGATTAAAAGCCCAACAAATGGCTCTTCAGAGGATCTGCTCCACCTCTGTCCAGGGGGGGAAAGAAGACATAGCTACCAAAACCACCCCAACACGGCTGCCAAAACCTACTGGCATAGCATTGGTGGGCAGCTGGGTACCAGCCAGGCTGGTCTGAGATGCTGCCAGGTCAGAGGGTGCCCATGGGGTTGTGCTTGCCCTTCTTCCAAGGCTGGCATTAGTGCCCTAGTCTCTCACTGTCTTGATGAAAACTTGGAAGTTGCAAATTATTTTCTTACCTCCTGCTTTAAAACTGCTCTTATTTTTTTTTTATTTTTTTTAGTCCAGTGGTCATTGTGGGTAGGGGGAGCCCAAACTGAAAACAAGTCTGCTTTACTCAAACTGAGAAAAAAAGTCACTTTTTCTTGCAAGAAGGAGCCACTATTTTTTTTCCTGCGGCACTATAGACAGAATTGCCACTTTAATATTAAATTTTTTTTGTAGTGATATGGAACAATACACTGACATCAAATATTATCACTCCTATGTGATCCCATAAGTCTCTTGCCTCTCTGCGATAGTAACATTTTTCACAGGGATGACTGATTTCCCATGGAGAAAACATGACGCTTGACTCTCCCTTCCCCCCCACCAAGAATCAAGTCTGTTCTTTAAAAGGAGCAATATTAAGTACGTCAGCTCTCCCTAATGTTAACCAACCAGTTTTTTCTCAGATCATTAACTAAGCCTTCTGCTTTGCTTTGCTTGAACTTGTAAGATTATCTACACTGCTGTAGTTTGGTTTAGAGTTTCCTCACAATCTGAATAGTCTGACTGGCCTTAAAGGTCTGCTGAGGGACCAACTCTGGGTTTTAGTTTTACAGTCCCTTTGCTGTCCCGTGCTCTGAGAGGTCTCTGCTTGAACACCAATGTTTGTCAAGCCACAAACGTGGTTGGGTGTGCTTAGGCTTATGGCTTTGTCATTCCTGAGTTCTAGTAAAGCAAGAAGAGGCTGTCAGTGTCTCCTCCTAATGCTCCAGATCTGGGTGCCTATAAAAGCTGAAGACTGGTTTTTGACCCAGGAAAGTGAGTCTCAAAGAGTATTATTAAATACTTCGTGACTAGAAGCAGTGCATGGAGGGTGGGATATTAAATTTTTTGGTTGTTTTTTTTTGTTGTTTTTTTTTCCCCCATCACTAGGTCCTTCTGGTTTTTGAACTGAGGAACTGAAGTGAGATGAGAAGTTAAGACTGGTTGAAGTGATGCTGTGGCAGTGAGGGCAGGTAGAGCAGCAATCCTTGTCTCCACCAATGCCCCTGTTGTGCCTCTCCCTCCCTCTGGGGTGCTGCTGTGGCACCATAAATTGAAATAATAATGCTGTTGTGACATACTGCGTACTCCCAAGGTTCTTTGGTGTGACTTAAAAATTATTTTGTCAGCGTAGCCCTAACAAGGGAAGCAGTAGAGGTGTGCAGGTTTTGTTCTTGCTGTGTGCTTTGTGAGTAAGGCTGTGCCTACGCACCAGCAAAGTGCCTTTTGCGTAGGTCTGGAAACCTCCGTTTGGGTTTGGCTCTTTATGCATTGTGTATCGCTTCATCTTTTTCCCAGCTGAAACCCTGCAGCTCCTCTTTGAGTTGGATGCCTGCTATACCAGAACTGCTGGTTTTTCTGGCAGGGCTGGCTGTGTGAATTGACCCTCTTGCTTTTCTTCGCTCATACCTGAGCCCTTTAGCACTGCAGTTGAGATGCTTTCTGCTGAGAAGCTGCAAGGGATATACCTTCCCATAAATCCTCACTCAGCTCTGTCGTGTTTTGTCCTGTGTGAATCTTAAGTTTTCCTTGTTCTTTTATTTTTATTTTTTTTTAATGGAAGAGCAAGCCTAGGAGGTGAGCGAAGACAGCCATGGCCAGCAGAGCTGTGCCTGCCTTCAGTGAACCACAAGTGCTCCCCTTAGCAGAGAGAAAAGGGCTCTCAAGCTCCCCATGGGGAGAGCGTGGGGCCAGGGCTGTTGGGCTTGGTGTGGAAGCAGTACACCCACAGGTGCTGTCTGTGGGAATGCCTTCCCTACTCCTACTGAAAATTAACATTTTTAAAGTAAATACTTTCCAGTTTCTTGAAGGCCGATCAAGAATGTTGTTCCCTTCTGGGAGGAACTTCTTATCAGAGATAAGGCTCTGTTTTTTCTCTTCATGCGTGCTTAGCCTAACCAAAGCTCCAGATGTTCTAAAGTTGTTGCTCGCTCTTAAGTTTAAATTTTTAATGTCGGCTACAATGTGTGGTATTTCTGTCCTCATATCACTTTTGTAGAGCTTCTTTTATAGGTAGCCTTCAAAGGAGAGAAAGGAGAGCTGAGAAGCACGCTCTCCTGGTCTCTAGTTTGTCTTGGTTTCTTTTTCTCTTTTGTGTGCAAGACTACCCTACATTTATTTTTGAAGGGGTGAGGATTCAGTCTGTTCAAAGCAAATTGTTAGCACTGGCCTTACCAGAGTTCAGTTCCTTCTTTCTTGCAACATCTCGGTGCCTTCTGCCAGATGTTTCCTCCAGAAGCTAATTCATATACACAACTTGCTGCAAGCACAGGCACCAATGATAAGGGGAACCTGGAGGCACACAGGCAGAGATGATGATAATAAAATAAAACTAAATTTGATTGTGTTGTTCCAGGTCAGCACACAGCAACATTGCTATTTCAGCAGCCTGTATTTTCCTCTCCATGCAGTAACTGATTGGTTTGGTTTTATCCTGCTTTGCACGAAAGAGTACGCTTTCTAAACTCTCACTGCAGTCTACTGGACTCTTACCAGTCTGTTTAATGTGCTAGAACTTTTAGCTGGCCTTACAGGGTGCTTTTTCTTGCAATGTGCTTGGACTTCAGTGTGGAGATTTGGGATTACTAAACCATACAACGTCATTGCAGTCACCCAGAATAAAACAGTGGGTGGAGGAGGTCAGAGGAAATACTGACACTTGGCACTTTGATAAACTTTGAGTATTTTCAGTAAAGAATAAGAATGGCATTGTTCTCATGTGACATTGGGGTTTAATATGTAAACGCATCTGTCAACAAGATGCCTCATGTCAGGAACTCAGTTTGTTCTTATTTTGGTATCCCCATCCTTTCGTGCTGATTATTTCTCACTGCCTCTTTAAATAACAGAGGTGTATCCTGTGTTTACTTCTGATGTTGTTACTAATGCAGGGGTGAATGTATTAAATGGTATTATTTAACCAGCTTCACTTGTTCTTACAGCTTGCAGGGACAGCAGTTCTTGCAATTGGACTATGGCTTCGATTTGATTCACAGACCAAAAGCATCTTTGAACTGGAATCCAACAACACGACGTTTTACACAGGTATGCTAGGAGGTGGCTTGGGGTGATAGATCGCGCTCCTGTGCCCAAATTTCATGACTGCTTAGAAACTTTTGCCTTCCTCAAAGGTTAAAGACAGAACAGCCCAAACCAGTCTCCATGGGGCAGAGAGCAGCTTCACCTGGCTGGTACAGGGGGCCAGCCTCTGCTGTGAGCAGACAGCAGCAGTGTCACTCTATCAGTGTCTTAGCTTTCTACGCCTTGCATATCACTTCAGCTTTTTCTAAGCTTAGACTCTGCAGTTCCTCTTTGGGCACTGTTGGGTGAGTGTTTTGTGGTCCCAGGGACTCCTGGTAGATGTGGAACGCTCCTCTTCCTGATACTTCTCATAATGATTCAGCCAAGTTTTTCACTCTGAGTAGCTGCAGATGCCATCAGTAACTGGTTTAGGTTTTCTTCCCCAAAAGTGACCAACCTAAGCTACCCACAATTCTATTGCATCATATCTCAGAGCATATGTACCATTGTCTAACTCTTACAGGCCTACATATGCTAATTTATACCAAACACAATGGTAAGGATGCACAAATACCTTGGTCTATATTGGCAGCTATTACGGGCAACCTAGATCAATGCTGCTTTAGCTAGGCCAGGTGGAAGCTGTTCACCAATATTTTCTGCTTTTGCAGAGTCCTAGTCTAGGCTTCCCACAGGCAAAGCCTGGGACTGCTTGGTTTTCCATTAGGGGATAAACACAGCTGGTTTTGGTTTGCTGTTCCAATGTATTAGAGTTCCTCATTGAATCGGGTTTTATCCAAATCGTAAGGTCTTGATCTCTATGGTCACTTTTAGACTTGCGCAGAGGAACACATGCTTCTTCAGCTGTCATTTGTAGGGGCTGAAACCCTCTTTGAAACCAAGTGGCTGATTTGGAAGACCTCCAACAATGAGGAACAAAACAAATTTGGATATGTACCATTTTTACATACATGTCTGTCATCTTTGATTTAGACAATCCGTATATATATATGCATTTCACATCCCTGCAGCACCTAGATTTGCTGTGTCCTGTACAGAATCACTCATTAGCCCTAATCACCATAGTTAGGGTGATCTTTCTTTTGCCAAGGAAAGCTGAGATCAAGTAGCTCAGCAGAAACAGTCACAGCATCCAAACTGGTACCTAAAGGGTCAGTACAGGCCCTGTAAGGCATATGCTGGTAGGTGCAGCTGAAGTGGCAGCCTTGTAGTACCAGGGTAGCTTGTGCCTACATGAAGTCCCGCTAGAAACTGTTAGGTTTGTTAGATGCTGTGGCTGAGAAGATTGAAATACTTGCGCAACCTCGTGAAAGAGGCCAGAGGCAGGAGGACACCTTATCCGTAAGAAACCTTGTATTTCACTGTCAGTATGCTGGTGGGTAGCAAACAGAGTTTATCTTGCTGCTGCCACAGAGATTTCCAGATCCTTTTAACTGGACCTTGGAAAGGGGAACAGATATACAAACTCAGCCATTGAGATGAATATTTAGCAAGTCTTATTTTGGATAGTTTAAAACAACTCTTTTTCCTCTTAAAATGTGAACGTTTTATGTTTTGCTACTTAGCCTACTGGCTGAATGCCGCAAGACAGTTAAGCAAACCTACTTGAAATATCTGTAGGTTAAACTGAGTTTTAAGATTTTAAAGGAGAATTACTGGTTTGACATGCTGCTTTTTCTGGGAGTAGTTTCTGACTGCAATTTCCAATAGGTAGTTGAAAGGATGTGTTAATTGGCACCTAGTAACAAAGTAAGTTACCTCAAAAGTTTTCTGTATTGCTGGAAATAAACTGAACTAAGAGATTCTGATAGACTCTTTTTTTTAATTTCCAAAAATTTAAGCTGGGGTGAAAGAAGTGATGCTGGAATTTCCTGCTGATAAGAAATGTCAGACTTATTCACTTACATATGCTTAATCAAGTAGATGTTTATTTTGGCAGCTAATACTATTAGTTTGCATCTAGAAAATATCATCAGTGAATTATTATGTATGGCTTACTTTAAATAGTATTGATTGGGTCTCCAAAGGCCAGAACTCTCTACGTCTTTTGATAGGACTGTCATACTAATGCAATGTGCTTTGTGCTGATTCTTTTGACTCATGTTTCACTGCCTCAACAACAATTTCCTGCGATCTTTTGGGAGTAGGTTTCCTCATGACCTCTTGCTGCTCTCACCATCTAGCAGCTGTAACGCTTAAGCTGGCAGTTTTCAAGTTTAAAAGGAGAGAATTGGGCATAGCAGTGTCTTTCAGCCTGGAACCATGTTGCCCTCGATACTCCAACACTACCTAGCTTCTGGGCGGAATGGTCTACAGGCTCAGTCACTTGATGTCGTTTGGAGGTTTGCAAAAGCAGAAAATGCTGACTTGTAGTTAGAGAGGCTCTCAAGTTAGGCAACTGAAGTGTAGGCTTGTACCACTGTGATGGAATAATTCAGTGTTTCCTGATAGAAAAACATTTGAAGCCTCCTGACAGATGATCATAATGCCTTTTAATACTCATTCTGATAGAGTTAATATACTTCAAGGACTCTCAAGTTTTGATAAATTGCTAGTTGTTTCTAACTGCAGCACACTCTTCATCTGAAGATAAGTTGATGACTCTGGCTCTGAGCCAGTTTTAAAGCTTGTCTTATGGTTTGACTTAAAATCATAGAATGGTTCAGGTTGGAAGAGACCTTAAAGATCATCGAGTTCCAATCCCCCTGCCATGGGCAGGGACACCTGCCACTACGTCATGTTGCTCAAAGCCCCATCCAGCCTGGCCTTGAACACCTCCAGGGATGGGGCACCAACAACTTCTCTGGGCAAACCCTTTCCAGTGTCTCACCACCCTGACAGTAAAGAATTTCTTCCTAATCTCTAATCTAAATCTCCCCTCTTCCAATTGAAAACTGTTACCCCTTGTCCTATCACTCCACTTCCTGACAAAGAGTCCCTCCCCACCTTTTCTGTAGGCCCCTCTTAGTTACTGGAAGGCTGCTCTATGGTCTCCCTAGAGTCTTTTTTTCTTCAGGCTGAACAGCCCCAGCTCTCTCAGCCTGTCCTCATAGGAGAGGTGCCTCCAGCCCTTAGGTGGCTTTATCTTGCTCATTTTCTAAAACTTTGTGAAACTACAGTAGTGGTACACATTACTTTTTGTAATTTGAAGTTTTTGTAGATGAGTGCACTTCCCTGCAAATTTTGAGATGTTTGCTTTGCTGGGTTCCCCCCCTCACACCCCTACTCCAGTTTTTAACGCTTAAGAGACTTGAATCTTGGCAAAAGCTACATCTGCTATTTGTGGGGCAATTAATTTCATACCTTGCTGCTGAGGTCTCAACTAGCTTGTGTACATGTCTTGTGTTTCTCCCTAGGAGTTTATATCCTTATTGGAGCTGGTGCACTTATGATGTTGGTTGGTTTCTTGGGATGCTGTGGTGCGTTGCAGGAATCTCAATGTATGCTTGGCCTGGTAAGTGTTCATAGTGTTTAATTTTCTTAGCAGCAGTTCGAGAAAACTTATAACAATTTCTTGTTGCTTAGACAATCACCCACGATCCCCTGTACCCTCCTAAAAGTTGGAATATAAATACATGTAATAGGATAAGACTAGATAATTAACATTAATAACACTAAAAAAAAAACCCAATATTGATCCCAATACTAATATAAACCATGTAAGAATTATATGCAGCCAATTATATCAGTAAGAAGTTGTGCACTCCCAGCATTGGACAGCAAATGTTGGACACTGCAACAACTATGTCTTTAGGAAGAAGCTATAGTTCTTACACCACTGGGGTAAGAAGTTCACTGGAGTGCTGCCATCAAGAAAGAGAACTACACAGAACTTCCTAATTTGTATTGAATGTAAAGTTCATGGTATGAAATTGGCACAAGCTGGCCAACGTTGCTCCTTCTCCCTGCACCTGGCAAGGCTCAAAAACACAGAGACCTTGAATTCCACATAGCCTAGTTGGCTCTGAAGTAAATACGTTTGTGAATTCAGGTGCCAGAGTTTTTTAAAAGTGAAGTTTTCCCAAGTATTAGAAGTTAGTCCTGTGTTGATTAACCCAGGACACAACATGATGAGAAAGGAAGGAAAACATTGCTGTTGAGTTGAAGTGCAACAGATGCTGCTCACCAATGTTTAAACTCATGGTCACCAACTTAATGTGAAAATGTTAAATATATTTTCTATTTCTGGCCCTAAATTCAGATGTCCATGTCGTATTTGAATACAGGATGACTTCAGGAGTTAGTCTTTAACATATCAAGTCTGGGTCTATGTGTGAACACAGAACTAAACTGTTGATAAGGGTAATGCTATTTATTAAACAGTTTGTTCTGAACTCTGAAGGCTGTGCAATCTTTAATCTTTGAGACCAGAGTTGTGATAGTTAATCCTTGAAACAACAACCCTCTACTGTTCGTAATCACAGGATGAGCTCTTCTACTTGACAACTGCTTGGCAAGCCAATTACTGGAGAGCAACTTCATTGTTTTCAGACTGGAGGGGACAGTGGAGTTTAGTAGGTTCACGCACATCTGTACACTTGTGGAACTACTCATCCAAATAATCATAGACTTAGTTAATAAAAGACTACTACTATAGCTGGTGAAGGAACAATTCCCCTTCTGTGTTGTGGAAGAACTTAATTTCAAGTATTTCTTGCAAAATGATACCTCTAGCCCTTTGTGCTTCTGAACATATCTTTTTAAAGTGCCTTTAAACAGTAGACTTTTGGACCTGGTGGTTGATTAAACAGAGATGAGGCTTTTTTCTTTTTTTTTCATGGGATACACAACAGAGAAATGACCATTAGATCTCTGGGAGTTGATGGGAAACTAGATATTAAGTAATGACTCCTAAAGCAATAGGGATGACAAACTGGAGGAAAGAATTAGTGTCAGCTGTTGTGATCTGAATGACCTGGGCAGCTTCAAAGTCTGAGTGAACAGATGATTTGTTTTAATTAACAATGATCAAAAAGGAGGACTTCTGCTTGGAAAACACTGCCAGGCTTGCCAACGCTCCTGGGAAGAAGTGCTGACCTAGTGCAGTGTGTCCTCTTTCCTAGTCTTACCAGTGTTTCAGACCTCCAACTGAAAACTAGTTGAGTGGCATTTCCCACAAGGCTGAGTGTTGGGCACTGGACAGGCTTGTAATATATAGTGTGATGCTGTGGTCTTAATTAACAATTTGGTCTTTCTTTTGTAGTTCTTCTTCTTCCTTTTTGTGATTTTTGCCCTTGAAATTGCTGCTGCGATCTGGGGATTTGCAAATAAAGAAAAGGTAAGTTACTCTTAGAAGCTGGCAAGGTGGTGGGATGCTGGAACAGGCTTTCCAGATAAGTTGTGGTGCCTCTTCATTGGAAGTGTTGAAAGCCAGGTTGGACAGGGCTTCGAGTAACCTGATACAGTGAAAGATGTCCCTGTCCATGGCAGGGGGATTGGACTAGATGATCCTTAGAAGTCTTCTCCAGCCCAAACTATTCTGCGGTTCTATGACTGTGCCCTTGAAAAGTTAGTAGTCTCTGAAAACTGTGCCAGTGCTACTGAAATCTTGATTACCCAGGGGATTTTGGGAAAGGAAAAAGATGCATTCTAGCAAAACAATACAAGAAATGAAGAGAAGCCAGAACCCAAGATGCTGTGGCATGCTACAGGTGCCTTCCAGGTGGTACCTGGCTGACTAGCGAAACAAAGCAGGCCATCCATGAAGCTTTGCTGTTTCTAGATATAAGCTAGGCCAGCCTGTAAGCTGAATGTTTCTGCATTTAAACCATGACTTATCTGGACTGTCCCCTCAGAAGTAGTTAATGTTCTGTCTCGTTTCAAAATAAGGTGCTTGGTGATTAGGGTTGCTTTTCTGTTTGTATTACACAACAGGGGAATATAGCAACTTCTGGGGTACAGAAATGAATAGGGAATACTTTTGTGTAACCAATGGGCAAAGACTTGGTTCTCTCACTCCACCTAGAAAATCAAGTTTTGGAAGGGAAACTCTGAATCTTATCTGTTTAGGTGTGACTTTTAAGGTGAGTGTACCAGTTAGGCTCACCTGTTCCGGGTAAGAAATGCTGTCCACCCTCCGTTTCTGTATGCAAAAGAGATGGGTATTGTAGGTTGCAGAATTTCTTGTAACTGATGTAGGCAAAACAAGTTTTCCATAATTGATACTAAGCTAAACCAGTAATACACTGCAACTCCTTGCTATCTTGTAGGTTATTGAAGAGTTGAAGGACTTCTACGTGGAAACCTATGAAAAGAGATCTCAACCAGCTGCCAGAGAAACCTTGAAAGCATTTCAGTTAGCTGTAAGTACACATAGTTATACTTAAACTAGACAGTAATGCAGCTTGTTCATGCTGTTATCTATGTCATCCAGCCCCCTTTACAATTCTAGCACCTCACCAACAAGAAGAAAGCAAGGGAATATTAGTAACAAATTGCAGAGAAAATATTTTAGTATAATATTAGTGAATTCTGCATGGTGGTTTGTGGTGTGGTTTTTGCGTTTTGGTTTGTTTTTTTGTCCTTTTGAACCTCTGAATTGCTTAGAAGTAGTTCTTGTTTTCATAAAACTCAAAAGCAAGTTGGGAAACTAGATCTGTGGCATTGATCTAGAGGCACCACAGTATGCATACCTGCGTGTCTGTGAGGAGCTTACCTTGTGTCTGTAAAGAGTATGAGCTGTTACCAAAGTAATGTGTGTGTACTTAATGAGATCTAGCTCTTCCTTTCTAGAACCTTTTTAAAATTAGGTTTATGGCAGTCACATTGTGAGGATTTTTAAGCAAATTTGCATAACGTCTATAATAAAATCTAAATGTAATAAACTTTTTTTTTTTACCAAATATAGAGCAAAAATGAGGATTCTTCAACCTGTTTCTCTTTGTCTGTTTTCTCTTGTAGCTAGACTGCTGTGGTCTTAAAGGAGTTCTTGAGCAGCAGTTCCTGGACACCTGTCCAAAGAAGACTCTGGTGGAATCGCTTTCTGTAATGGTAAAGCATGACTTAATTCACCATCAGCTCCACCCCATGAATAGAATGAGAAATGTGTTTCTCAATAAACCCTTTCAGTCCATGGGAAATTCCCATGTCACACTTAGCAACATATCTCTGTAATCAGTCCAGTTGTGGAAAATCAACATACTCTTTCTGTGGAAAGAACAAGCAGGGTCAGCAGGAAATCTGAACTTGCACAGGAAATGTGCAGTCCCTGTGTCACTTATTTTTCTAGTGATTGACAATGTAAGGCCAAAACTCCACCTTAAAAAGCTAGAGAGCTCTGTTCTCCTGGCTGCACCTATCACCAAAGCACCTTCCTGGTGCTGCACAGGAGCTGTTGGCCCCTCTTTTCCTGGGGGAGTGGAGAGCACGGGGTGGCAGCAAGTTTTAGCAGGGAAAAGAAAGAGGGGGTTAATATATTTTTTTTAGGTGACAGTCACTGCAAAGCCAGTTCTCTGAATCTGGTTCCAATGTTGAAATGTTGCTGCAAAGGTGCCTGGATGCCATGGATACAGGAGAGGCACGCTCTGTAGTTCTTAATTACCCCTTTTCCTGTTATTCTTATGACTGTCCCGTGTTCCTGCTTTAGGCTTCAAGAGAGCCTGTATGAGTCTTACCTAGAAAATAAGGTTCTTGCAATGTAGGAATTGAGTTAGTGACTTGATCTTTTTCACATTACTCATCCTTTCATTGCAGATGTTTTGGGGTTGCTTTTTTCCCTTCAAATATTTGACCACATGAGACATTTCACTCTGTATTTAGGCACTCTTTAGTCTACCCTATACATCATGCTATGAGTTAAACTATATGGGAGTACTTGAGGCAACATACAGGTTTTGTTGTTTGCTTTTATTTTCCTAAGTGTGTGTTAACTTCAGCTGTTGACTTAATTTTGTGATGTGTTTATGGCCTAGTCCCAACTGTAGGGAAAAAAAACCCAACAAACCAGTAAGTAGACTGCAAAATTAAAGGGATGTAATGATGTGACCTCTGTAAGAAGTAGTATGGTATTGATATTCTGATTTGATTAATTCCTGCTAGTATATCCCTTTAATCCTCTATTTGATCATTCCTTCTGGACTGGATAAAAAAAAACAATCAAAGAAAAAAGTTGTTTTCAGCAGCTCACTGTGGTATCCTGCTGAAACAAGTATGACAGGAGTTGGGATAAGATCTCTACCTCTCTAAAAGTTCCGTGTTCTTTTTCTTGGCTACCACATGGCTTTGGGAAAAGGACTGTACTTAAGTTTTTCTTTAGTTGCAAAGGTAACTCGTTGTCCTGGGAGCTTCAAACTGGCAACTTTTTGGATCTACTGATAGCATCACATCTATGCATGCAGCTCAAGAAATCCTGCCATCCCTATGCACTGTATGTTCATAAGGTGTCTGCAAAATTACAGCAGCAAATAGCAAGAATGGCTTCAAATTTATTTTGAGAAGGGCTGAGCAATACAGCAGCTTAAATGCTGACAGCCAGTAGTAACAAGCGGTGTCTGGAATAACTGCTGTTGGTCCTGATCTATCTGATCAGATGCAAATGTTGAGAAGGAAATCATGCTGTAGCCAAGCCATGGTTAAGAACTTTACATACTTGAAGAGTGGACTTAAACTCTTCCAAACAACTTTTGTGGTGGAACATCTCTGACTTCCTTTAAAGATGTGAAAATAAAAGCCAGTTCAAACAGATTTCCAAAGATGAGTTTTCATCTCTAGTGGAAGCAGACTTGGTCAAGGGTGTAGCATCAGTCAGCAGACTTGACCTCTGGTCTCAAACGAGTCTTTTGTATGTATGAAATGCTAATGAGCCGTCTTTCTTTTCAGTCATGCCCTGCTGCCATTGATAATGTCTTCAATTCAAAATTGAATGTGATTGGAGCAGTTGGCCTTGGCATTGCTGTAATAATGGTGAGTATCTATATTTTGAGGGCAACTGTATGGCCAAAGAATACTTAGGGTAGGAGTCTGAATGCTGCATGGTGTTCCCGTTCCAGTACTGACAAGTACCAGCAGGATCAGGGTGTGTGCTGCAGAGCCCTGAGGCAGTGCAGAGGGTGGGGTGTCTCAGACCTCCCTGCTGCTGCTTTGCATTAGGATCTGCTTCCTTGTAGTTTCAGCAGTGGTGAAGTTGCACTGGTAGTATATAGGGTGAATATATACTACTCATGGTGCCTGCCTGCTTCTTAATATCAGTGTCTCTCATGGATCCTTGTTGGTTTGTTTTGTTGTTCTGTTTTTTTTCCTCTATAACAAAGACTGCTAGAGAACTGAAATAACAGGGCTAAGAAAATTTGCTCTTGTTTGTTTGACTTCTGGAGGAAAGTATGGCATGGGTGCAAATACCCTGCGCTGATCAAAGATTTTTTTTTTTAGGATGTATAGTGGTGGTTTACAGCTGATATATTTGGAAGTTTTGAGGGTAAAGGGAACGGAGAACAGACTGAAATTTCAGGGTGTTCTCTGCAGGGTAGAATTAATATGGCCTTTGGGCCAAGAAGAGCAGGTATGGTTGTCCCCATGTTGATAGTAGAATGTGCTTTGGTTCCTTGATTTATAATGTGTTTGCTTTCTTTACAGATTTTCGGCATGATATTCAGTATGGTTCTCTGCTGTGCTATCCGCAGAAACAGAGAAATGGTCTAAGAGCTAAAAACCCAACACTGCTGCACTATAAAAATCTGTCATTAACTTTAGCCTTCTGAAAGCATTTCTAAAAAGTTATATATTTGTTACCTTTTTAATGCTTTATTTGGTACTGATGTAGGTTTGCTTTTTATGTTACAGGTTAAAATGAGAAAGGTATATCTGACTCGAGACAAATATTGTACATAAAATATATCTGACTTTCTTGAAACTTATGTAATTTGGATGTAATTTATGTTGGAGACAATTTGATACTTAATAAAGAGTAAGAGATATTGTATGTTGGGGAGAAGAGACTTTACTATGCTTACTAATCATTGTTTGATGCATGGCAGAGAGTTGAACTCACGTAACATCTAAGTGTTAAATTACTAGGGCCTTGGTACAAAGCAGTATCATCATTCCTTGTTTCCTTAGTGTCCATGAACAAAAGCAGTTCCTGATTTATATTCCTAAAATATTACTGCTGTAACACTTCTGACTGTCATCTCCGTAAGGGAAGGCAAAGGATGACTGTCAGACAGGTGACATGCAGGCAGTGGTACTTTGCAAACAGACTGGACTCTACCCTGGAGCCAGCTGGGCTTTCTTATATCTGCCCATCTGCTGACATAACTGTCCCCTGGCATGTGACAGCCTTGGTCTCTTGACGAGGCAGATTCCCACAGTGTGTGCTCAGGATTTTTCTCAGTGACTGGCTTTGTGCTTTGTTTCCCCAGAGCCAGTGAAGTACACTCAAGAGTTTAAGGCACGTGTGCCAAATCTCAGGTTTCCAAGTGCTAAAAAACCAAAAGCTGCATTAGAAGTTAATGTACAGCTCTGCAGTCACTGCTTGCAGCAGCAGCCAGGGCTGTACCTGCCCTTTTTCAGTTTAAAACAGGATATGGGAGCAGAGGTGTTAGTGTGGAAACTCTAAGTCTAAGGCATTGCCAGTTTGTCTTGTATTTCCACTCTAAATACCCTTTATAGCGTGTGTTTTCTCTGAAATCCCTTCTGGTGAGGGCTGCCTGTGGACTTGAATCCTCACCAGCAAGGTGATGTGCTATCGCTGTATCTGGTGTTCCCTTACTGTAGTATCTCACCTGTGTATCCAGGAGCTTCTGGTCTTTCTCCTCTAGGTACTACAAATATCTTAGTAGTTCTTACTTGTTCCCACATTTCTCTTGTAAGGAGGTTGATATTCATTATGAGAAATGAGAATTGTTGAGGGTCAGGCTCTGGCTACTGCTCTAGGCTAATGCATGAATGTATCACCCACTTTTGTGTTACACCTTGTCCCTTGTCTAAGGGGTTATCCAAACCGTACAGCTCTCCTCTGTAATGCATTGCACTGTTCTGTGTTAATGGGGCCTTCTTAAAAAAAAAAAAGTCTAATTTCAAAAAAAAATCAAATGGTAATCATGCTTTTGTGTGACTTCTACAGACTGGAATGACTCCAGAAAAGAGTTGATCTGATTTTTCTGCTCAGATACATGAGACAGCCTGGAGGAGAAAATGCTAATTTGAGATCTGCCATGTCCCCGAGCTCTTGCAGAACTGAGAAGCAGCACTTTTGTCAGCTGTGCAGTTTTTGGCATGAGAGTGAAACTGGTGCCTGAAAGAGCTGAGGTGGATTGTTGTCTGCCATAATAGAAGTTTACTTCTGGCTTCAGCTGCCTTTTGGATTTATTGCTCTGCATTGGTTCATGTGTTCTGGTCACCAGCATCCAGCATGGCTGTCATCCAATGCTGGAAGTGTTTGTCAATGCCCAAGAAAATGCAATGGGTTGTAACTAGAGGGATGAGAACTAAACTGTAGGCTCAGCACACAGGATGGGCTTGGGTGACAGCTATGGAGGAAGATCTCAAAGTGGCATCCAGGTCAACTGAACATCCAGAAGACTTAAGTTGATACTTTCTACTGTTGCTGCCTTCTACAGAAGCTGGATGGGGGCTTCCTGAGAGCTAGTCTTTACCTTGCAACACTGCTGCCTTAACCACGGTGTTTACTGCCTACTTCATGCCTCTGATGCCTGCCCCTTTCCCCCCACCATTTTCTTTTTATGTTTGGTTTTGGTTGTTTTTTTTTTTTTTTTGAAGTTCTGCAGCCCTTTTTGAACATCCTGTGTGTGTAGGTTGGTGTTTTCTAAGTAATCAACAGCTGGGTAAGTCATCTTTTATCAAAGAAGATGGAGCTACTGTTTATTATTTGAATATTACTTTTCTTTTAGCAGGCACATGAATTACAGATGAGAAACCTGGTTGCAGTTGCCCTAAGATCTGCAAACTTGTCTGGAATGAATTACTTCTTAGTAATGAATATTGATGAGCTGAATGATGAGAAGTTTTACTTTAAAAGTAGTGGTTGTGACCAAATTCCCTGAAGAATTTTGTTCTGAACAATGACAGCCTTAGAATTCCGTATTTATAGCACTGGCAGCCCAAGCAGGGAGTGAGTTTCCATCTTCAAGTTAGGTCAGGATTGTCTTGAGGAAGCTGGAGCAGAATGGGGCTTAAAGTAGTAAGTGGAGTCTCCAGTGAACAAAAGGTGTGTAATAAATCTTTCTGGGAAGTGAGAATGGGAGAATTACAATATTGCAGGAGCAACACTGCTTGGGACATGCTAGAATGAGTTGGGTTTTTTCCACACACATGCTGTGGCAGAAGTGACTAATGCTGGTGTAATGCTTGTGGAAGGAGGGAGAGTGGAGTGACTCAGGTTGTGGCAAGGATCCCTGTTAGGAGGAGGTCTGACCCACCTTAGGAAGAGGGGGTTCTTCAGAAAAGCAAGGGCTGATTGATGCTTGGAAAAAATTAGGAGTAGAAGAATCATCCTGGAGGTGAGATGTAGTGTCTTCTAGGAGGAGTAGATAGGATGAAGGAAAATGTACAAGTAAAACACTTCTTTGTCTTCTCAATGCTGGTCCAGCTTCTCCATCAGTAAGCAGAAAGGTATAACTATGTTAAGACCTTAAAGCCTGCATGGAATGTGAGAAACTACTCCAGAAAATAAAAGGGCTTAAGCAGCTTTACTTCCAGACACAAGCAGATTTCTTTGCTACTGCTAATCCTTTGCACTAAATTTGCTTGACATAAATGTCTTGTGGCCAAACGTGACACTGTATGTTCCACATCTCTGGGAATTGCTCACGGATAGCAAAGAGCCGTGGGATCAGAGCAGCCCTGATTCAGATGCTTGCTTGGGCTGGGATAGTAGGCGGAAGAGGTAAGTGGTAATAGGAATAAGCCTGTGTCGTCGTTTCAGCCAAATTTACCAAAACCAGATTGACAGATGGCCGTTCCTTCCCCCAAAAAGAGAGGAGAGGAAGATATTAAAGAGATTTAGGAGTTTAGAATGAAATCAACTACTTTAATGAAGTACTAATACTAAAAGTAAAAAAACAATGAAAAAGATACAGTATATACAAAACCGTATCAAGCTCCCAGGATGATGATCTCATCACCAACAGGCAGCAGGAAAAGTCCTAGACTGGACTCAGTGATCAAGAGCAGCTGGATTCCAGGTCTGGAGTCAGGAATGCTTGGATGGGGGTCAAAGGCAGGAGAACCGGCAGGGTTCTCCTTGGACGTCGGTCATCAAAGAAAGGGAGCTGACCCCTTGGTCAGTCTTGGGTCCCCTGTCCTGTCCCTTTCTCCCTCCAGGCGTGACCCCTCTACACTTTTCTGCTTCCAGCCCTCCAATGGGGCAAATAACAAAATTCCCTGACCTTGGCTGTTATAGCACTAAGTATGAGTCTCTCTGCACACCATTCCTTGGTATAAGCAGGTCTTGTCCCTGCGAGAGTGAGCAGTTTTCTGAATAGTATGCTGTTAATTTCAGAGTTTAGTTCGTTAGAAGGGGCCTAACTAAAAAAGTAAAATTGTAAAACAGGAAACTGGTTCATTTTACCTCGAAGCAGGACAGTCTGGTGTCAGGTACTACCGTAAAACACTACCTATAATGCTAATAAATGGTTAACATTATACAAAGTTTGCACGAGCTGTTGGAATAATTCTTCCAGAGGGGCACAGTGTAGAATGCTGCTGGGTTTTGGCTTGTGCATATGGAGAGGTGATGGTAAGCTCCACACCATGTTGCTCCAAGACTGCTGTCAGCTGTGCCCCTCGTCTGCTGCTGTGAGGAAAACAAGGCAAGATAAAGCCAAACCATTAAAGGATATGGCTATTTATATGCTGTAAGCTAGCCAAGGACAGTGGCAGAAAAACAGAGGGCATGCAGAATATGGGAATTTGCACCAGGAAACAGTCTATCTGCTGTTGCAAGACTAAGAAAATAAATGTTTGACTAATGGGTGAGGTCTTCACAAAGTCCTGAGAAAGGCTTGTTTTGGCAATCTACAAGGTGATTATGCCAGAAAAAAAAAAAAAAAAAAAGGTTATTCTTTCTTTTTTTCAGACTTACTTGAGAAAATCAGAGCTACCCTGCCTCAGAAACAGAGTCTTGGGGTAGCTGCATGGTCAGCAGAAGTGGACGATGTCATTCCTTGCAGGGTGAGTTTGAAAAGAGCTCCTAAAGGAATTGCTCCACTAGACAGGAAAGCTTGGATTTATTTTGACAGGCTGTCCCAGCCAGGACTATACCTCCACCCCTCAGGAGAAAAGAGTATGGAGCATTTGCAGGTGCTTTTTAGGAACTACCTGTACATCTCACCTATTCTTGTTTTTCAAGGTGAATCTAGGAGTTCAGGCAAACATTGCAGGAGATGGACTCAGAGAAATTTCTTTGAGAGAGAGGAAAAAGAAAGAAAAGAGAGAAAAAAAAAAAAAAAGTGGGAATAAAGTCCTAGTGACAAATGAGCGTGATGCAGTTTCCATGAGGGATGTGCAGGGAAGTTCAAGCTGAGCCCTGCCCTGTTCTCTTAGGAGCTCTGAATGCAGAGGCAGCTTCCTAGTAAGCCTCCAGCTGCAGTCCACGATACCAGCAGTGCAGGGGCTCTTCCTAAATACTGCTGCACCTTTTCTCATTCCGTTTTCCTTGTTTCTTCACTGCCAGCTTGCTGCTGGCAGGAGGCTGATTATCCCTGGGAGGGCACGGGTATGCTGCGTAGTCCTGGGAGCTCTGCAAGGAACCAGGTGCTTCACAGCAGAGTAAACAAGTCCATGCCCCCAAGGTTCACCCTGCAGGGCTTGGAGGCGGGGGAGGTTCTTCTCCCTGGAGGAAGAGTTGCTGCTCTAGTTGAGGAACACAGGCGTGAGCACTAGTTTAGCACAGCCCAAGCTGGGTTTTGTTGGGTTTCTATGTTTAGAGGGTGGTTTATGCCTATGGCCACCGTGTAATTATGATGATTATAAAATAGCCACCTCTTCAGTTTCTGCCTGCTGGCAGCTCTAAGGAAATGACCTAATTTGAACTGCCAGCACTGAGGACCTTGAACCCTATCGAAAGTCATTTTTAAATGAACCTAGAACATCTAGACAGTTGCCAGACTTTGCTGGCAAGGATAAAAATAGGTTAGTGAGATTTTTCCACTGCTTGGACACAGGCTTCTACATGCGTGGCTCCTGCGAGATGAATCCACAAGGCAGCCATTCATGACACGCTGAATGCTTCTCTTCTCTAGCTGCCTGCTTCATGTTCAATAGATATTCAGGCTGTGGCTGAGAAGTGACCTTTTATGCCTTGCTCTTAACACTGGCGTTTAGTCCCGAGCTTGCCACACACCCGAGCCATCACACTACTTTTGTTGCTGCGTCCCACCAGTGAAATCGCTCCCTTTGAAGCATTAACATGGGCCTGTTGGATAAAAGGAGTTTGTCACAAGTTTCTGCTCTGTGGCTCTGTACGAGGAAGTAATTGTGTGGAAAAGAGCTAGAGAAGTGGCACCACAGGACAGGTTTTTCAGCTTCACACTGGTGCAGCCTGATGCCAACTGCACCTTCGGTTTACACAGGCACCGCCTTTGCTTGTGGTGGAAAAGATGGGGGAGTACTCAGCAGCCCTTTCCAAATCCACTGTCTCACCTCAGCTTGAGGTTTGTAATTAAAAGAATAGCTTTAAATATCTCTGATGCTCCTCTGCTGCTGGGATTTCTTTGTCCTCCTGCTTGCCTGGCTACCTGAGTGCGTGGTTATCCTCACAGCAGAGATGCAGGGCAGAGCAAGTTCCCAGGAAGGAGGTGGTGGGATGGAACTTGAAATACTGAGATGTCCATCAGCAAGGCAACAGGGGCAGGGAAGAGATGGAGCCAGTTGTCAGCCAGTAATAATTCATGACTTAGTCTACTTGCAGGCTATTCAGAGCAGAGTCTAAATGCAAACAGATGTTAAAAGTGGCAGTGGGCATTCAATAAAGTTACTGGTTTGCCTCTTCTTGTAACTGCTAGTCAGTTCTTTGGAGTTCTCTGACTTAATTCTGCATGAGAGCAAAGATAGAAATATTGCTTTGGGATGCTAGTGGGGTCTGTCTCTTTTCAGGTGGAGTCTGGTCTCATAAAGCCACACAGCCGTGTTGTGCTTATGGGGCACTTTCGTTGCTCCACAACACTGTGACTGCCTTTGCCAGGCGCATGAGAAGAGAAGGATCAAAGTCCATGTTAACCACTACTGTGTGCTTTTCTTTGGCTGGCTTTACTAGTACAGTGAATTTGCAAAAGTTTTGGTATCACGAGGATGAGCGTGGACCTATTGCAGGTTTCACCAGCTGAGATAAAAAGTGGGAAGGTTTTTCCATATGTGTTTGAATTTATCTTGTTACAACTTATGCCTGTTGTCTCATCATGCACCATGGTGAGGAACCTAGTCCTGTCTTTTTGGTCATCTCCTCACAGATACTGGAAGACTGCCATTAGCCCCCATCAAAGTCTTCTCCAGGTTGAACAAGCCCTCTGACCCTAGCATTTTCTCACAAAGTACATGCTGACCATCTTGGCTGTCCTCCACTGAGCTCACTCCAGTTTGTCAATGCCTTTCTGATATTGGAAGGGAGATGACAAAACTGGACACGATGTTCTGGATGCGGTCTAATGGGCACTGAGAAGTTGGAGATAATTGCTTCCCTCAATCCACTGATTACACTCCTGTTAATGCAGCCCAGAATGCTGTTGGCCTTCATCGTTGTCCTTGTACACTCCCAGCTCATGTTGAGCTTGCTGCCTACACAGCCCCCACCAAATTCCCCCCAAGGGTCTTTTCAGCAGAGCTGCTCCCCAGCCTAGCAGTGCCCAGCCTGCATTCTTGCAATGGGATTATTTCTTCCCAGGTGCAGGACTTTTCAGTAATCTGTGTTGAATTTCATAAGGTCTCTGCTGGCCCATTCCTCCAGCTTGACTAGCTCTCTGGGTGACAGCCCTGCTCTTCAGCAGATGGACTGGTCCCCCTGCAAACATGAGGGGAGTGCATGCTGTTACATCCTTGAGAATGCTGATAAACATGTTAAACAATCAAGATAGTTCCCTGAAGACACCTGCAGTGCCCTACTTATTACTGGCTTCCTTTAAAATTAATACCTCTTTTTCATACCTTGAAGTTTGTCCTGGTTATGGGCTACCTGAAGGTCTATTTCTGACAGAAGCAAGTACATTAAATGTAGGAAAATCTTAAAGACTTATCTTCCATGTTAGGAGCGTTACCTGGAAAAAGTCAACACAGCCATGGCTTTTGTTCTGCTGCTTTTCTGGGAAGAGTCTCTGCCCTTCGGCTCTCCCTCGGGACATTCTGGCCCGTTAGTAGCCAAGGTTAGAAAACTATACTCATGCAAAACAATAAGGAGTTTCTTTGGGACTTTATGGGTTTGTGAAAGATAGCGTGTCCATACTCAAGGACTTTATTGTGGAAAAAGAAAAAAAAACCTGAAGGTATAAACAGGACAGAAAGCCACCAGTAAACATGCCACTTGGCAAGCAGTTCCCGTCAAGGACTGCTAATCCCACACACCAAGGTCCACGAGAAAGCGTAAGCTTCTCCTCTTTGCAAGGGCCAGGTTGTCTCCACCCTTGACTTGGCACTGGAATTAGTAAAAGCGGATTTTTGCTGCCATCAAATCCCCTTCCTGAGCCTGTCGATATATCTCATGAGTTGCTTCCTCTGCTTTTCCAGCCATGTGGACGTAAGCAACCTTATCCCTTCCCAGAACAGGGAGCCCCTTGCTTACTGCTGGTGGCATCTTGTTACACCATTAGAGGAACTCTCCTCCCTCTGGGTTGCTGGCAAAGGTCTCATCTTACTCTAGGGAAAGATTTCTATTAAAAAACTTAGTTTTCCTTTCTATAAGCATTTTGTTTTACAATGCATGTCATATTTATCTCTAAAATTAGCCCTGCAGCTGGTACTAGCTATTTCTCCGTGCTTTCCAGACCCTGTTATCAGCACCTTATCGTTACCAGAGGTCAAGTGTCTGGGCTAAAACTTTCTATGCCACCTGCCTCAAGTTGAATGGGTTTTTGTGTGTACTGAAGTATCAGCAAACAGAGTTCATTTATTGCCAGTTATTGCCAGCAATGAGCTTAGAGGGAAAAAATGTTGTTTTGCCTATGTTTTTTTGTTGGTTTTTTTTTTTGAAAAACTAAGTATCTAGCAACCATTTAACTGAAGTACAGCCTCTGTTTCAGAGGCAGTGCCTGAGACTTGTGGACAGTTTCTGGGTTTTGTTAGAGATGTACTGATGGCTTTTTAGAAAGGAAAGGAGCAGCAAAGCTTACACTTTTTCTTTTTTTACACTTTTTTGGCTTACACTTCCTGCTAGTTTTCTGTGGTCCTGCTAGATGTGGAGCGGAAGCCACCAAAATACTTGGGCACCTCAGTGTGTCTCTGGGACTGACAATGCCAGGTTCAAAAGTTCCATGTACACTTAGCCCCACACACATGCACCTAAGTTCTGTATATAGATGTCAGGTTTTTTCCTGTGAACAAGAGCTGTGCCCTAATGCAAACCAATTTTTCACAGCCTGGTCAGAGCTGAATTGGGTGTTTCTTGCCTTGGGCTGTCCCCGGGAGGAGATGGCCTCACCTGCCTACTCAAGAAGGTGTCTTCTATGTGGGAGATGTAGTATCTTTCCTAGCTGCTTATGGACATCCAAGGTGTACCTGGAGGATGGGACACAGTGGAAATACTCCAGTGGCATATTTTCCCAAGGACACAGGAGGAGGAAGGGTCTTTTTATCCCCCACTTCTCTGCCCAGGGAATGCAATCCACCGTCCTCCACACCCATCTTGCTAGCTGAGTGCCCAAATTACTTCTCTATGTGTTATCGGTTGTATGCTGTGCAGAGGAGACCAGGCTTTCTCAACCCTCTTGAGGCGCTGGTTCAGCTGGGCCCACAGCACACCTGTGCCATCAGCTTCACACAGGGGAAACACACACTCTTCTGGAGGAAAACCAGGATGAGCTAAAACCTGAATGCATAAGACCTGGCACAGCCCAACTGTAGGCTGCCACGAAGTACCCAGGCTGCTGAAACGTGTCCTGAGGTACCAGTCTCTCAGACATGCCTCTGCAAATAGCCCTCTGCTCTAGTTTGCTGCCTCTGGCGGGACAACACCCTCCAATTTTCCTGCTTTCATTCAGATTCACCTAGTCTTTTCCCCCACCACCCCCAGGCTTCGCAATGAAACACAAGCAGCATCTAGCAAGACTTCAAGGAAGGCTTGTCCTTAAGGGGAGTGCGGGAACACAAGGCGGCAAGTGAAGAAAATGTAAAAGGCAACCCTAGCCAGTGGTTACCCTGACTTAACCTCCCCAGTGCTCCCAGCCTCTTCTGGCCGGGAGTCATCTGGTGCCTAGGCATGGCCCTAACCCAGAGTGCCTTGCTCAGGGGTTTTTCAGATCTGGGACCATCAAGGGAGACAGGCATTCTTGGATCTTTACTGGTGTTCCGTGTGCCCAGCTATTCATCTCAGGAGGTGTATCTGCTGTGTAAAACCTATTGACCTGGTTCTGGGTGCCCTGGGAGGCAGCCTAGCAGTTTTATCTCTAGTCAACCTAGAGATAAGACAACCTGGTTAACTGTTTCGTGTTTATTCTCTCAGCTTGATGCTAAATACTCCGTGGCAGACTTCACAGGACCATGTTGTAAAACTTGCTGTCATGGGTGTGTTGCCAAGTCCCTGCAGAAACTGCACATGACACAGCAGTAAAAGGTGCCAGATGATGCAGAAACATCTTGTTGTGCCACAGCTACGTGGGCAGGTTTTCTCATGCCCACCCCTTCATTGCTGTCCCGGTGTTGCAATATGCGGGAGAGCTTGATGCTTGGCGAGACACATGACTTTGCGTCTCCATTTTGCCACTTCTTGGAGCTGGGAGAAGAGGGAGAGCAGTTCCAACAGCATTCGTGCATTTTACACAATGAGCTCTTTTATAAGGCAACACTTAGCATGGCTGGGCCTCTGCATCCCCAGGGTGGTACAGGGAGGGTTATGCTCTTTTCTTTGAGATCTTTTTCATTTTCCTTGTTTTGTGTCAACAGAAAAATGAAAAATCCCAGTGTAGCCAGTGACCTCTTTCTTCGTGCCAGTCCTCAAAGCTGCCTGGGAGCAGTGGAGCTGGAGGCATTTCTCCAAAATCTAGAGGGAGGGCCCTAGTCACTGTAACCCTGAGCAGAGGAGTAGGGATTGAGGGCACCAGGTTCTCCTTCCATCCCCACTGCCCTCTCTGGCATCATTTGAAAATAATGCAATAAGCCATTCCTTGAGTTTGCTGGAAGAAGCATGGAAAGTTTCTGTAGGTGTCCTGTGCTGTGACCTGGAGCAGGGTGAGGGCAGAAGAGAGAACAAGGTGAGACCGGCATCAGGGGAAACGAAGCTGAAGAGAGGGACTGGGAAAGTAAGGCAAGGGAGTAAAACTAGGGATGGAGGAAAGGGTCAGCACTAGAAACACAATGGGGAAGGCAAATGAAGAGCATGTGTAAGGAAAAAGGTGAGTGAGAACAGTAAGTTGGAAATGACAGGAAAAGGTGATGTCGGGGAGAAAATGCATAGGTGAGGTGGGTGTAGGGGAGATCAGACTAAAAAATAATACAGAAAGGTTTATCTCCTGTCTCTTTAGCTCAAATGGTGAAATCGAAGACTCTAACAATTTGACGATCATTATGTGGCCGTATGACCCTCACCATGAACTGTAGCTTTTGCCGAGAGCAGAGAATAAATGACATTAAGACTGCAATCTCGAGTGATGTTAGTAGGAAAAGCAGGGAGGAAACCCCTAATTCATGTGCCCATGCATTGTGATATAGATCTGCAAGATCTGTTCTAACCTTTTGGCAGGACCACAGAGGCTCTAATGAACAAATCAAGGAGCTCGAGGAAGAGAAAGAATGGTCTTTTGATGAAAATACATTGACGCTGTCCTGCCTCAGGCCCAGAATGATGTGGGGCAAGTCACACAGTTGGGCTTTTTCCGTATTCTTGTAAACTCATTTTCCAAGTTTACTGGGTAAAGTACTTAGAATACTGCTGGGGTGCTGGGCTGTCATGGTTTCAGCCAAATTTACCAAAACCAGATTGACAAATGGCCTTTCCTCCCCCAAAAAAGAAAGGAGAGGAAGAGATTGAAGAGAATTAGGAGTTTAGAATGAACTCAACTACTTTAATGAAGTATTATTACTAAAGTTAGAGTAAAAAGAAAATAATGAAATAGATACAGTGTATGCAGACATTGTAAAACAGAAAATTGGTTCGTTTTACCTCAAACCAGAACATGGGCCCATATGGGCAACATCTGAAGCCTGTGAGAGCCATGGACTACAAAACATGGGACCTCCTGAAGAATTATGCCTGTTATCTCAGTCCATTGCCGCTACTTATTTTGAACACTTTTGGGCCAGAGCTCTAAGGTTGTAAAGCATCTACAGGATGTAGAACAGAATTGTTAATAATGGCTCTTATTCCTGCTGGGTGTTATGTGAATACTTTTGTGTTTGTGGGGCACTGACAAGAAAATACTGATGAGATTCATAAGAATGCCACATGGAAATTAACTTCTCAATGAGGAATTATGTTTACTTTAAATAAATACGGCCTCAGTCACACACTTGCTGAAAAGACTAAGAAAATCTGAATTGCTGCCTACCTCCTCATTGGCTGGGACAGAGGTTCTGAGCTAAAAATAGTTTTAATTACAAGATCATGTATGCATAGGCACAACAGCGCCTGAATAAAAGTTGCACCTTCATAGCAGCATTTCCTAATTTTTGAATGCTCAGCTCTATTAACTGAAAAAATCATAGAATCACAGAATGGTCAGAGTTGGAAGGGACCTTAAAGATCATCAAGTTCCAGGCTGAACAGTCCCAGCTCTCTCAGACTGTCTTCATAGGAGAGGTGCTCCATCCCTCTGATCATCTTCATGGCCCTCCTCTGGACCTTCTCCAACAGGTCCATGTCTTTTTTATGCTGAGGACTCCAGAGCTGAACACAGTACTCCAGGTGGGGTCTGCATTTTTTGAGGTGAAACATTTACACTCTTTAAAATGCTGTTCTACCCTCTGAACAGCAGTGGCTGCTGCCTGTCACTGGCTGCACATCAGCTACGCTCTCTGTAAAGTCTCCTAAGTTGGGTTTTGCTTTCTGCCCAGAAGCTCTGTTTCAAGCAGGATATTCCCCATGTTGCACACTTTGTATGACTGCCAGTAAAAAAGTCCTAGAAAATTCCGCACGTGCCTCTGCACCCTCTCCAGATAGCAGCTCCTTTTTATGTTAGTACAACTGTGTTGTGGCTAATTTTCTGCAAATACCTTTGAGGGCAAAAGGTGCTACTGAACCAGGAACTTAATTTGGCTGCTGATGTGTGGGCTCAGAGCGCCTCACTCACTTTTCCATGTCTAGGTTAAGTTTTGCAGATCCAGTAAGTTAGACAGAAACAACTCTTTTGGGTTTTTTGCATTTTATTCGGCAGCATCACATTTACACAGTTATTTTTCAGAGCAGAACAGGGAATTGCCTCTCCTCCTCCTCCTTTGTTTTTTATTTTGTTTTGTTTTGTTTTTACTTTATTTTAGGGCTTTTTTTCTGTGTTTAAAGTCCCTCAGCCTGGTCAGGATGGAAGGAGGACATTGGTCTACACCATGTCCAGCACATTTACTTCCAAAGAGCTTTGCCTGTGGGAGGACTCTTCCCCATGAGACAGGAACCTGCTGAAGCTCCCAAACAAATGCTCGGAAAACCAGCTTTCACTAAAGCCAAGTCTGCTGAATAGGCCATGCCATGATCAGCCAAAGGATGCTACAAAATCCCCACGGGACTTGGCAATCTTCCTCCAGGCTGGAGGGAAGTATCTCTCTATTCCCCATTTTTGCAGATGCAATCACTTTCCTCTGAAAATGCCAGCAATACTGTAAAATATCCCCGCGATACTGCCTCCTACTGTATAACAGCCAGGCATCCTCTAGCAGAGGAACGATATTGCTGTATCTCCCATGGTGTCTGCACCAAACAGCTCCAGGCTGCATGCCCTGTCCACCCAACCAGGCTGGCTCTGGGCACAAATAGTATCATAGAATGGTCAGAGTTGGAAGGGACCTCAAAGATCATCGAGTTCCAGTCCCCCTGCCATGGGCAGGGACACTTCCCACCAGACCAGGTTGCTCAAAGCCTCATCCAGCCTGGCCTTGAACACTTCCAGGGATGGTGCACCCACAACTTCTCTGAGCAACCTGTTCTAGTGATTCACCACCCTTATCTCTGACATATCTATAGAAGTTTTTCTTATCGCCTTTAATGTCCCTGGCCAGATTTAATTCTCTCTGGGCTTTTGCTTGCCTGATGTGGTTCCTGGCCACTCAGACAGTTTCTCTATATTCTGCCCAGTCTATCCATCCTTGCTTCCATGCTCTATAGGCCTCTCTTTTGGTTCTGAGCTTATCTATCAGTTCCTTGTTCATCCAGGCAGGCCTTCTGGCTATTTTGCCTGACCTTCTTTTTTGGGATGCACCTCCCCTGAGCTTGGAGGAGATGATCCTTGAACACTACCCAGCTTTCTTGTGCACCTCTCCCCTCCAGTTCTTTTTCCCACGCTACCCTGCCAATCAGATCTCTCAGGAGTCCAAAATCTGCTCTCCTGAAGTCCAGGGTAGTGAGCTTGCAGCACACCCTCCTTACTGCCCTAAGAATCTTGAATTCTACCACTTCATTATCAGTGCAGCCAAGGCTACCCTTGAACTCGACATTCCCCACCAGCCCCTCCTTGTTGGTAAGGACAAGGTCCAGCACCGCTCCTTTCCTTGTTGGCTCCTCAACCATTTGAAGAAGAAAGAACTTTATTGAATAATGAATTAAGTCAGAGTGGAACGAAGCCCGTTTCTTATGGCACTCCTTTTTAACCATCTTGGCCTGCAATGGGCTTGCCCAGCAGACGCTGACAGCCTAACACAGCCCAGGGGCTTCCACCCAGGCTTCCCCCTTGCCCAGGCAGCATCCTCCTATGTGTTGGACCAGGCCACGTTACATCTTCTCCCACTGCCCTCCTCTGCCTCCTCCCACCTCACCCTCTCCTTTCCACCTTTATTCAGTGGCTTTACAGCCACAGCGGAGAGAGAGCTACATGTTCCAGCAGGCGTTACTCACTCTTCCTCCCACGCAGAGGCTCTCCCATGGGAGCAGCCCGGCACCACAAGGCCAGCCTGCCCTGTAGGGAGGCAGAGAGACGGGGATTCCCTTTCCATTTCCTCCCTTTGTGTGCAGGCAAAGTTCAAAACAGCCTTTTAAATCACTGGAATGACTCAGTCAAGCACCTCGGGTGGGGTGGAGAGCCTAGTTTGGGGTGGGGTGTCAGAAAAAGAAGGAAAAAAAGGCAAAGGCAATGACTTTTGCTTTATGCTGCATTGGCTGCTAGTCAGGCATCTGCACACAAAGGGCTTTTCTTTCTGCCTCCAGACGCATCCTCCAGAGTCCCATCGCTCCCGTACTCGGGCTGGGAGGGCACGTATTCCTCTGCCACCGGGAGGAGGATGGCACAAACAGGAAGGTGCTTTTCAAAATAGAAGGCTGCTGTAAAAATAACCCACGACTTCTTCTGCAGAGAACAGCAAACAGAAATTATGGGGAAAAAAAAATCTATTACGGGGCAGCCTCTGTTGCTGCAAAGGGAGCGAGTGTAAACAACCCAGCCAGCCAAGCGGGCTGCCACCCTGCGCGCCAGCCCACATCCCTGCAGCCCCACAGCCCGGGCAGCAGCTGTGCCAGCTGAGGGCTTTCACAGAGTATTTTTTGCTGTTCTGAACTCCTCCCGTCGGCCCTGGCTGGTGGAGCTGGCGGGCATTGGAGCACAACTCCTCCTAACAACCTTGCCAGCTCCTCAGGGATGTGCTTCAGCCACCCCACCACCCCCCATGCTGGAGCACAGAGCCTGGACTCGGGCAAGACCCTCTCAATAAAGGTCTCTGAAGAACCTTTATTTTTATAGAATCATAGAATAGTTTGGGTTGGAAAGGGACCTTTAAAGGTCACATACTCCAGACTCCCCTGTGATGAGCAGGGACGTCTTCAACTAGATCAGGTTGCTCAGAGTCCCATCCAGCCTGACCTGGAATGTTTCCAGAGGTGGGGCATCTACACCCTCTCTGGGCAATCTGTTCCAGCGTTTCACCACCCTCATGGTAAAAAATTACTTCCTTCTATCCAGCCTAAATCTGCCCTATTTTAATTTAAAGGCAATATCCGTTGTCCTATCAAAATGGGCCCTGTTAAAGGGTTTGTCCCCATCTCTCCTGCAAGTCCTCTTCAGTACTGGAAGGTTGCTATAAGGTCTCCCCAGAGCCTTCTCCAGACTGAACAGTCCCAGCTCTCTCAGCCTGTCCTCACAGGAGAGGTGCTTTAGCCCTCTCATCTTTTTTGTGGCCCTTCTCTGGACCCACTCAAAGGTCCATATCTTTCCTGTATTTCAGTTCCTTCTTCCCCAATGGAGGCTCCAGACTAGACTCAGCAATGGATGGGAACTGAATTCCCGCTCTGGATTCAGGAACGCCTGGATCAGGGTCAAAGGCAGACAAACAGTTCTCCTCAGACACCAGCCACTGAAGAAAAGACAACTCCTTTGATCCCTCAGCTTTATACTGAGCGTGACATAGATGGGATGGAGTACCCTGCCAGTCAGTTTTTGGGTCACCTGTCCTGTCTGCTCCTCCCTACAGGTGTGACCCTTCTATGCCCTTCTGCTTCTGAGCCTCCAACTTGGTAAATAAAGTGAGCTGACCTTGGTTGTTACTGCCATGAGGATAAGCAAGAACCTCTCTGCGTACCATTCCTTGGCATTAACTATAAATGCCAGATGTTATCACTGCCTGAAGCAGACACTGTCTGAAAAACATACCCTTAGTTTTCGAGAATTAGAAGAGGCTTAACTGAGAAGTAAAACTGCAAAAATTGGTTCTGTTTTACTTCAAACCAGGACAGAAGGAAACCACCTTCCCATAGAAGAAATGGAGACTGGTTCTCATCCCCTAAAACTCTGCAGAGGTTTCTGCCCCAGCCCCTCCCTTGCAGCTGGGAGCCCTGATGTCCCTCTTGGTCCCGGGACCAGGAGGTAAGACAGACCCCAGATGGACCTGCAAGTAGAACAGGCTGCAGCTTTCTCTCTTCTTCACATTTTGCTCAAAAGAATCCTGAAAAGAAACCAAGGGATGAAATTCACTCCCTTGTTCTAGATACTGTAAAAATATAGATAGTGAGTGCAGAGGGCAAAAGGAGCGTCCCAAGAGGGTGGCATCTATGCCTGTATATAACTGGAACCTTTAAGCTCTTGGCTCTGTGCCAGGACATCACTTTTCATCTCTCCAGCGACAACCCTTAATGAGCTGCTATCACAACCCTGGCTTGACGTTCAAGATTTACCAACCCTTGTCTGATGGGATGGTGCAGGTGTGGGCACGTAGGACACACAAGAAGAATTAAGCAACACGTCCCAGAGTCCCTCAGTGTCGGTTCTGATGACCAACTAATTGAGGTGCCACAGGTGCTTCCATGCTTGGCAGCATTTAGCTGTGAAGATGCACAACATTGTCAGACAATGGATTTGGGTTGGGTTTTAGTTTTTAATGGATTGTTCTTGTGCTTAGCACAGCAACAGGGGGGGAAAAATATCAATATTTACTATTCAGCAATAGATTATTTTCTCATGCTATTTGTAGCTTCCTGTGGAATAGATAAATTTTAGTAATCTGCATACCCGTGGAATAGATTACCCTTAGTTTAGCTCCAGCCAAGTCACTGGAATCACAGAAGGAACAAAACTGGCCACCTGCCTACTCTCAAATACCCCTCCTTTCCTCCAGCTGTTAACAGTGATATGGAAGACATCTCAGTTCAAAACTTCAAACCCAATTGAACCTGGCAAATTTAAGGTGAAAGCGTGGAAACAAATCAAGTCATTCTCAAAGAAGCCTACATTTTAAACAAAAGCTTGAACACCAAAGATTGTCCATTTCAAAAATTCCACTGCCCTCATTCAATCTTCCAAATTTTTGAGATTGCATCACATGACACTTTGTGATCCTGAATGTCCAAATGACATTTTCATGGGCAGAACATGCAAGCTGCACCAACCAACATCCAAAAGATGTATTTCTCACAAATGTTCCTCACCAAACACTCTACATTCTCTTTTTCTTTTCTGTAAGAGAAGGGGAAGGTAGGCACGGACGAGCTGGCATGCTGCTGTTGGTTTTGTCCTTTTTATCTGCTGGAAGGGTTGTTTTTGGATCCAGCAAGATTCATCACCAGCACTAGCTATGAAGAATTCTGCTGTTGCCACCACTAACAGTTTTCAGAGCGCACTCGTAATTGCAATGAAAACTCCTATTGACACCCCTTGGCAATATTGGTTTAGGCTGTTCAGCTGCGGCTGAGTGAAACAAGTGTGAACTAATGCACATTCCCCGCCAGTTCTCAGCCTGCTGCAGACACCAATAAACTGTGGTTTTAGGAAATGAAAATTCCAGAATCTCTATGCAAATCACAGAATCATAGAATGGTTAGAGTTGGAAGAGACCTTAAAGATCAACAAGTTCCAACCCCCCTGCCATGGGCAGGGACACCTCTCCCTAGAGCAGGTTGCTCAAAGCCCCATCCAGCCTGGCCTTACACACTCCCAGGGATGGGGCATCAACAACTTCCCTGGGCAACCTGTTCCAGCGCCTCACCACCCTCACAGCAAAGAACTTCTTCCTAATATCTAATCTAAATCTCCCCTCTTCCAATTGAAAACCATTACCCCTCGTCCTGTCACTAGACTTCCTGACAAAGAGTCCCTCCCCAAATCTGTAGATTTGCGATATAAATCTGTCCCTGGCTATAGTGCTTAGTCTTCATTAGTCCTCAGCCACTGCCAGGCATAAACCAGTGTTTTACAAGTCACAAGAGAAAGGAGAGGAGCAACAGCATGCAATTCCTGCCAAACCCTCTTCACAAACAGACTGCAGAGTTGGAACAAACGACCTGACAATGCTTAATTTCACCAGGTACAAGAGGGGCACTCAGATCACTATAAATATCAAAATTCTTCAGGCCTTGCCTGTGTCCAAAAGACAGTGGAAAGACTCAGTGTTGAACACAGAAAGCATCAAAGGTGCACATCCAGCTTCCTAGAACACAATGGCCTTTCCTCACAAGGACACAGTGAGAGCCTGACATACATTTCAGCGACTCATATTACATATCCCACACGTTCAGGTGACTACAGCTCATTTGGGAACCACGGTTCCTAGGGACTGCAGCCATTTAGGTACCAGAGTAAACAATCTTCACTTAGGTCCTCTGCTGCTGCAGCTGACAACTCATTTCAGAGTTGGATTTTATCTGTTTCCCAGTTGCAGGTAAAGCAGAAGCCGAGACCATCAAGCCAAGATCGTTTGCTCTACTCAGCTGCTCCTGCTGGCACTGCAGCACGATATTCCCACAGTAAGGTTTGAGGAATGCAAGAGAAAAGACCCGGTTATGAAACATCCTGCCAGATTAAACTGCAACACATCCTAACAGGATGCAGATGTAAATGCAAGGCACACACACATAAACCATCCACGGTTCCTGTTAACCGACAAAGACAGTAGAGAGCTTAACTCCTGTTGAAATAACTGAACCATCTCAGCAATAAACTGGTGGGTCAGTCCTAGAGATGATGACCAAGTACGTCAAGAAAGCAGTAGTCGCCAAACATTTGAGCTATTGACTACTTTGTAAAAAATTTTGAGTTATTGACAATTTTGACCAATACAATCCTCAGGCATCCAAACCCATCTACGATTCAAACTGGATGCTAAACCAATGACTGTCTGTCCGAGACCTGCTTGCACTACTGCCATTTATAGTTACAGTTCTGCTGCCATTTATTGTTAAAGTTTTATATTGATTTTTAAAAACAAACAAACAAAAAAGTAATTCAAGGCTAACAAACACCAAACCAATGGTGGACTTCCCATGACACTGCTTGAAATATCTGGAGTCTCTAAACTTTGCTGTAGCTGC
Organism: Thinocorus orbignyianus; assembly: GCA_013400375.1. NCBI lineage: Eukaryota > Metazoa > Chordata > Aves > Ciconiiformes > Thinocoridae > Thinocorus > Thinocorus orbignyianus. The sequence goes on along the minus strand of VXBW01002689.1, from coordinate 556,707 downwards.
CTCCTGTTTTGCAAACGTCTTAATCTTCCTGGGCTCTTTTCCCCACATATTCCAGGATAACAGGCATACCTTCTGACTCCTGCATGATCTGGGATTTCCACCTACCTATGGGACTCTGGTGCTTGTATCATCTCTTTCCTGTCTGTGAGCTCCTCAAGATTAAAATTCGTTAAGAGGAATAAAGGAATAAAGTCAGGATTTGCAAAAAACAGAGACCAGAAGCTTTTATTGGTTGAAATTTCCCTGCTTCTTTCCTCAGCAGGAAAGCAATCACAACCAAAAAAAAAAAAAAAAACAAAAAAAAAAACCCTAAAAGTCAAATACAAAAATGCTTCTGTTGCATCTCATCTCTTTTTTTTTCTCTTCTTATTTTGCAGAGTTTAAAATGATATCATTTCTTCTTCCTTTGTTTTTTCCCCCCCTCAGAGGGCAGCATCAGTCATTAGTGTCTTCTTTAATATCTGAAGAAAAACCAAACAAAGGAATGAGAAAATGTTATCTTACATGACACAGAGCAACTTGCATTTTTTCAAGTGTTTGACATTTCAAAATTAAACACACACCTTCCTCCCCGCCAAATAATATTTGAGACATATGACACCTTTCAACAAATCCAGAGTGAGATAATTTTGTTTCCAAAATGCAAGACTGAAAATGGAAATCCAAACAGAAAGCTCTGATTTCCTCTTCCGCCCCTCTTGCTCAAGAACTTGCTGCCTTGAAGAGAGGTGTATATGCCTCTGGAAATCTTAGCAATAACCAGTCCTGTGTAGCCACTCAGCTCACAACAGATGATGTCTGAGAGGACAGAACTTTACTGTCTACTTTACTGACCTGTAAGTCCCCATTTCTAAAAACAGATGAATCTAAGAAGCAGATATAGGATAACGGGACCTGTCCTGGACAGCAACCCAGAAGCACACAAAAAAAGAGTTCCATTCTCGTTCATGCCAGTTTTGATCCTAAATTCAGAGGAGCTGCTGCTGTCTTGGAACTCTTTCCTTATCCCCCCTTCTTAAAAGGAAAAAAAAAAAAAAAATCAGCTGGCTTTTCAGTTACCAACAACAGTCTCTCCTTTCTTGCTTCTACTCTCTACTTCCTCTTTTTCAGCAAGTGATGTCAGCTCCGGCTCTGTTTGGTGGCACTGGTATAAACTCTGGCCTGGTGGTGTCCCTCCTCCCTTTTGTTTTCCAGTATGTGGCATGAATCCCAGTGTTGTTCCATTGGGGACTTGAAGAAAATATGGAGAGGAGGGCAGGCAAGGCGGCTGAGTGTAGGAAATCTGCTCTGGGAAGTACTGTCCTCCTGCAGTGCTAGAAAATGGCATTCGTGACTGCGGCTGACTCGAGAATGGAGCTCCCTGCATGTAGAAATCATTCCAGGGGACAGCCAGATAGGCAGAGATACCTGCTGAGGAAAAAGCAAGGAAGAAAAGACAGAACAATGAAAATAAGGAAAGGAGGATTAAAACCACATAAATGTAAAAATGTGTATGTTGTGCTTAAGAGAGCACGCTCAGTGAAAATGCAGTATTACAGTTATGCCTTAATGGTTACTGCGGTAGAGCAGACCTCACACACATGTGAAGGAACTTTGTTGTTCCCACTGCAGTGCATTTATCCAGAACATCATTATTAGGAGGAAAAACTTCAGAAGTTCATAGCATCGTTATAATCTGAAAACCATGTTGCTTCAGCATAGATGCTGAGTGTATGTAATATCAGAGATACACACCCTCCCAATTTTTTTCCTCCACTCCTGTTTTCCAAGTTAGCTCTGCAAAGCATAAGAGGGATGCTTAATCTTCACTTTCTTTTATTAAAGCTGCAATCCAGGAACTTTTTTTAATTAATATCTGTAATTCAACTAAACTGCTCACTTGCTTATATGCTGAAGTAAGAATTACGGGTGTGTCTACACTGATAAATTGGTTCCCTCTCCATTGCACTTCTGGAAGTCCAGGCCCTGGTTACCCACACTTCATAACAGCCTTAGGAGCAATTCCTTAAACACAACTATGGAATAAGAGATGATAAAATCTGCCTCTGTTCCTTCAACAATCCTGCAACTTTATCAGTTCTAACACGGCTCGGACTTTTATGCACCCCTTTATGCTCACATGACACACACCTCTGGCATCACACTACAAAAACATTAATTGGGTGCACTGGGACACAGCCCTCTCATTGCCCCTGGCACTTCAAACTGCAAACCCACAGAAAATGAGTATTGTCCCTTACAACCAGAGAAAACCAGGCCAAGTGTGCTGATAGCACGGCTGCTGCCAACCTTCTGGAGAACATTAGCCGTGAACAGTGTGAGCACGAGCCAGCTTGTACCCACCACAAGTCAGACTTCTTACCCCAACCAGGTCCACAGAAACAGTACAAAAACAGCATCATCATCTTTGGTCCAAAAACTCTATTCTCTTATGTGGTAAGAACAGAGACGTATTTTTTAGACTCTAAGCTAAATTTAACAAGCCTGACAGTCCAAAGAAATAAACTGCCATAGTTTATCTTTTGGTTATACTTGGGCTTGAACAACCTCAGAATATAAAACCCTGACACAAAACAAGGAGAGACCAACAATGCCACTTTTACTGGTTACTTTTTATAAAATTATGCTGAAGTGCTTTAAGTGGTGTTGCAAATTCACGTCAAAGGAAGGAGAAAGAAGCTGTATCCATACTCTGCTGGCCTCCCACTCTCTTCTTTTACCCTCAGGTACTTAACATTCTTTCAAAGCAGCTTCTGCAAAAAGCGCAGCTGAATTAGAAGCCTGTTTTTCTTGCTGTCTCCAACCATTCCATTTGCTGTGATGCCTTTTTCACTTTGCATCCTTGACCGCCACCCACGTACACTGAAGGCAAGTTAGTTTGCATAACTGTACACTCCCCAAAAAGATAAGTTAGCTCTCCATTTCAACCAAAACCATTGCACTACCTGCAGCCTATGTAGTAACTTTTGGTTCAAATTCAAAATGAGTCAGTCAGCACTTAAAAAAAAAAAAAGGCATAAAAAAAAAAAAAAAAAAAAAGAAAAAATATGTGCAGCATGTATATATTTGTGTATGCATATGCACATTCCTTCTTTCTATCACAGTTGTCAGGATGAGCAGTGGTTTTACTGAATGTTTCCGGGTATTGTTTAGTTACTCCAGAAAAGCAAGATGCCAAAAGATTTCAGAAATGTACCTGAGTTTCCACTTGGCTGCTGTAAGGAGAGCTGTCCCCCCATGTGGTTTTGTGAGTAGCTTTGTGTGGCTCCTGCTGCCCCACAGGTTAACACTCCACTGTTGGCAGGAAAGGTGAGGAAAGCTGCCTGGGACTCATTGGGCGGTGTAGGAGCGAGGCTGACACTGGAGAGTGCGTTGCTGGCCAGGTGACCTGGCAGATGGTGGAACTGGGAGAGCTGGTGCTGCTGGGAATATTGGGGCAGCTGGTAAATTCCACCCTGGTTGCTGTACTGACAGTATGTGGTCTGTTGACAGTTGCCTGCCAACTCCAGCTGCTCAGGGTAATTGCAGGAGACTGGTGAACTCAGCCTGCAGAGAGCAAGGAGAGAGGCAATTCAGAGATTAAAGCAGGGTCAACAGCTCCAGCAACCTCTACAATAAACAACTGTTACATCTTCCCCTTGACAGTCACTTCAACCCTGATCTGACTCCAATGCTTTCTCCCAAACCCCAGGCACAGGACAAGACCAACAGAAACCACTTGAGCCAAGTGCTTTCACAGAAGGTTTCTTCAACGATGCACACTAGTGGGGGTTACCTTTCCTTCAGTTCTTCCCACTCCCCAAAGCACACCCACCCTCTTCTCAAGGATTCCTTTTCACTGTGAACCCCACTTTCACATGACAGGTATGCAATCCTGAAAGCACTCCAATTGAAGGTATCACTTTTCTGACAGAATCATAGAATGGTTGGAGTTGGAAGGGACCTTAAAGATCATCGAGTTCCAACCCCCTGTCCTACTACACACATTGTACCCTTTTTCATACTCCATTTAAAGGACATTCTCACTTCTCATATATGCTCCCACCTATTGACTTGTCTCATGTCCCACCTTCAACCTCCCAAGGCTTCCCCCAGGGCTCACTTTTTTCATCTCCCCCAAAGACAATCAGATCTATTCCTACCCTTGATTCTGGATGCTGTAAGTGAAGGCTTCCCTGGAGCCATTTTCCTGACTGGACAAGCTGCATTCACTGTTGGGAGCGTCCAGCGTCAAGGGAACAACGTGGCTGTGGGGGTTGAAGGACAGACCGAGAGGCAGGCTGGCCCTGCGGATGGGTGGAGGGCTGGGAAAACTAGGGAAGCACTCCGTTCTGCTGGAACTAAAGTTGAGCTGTGACAACGCCTTTGTCTGAACCGCTTCACAAGGTGCCACCACTCCTGCTGCTGGAGGGACTGTGAGTAAAAAGAGAGACTGTCATAGCACACTGTCATATCCAAAATTAAAAGGAGCAAGCAGAGGGAATGACAAGAGTGGTAGAACACAAAAGCGAGATGCCGGTGAAAGACTGGAGGCTAATTGATGGGAATAAAAGTAAACAAGTACCAGCAGCAGTGCTGGGAAGCAAGAGGGAATAGTGGCAAGCTCTCTGGAACAGAAGATGATTGGTTATTGGTTAAATAAAATTACCTTCATGATTTCAGTCTCTGCATACTGGATTTATTCAGCTCTCAAGAAGGCAGCCAAATGCAGAAAAGTACTTCCTGGAAAAAAGCCAGGAACAATCTCCCCAGCCATCTTCCATCTCTACTGTCCTCTGGGAAAAGCGTGTTGCACAGATTACCCTTTCGAAAAATTTAACTGGGATTTGAAAGAAACAAAAACATGTCTTTAAAGATCTGCTGTCTAGGCCATTTTTGAACCAAATTTTCACTCCTGGTTTGGCCTCTGATGAGTCACGCCAAAAAAAAAAAAAAAGAGAGAAAAAAAATATGCAGAGATGTCAGCTGAAGGGTCTTGGGCAAAAGAAGCTGGGATATGGAAAAGGAAACCGACACCATTTGGTTGCTGGAATCTTGTACCGTGACCAGCCTCCTCAGTCACTGCTGGAAGAGGAGAAGAACAGTTTCCTACAGAATAGACTCTGTGGAAAGAGGACAATATAGGAAATGAAAAGGTCAGAATCATGTACACTGGTGATCCAGAGGAGCAACTATACACTGAAGTTCAAGAAGCTTGCACACGGTGGAACAGAATAAGATTCTCTTTTATTATGCCAAATAGCAAACACTTTCTCTCAAGATGTGTAACCATCAGGTGTGCGTGACACAATTTGAAACGATTTTTGAAGTCCAGCGAGGCTGAACCAGCACAAGGATGAGACAGATCTAAGAATGCATCTGTTCAGATAAAGTCAGTCTACTCCCACACACAGTAAAGCATTTGGGGAAAGAGTAGCATGGGTAGTTTACAGCTGTGCTTCACCCTTGCAGGCACAGAATAACATCAAATGCACTCCACCGGGTGTGAATCAAAGGCCTTAAAAATGAAACCTCACATAAAGCTGCCACAGCAAGCAAGAGCTACCTTCATGGAATTTTGGCATGCGTGCCCAAAGAGCTGATAAGGACATTCCATTTTGACACTCTGCAGGACCATTTCTCAGATTCTCCAGCGTGCTGCACTGTTGTGCCTATCTTATTGCATCTGCCCACATTCAAAATTTTTCAGCCTCTGCAACTATGGAAAGAGGGAATCCTGATGTTTCAATGAAAACTTGAATAGCCCCGAACTGGGGCTCGTTTACAAAACTAGAGCAAAATCTAGGATGGCATTTCTAAAGTATTCACATGCCCAGGCAATTCTCAGCAGTTTATTTTTTCTATTTGAACTTTCTATTTGTACTTCTACGTGTCAGGCAGCATCTATGATGTACCTATCACATTCCTGGTTTTTGATGCAGCACAGTTTGAGTTCCACACAACCAGGCACTAGTCAAGACAGCCCTTAGTTTCCTTACAAGTCAGAATGGCTTTGCCAGAAATGAAACCGAAGTTCTCTTCTGATTTTTTTTAAAATGCTAATATGCACTGGTTCTCCTAACCGTTCTGTCCCAGGATGTAGCAGTTCACACAAATGTTACGGTAAGGCAGCACAACTTACATGAAGAAACAGCCTATATCTGATAAAGCTTCAGTTCAATAATGACAGTAGGATTAGCTCTCCTGCAGATGGCTCAGGATGAATACAAGCAGTGTTAACATTGCCCAGGAAATCACACCTAAAGCCATTTTCATTCCTACTAAGAATGAAGTTCTGTTTTTTGAGATATTTGCCACACTTAGTGCAGATTATCGTTATGATCCACAAAGATTGACAATGAGATTGTGAAGATAGCACACTTGGACTCCAAAGAGCCGTTTCAGCTATTTTTAGTTTCCTCTACTTCTCCATCCTTTCTAAGAAAGCCATTGAATTTGCATCTTCCAAATACAATGCAGTAAAAATAAAAATCAAAAAAAAAGTAGTATCTGCTAAGCTTGACACTGCATTTACAGGAAATTCCAGCATTTTCTTTGATGATGAATTCAGATCACTGGCTTGAGGTGATACTTACATTTTACAATTCTGTTGCTCTTCCTGCTGTTGATGTAGAGATAGACATCCTCAGAAGGCTTTCCAGTGAACACAGGAACATAAAAATAGGGGGTTTATAGTTTCTAACTTCTGCTTTTTCAGTCTATGCAACAGCCTTAGAAATTTTTGGAGGGCAATTTAATAACTTGCAGCTTTGGATCTTTGGACCAGTCCTGGTGCTACACTTGTCTTAAGATACAATATTCTAAGTCTTTATCTACACAGCTGTCTTTCCCCAGCTGTATGGTGGAGAAACTTCTTCCTCACCCTAGCAGAGTTAAGAGACCCATTCTTTAATGCAAATAGCTTCCAGTGAATGGGACAGAGTATTAAATTAACAAAAATGGATGTGTATGTTTCTGTCAGGATGACTGTGAATTCAATTTTTGATCAGTCTTGAAGGAGACCAAGGCTTATTCTAGAGAGGTATCCGTGAACTTATAGCAGGGTATGGTTTCAACTGTGGAAACGTGGTTTTCAAATGTTCTAGGAAGCTGCTTTCATCGGTATTACCAGACCAGATCACGTGTAAGAGATTCATTACCTGAGTGACATTTATCTGCAGAGGAGCCCTTCCTCTCGTCATCAGCCACACATGATTTTCTTATTCAAGCACACATTTCATTGACTCCAAAAGGCCTTGGAATGAGATGCCTACAATAATTCAGGCAGTTAACTATGCAGCTGCTTGCAGACCATTTTAAGAGGCCAGAGACCATGATTCTAACTGTTTGACAAGCCTAGTGTTGGGCACAATGCAGCTGATGTTGTTTACAGGCTGGACAACAAGTCTAACCTCAGATGGTCTACTTGCTAGGGCTGTTTTCTCAAGCATCAAATCAAGAGTTCAGCCAAAGGCTCTATTACTACGAGTCTGTATGTCACGCACTATCCAATCCGGTTTCTTTTAATGTACTGTGCCTGTGTAATTGCAGCATTTACTGGAACATTAAAGGTCATTACAGAGCTCGTCACTGATACATCCTTTTCTTGAAATTATAAGAAAACATTTGTCTTGTAAATGACATCCTGAAAGTAGACAAAATATTAATTAAACTTAAGGGCATCAGTATTCTTTATTTAATGGGCTGAAAAATCAGGAAATCAACTTCGGTCTAACTGCCTTGCTTTAAGAAGTGTATCAGTATGACCCTCTTCTGGTTTTTCAGTAGGCCAGAACCTACTACTCGTTTAAAAGGTATGACTCTTGCTTGCCACATCAGCTACACATCATCAGCTTCAAAGTAATTTGTTCAAAAGCCAGAGTCCTGTAAGAAAAATCTTTAGAACTTGTCATTTATCTACTGTTCTTTGATAGATCATATCCAACTTCAGCTAATTCACCAAGACTTCCATTACAATCCTTCATCTCTGCCACTGAATAATCATCTTTCTATTTGCATAGGCCTACCATAGGCTGGACTCCTGACACGTGTCCTCAGGAAGACAGCCACGTAAAACAAAATTATTTCCTACAAAACCACTAGTGCAGCAGGAAAACCTTCTCCCACAAATGGGAGGCAAAGAAAGTAACTTTTCTTTCTAAAGAGTCAGCTCTAAAGAAAACATAAGCCAATGTTTTAAGTTAATTAATGACAAACACATGTCCATAAGAAATCTCAGAAAAACAGGAAAAACTTCAAATAACTACATATGTCAAGAAAACCCTCCATTATTTTAAAGCAAGCTGTCTAGCAAAGTAGAAAAAAAAAGCAAACAAACAAACAAAAAAAAACCCACAAACTCCAAAACAAAACACAATTCTAAGACCAAAGCAAGCTCAAGATTGCATTTTTGAAGCACAAGAGGCTCTTCTGGCAAATAGTGCGGCTAATATTTAAGTCAGAAGCCATAAATGCCATCAAGGTAGAGTATGTCTCAAACACAACTCGCTGGCACTTTTATATCAGCTTGTTTGGAGAACTGTACAGAACAGTGGGACATAAAACAAGAACCCACCAGCCAGCAGTCAGTCAGAACTATCGGCTAGAGCACAGAAAAACAATGGAAAAGGCAGCAGTGAACATTCTCTAAGGGTGTCAGGTAACAGATCCTACCATTCTCCTGCACTCTAGTCACTTGCTTGTCCTGCTGAAAGTGCTTAAGCACACTGCTATCAAGACAGGCACCTCAATGGTCACCCCAATAGGCCACAATCTCTGGGTACAATTATGCACAGGTCACAAATTATTTTGCTGAAACTTATCATGAGCTGTTTTCACAAAGGCCACTTCTACTAAGCAATTGTTTTGCCTTGCAAAATTGATGGCCTTTTTTTGTAGGAATGTAATTTTTAAGACGTCCACCTTATGTCAAATTTGGTTAAACAGGTTTGGAGGGCAGGATGGGTTTCATAAGCAAAGCGAGTGTGTGAATCACTACACACACCATATTCCTCCTTTCCCTTGGGAAACCAGGTTAAAAACCAATCACCAAAGCTCACAGTTTATGTGCATTAGCAGAGCATACCTCTGTTCTGAAAAGTAATATAGGAAAGGTACTTTTTTTTTTTTTTCCAACAGATCAGTATCTGGAAAGTATTTATCAGCTTTAGATGACACAAATAGATTTAATTACTTCTTGCCCAGCTTGATTTAAAGAGAACAAGGGGAAACTTGTTCCCACACACACATGTAGCGGAATGAACTACGTTCTCATCTTCACACATCCATAACACTGACGATCCAGGCGTTTCAGACAAGCAAGGGAAGCATGTGTTTCATAAAAGCCAGATGCATACACAGTAAATGCAATAGGTGGCAGCCAGCAGCAAGTTCAAAGGATTCAAGGAGTAAAAACCCAGCTATATTTATTGCTCATTTTCTCACAGACGGAATCCACTCTCAGGACCACTCACTTGTCGCTTTTCTTCCTTGCACATTGTACAATGAGCTCAGATGGGACATTCCTTTCCTTTTAGAAAGATTGTCTGTGTTTTCCACATGGAGAACTGCATCCCAGTGTGCAGATTCACCAGAAAGAAATTGCTTGATACTGGCAGATGACAAGATCATATCACTGAATGAAACTTTTTATCTCTAACAGATACAGTTTCTCTTGACTAAATAGCCTGTCCGCAGACGTACTCTAGGAATAAGGAAAGTTCCAAATACAAGTGTGGAAATAAGAGGTTTCTTGGTTTCTTTCCTTTCAATGAATTAGTTTGCAACATCTTGGTCTTTATCTAATTAAATACAGGACTCAGCAGACTGCAGCACTTCATCATTCTAGGAAGCGGTGAATTATTCAAACACTGACCATATTTACTCTGCTGCAAGAAGTGGAAAAACTGGAAGTAACTGAATTACAGTCTTATTGGTTAAAAAGCTTATAGGATCGACTAATGAAGTCTTTGCTTTGAGACTATGACAGGCAAATTTAAATGACAGAAGCGCTGAATAATGGTGTCAAGAGAGTGCCTCAGTTAAGTACTTTCAGCATACTTACCTATTAGTACCTTAGAATATTAGTATTCTAAGCTTATTGATACAATTTTATAGTCACATTCTACAGTGCCAAAATACTTTTAAGGTATCAGCACCATTAAAAATACAGTGAAGTCTTTGAGTCATTATTAGAAAACAACTTGCACAGAACTGCCATTAATATTGATAACTCTGTATATTTAGAATACAATGAAGGGGAAGAAACAACAGTATGAAATTCGAAAGAATGAATGACACTGGGAAGCAGGAAAATACAAGCAGTACCACATGTCAGCACATCTATTGCTCGGGGTGTCCATCCCTAAGGAAGTGGTGAAGTCCTCATCACTTTGGAAATATTGTCAAGTTGTGCCAACTTGAAAACATGAACATATACAGGAAATGCTTTAAGGAACATTCTTGACTCTAGAGAACACTCTGATACTTCACACACGAATACAGAACTGAACAAATCCTCTCTTCTGTTGCAAGTCTAAATGCAGCTCAGGAAGAAAACTGGTCAAACAGCACACCCCACTGACTTTCAACAACACTGCCACAGCAACTAGGTGGAGCTGTATGCTTAAGAACTCAACTAGCCTCGCTCCCTCAAGGTCCCGCACAAAATGGAAAATTGCACCAGCTGGAAAATTCAAGGAACCTCCTTTGGAGAATTAAAGATATGGGGGGGAGTACCTGAGGCAGACGCTACAAACCCAGTGGTTTATCCAATGCACCTTCCTCACACAGCTCACTTGACTACAGGTTGTAGCCAGAACATTCCAGTCTAAACCAGAACATGGGATGTGTGTATCTGTCACAAATAGCATAATAACCAGAATAATACTTCGATCCTCATTGAGAGAAGCATCATCAGTGTCAAACAGCTGTTACGAAAGAATGCCCTGATCACATATCCTTATGGAGTCATATTCAGATTTCCTTGCTGGCTTGTGCTAGGATATGAATAAAGACTGCAAATTTGGCTCTAGAGCTAGCACAGAGGAAGCACTGTGCTGGTACATAACTGGTAGACACTCTATTAGCAGAGAGCTGTTAGATCTGGGGTCACTTTCCGGACTGCTGGCGTAGGGCTCTTCTCCAAAGTGTCTGGAAATCTACCAGCACCACCAGCTGCAGCTACACAAAATACTTGTGCTGACAGGGGTCTCACCTGATGAGGAGGAGGCAGGCAGTGCAGGATGTCCACTGAGCAGGCTGGAGTAGTTCCCAGCTGCAGTGTCCACACTCAGCATGGCAGACTGGTCATGAGCAACGTCAGGCAACTGAGGCATAGGCAGAAGAGGTGCCCTGGAGGTATACATAAAGGGTCATATGAGGATGGACCAGAGGACAAGACAAAACGTTATGACAAAGTATACACTTTTCTAACTATCCTACAACGGGTAAGTCCTAGATCACTAGCAGGCAGAAGAGGAAAGCGCTGGATGACTTATAAGTGCAAGGAGGAACAGTGCAAGGGATACTGTATCGACAGAACTGAAGGATGCAGCAGGGACAGCGCAATGAGATCACAAAGGTGGTCTCCAATTTTTCACCTAATTTTTTTCATTTCATTCTGTTTTCTTCACAGAAAGACTCTCACTCCAGATTGCCATAAATAACTCCCCATGGAGATTAATTTCTTCCCTCACTTGCTCACTCCCCCTTGAAAGACCATTTACTCTCTCATAAACTCCCATTCCCCGCCTCCCAATAAATGACCCCTGCTTACCCTATGAAAGTTACTACCTTGTACTTCTTAAAAGAAGCCCATGACTTTAAGACCGATCTAAGCAAAGAGCATTTCCATCACCAAGTGAAAATCCATGGAAATGGAAAGTGCTGGTTGGAGAAGGACTAGGATAAAAGAAATACCAAGTGCACACAAAGTGCCTGGACAAGGCATTCACGGAAACTAAAAATGAAGGGGTTGAAGGCGTGATTCCACAGACCTTTTTATCTTATCCCCTTGCTCTCTACATGACTTCAGCCAATGCAACAGTTTTCTTTCAAAACAGTGCTACAGGTTAATCAAAAGCACTTTTAGAGGGTCCACTACAATTTGCCCAGAAGTCTGATAGCTACCAAGGTCCAACTCAATGGGCAGCTCTCCATAGCTTAAAGGTACTTTGGAAATGTCAAAGGGAAATAATTCATTAGGCGTCTATTGCGGATAAATCAGAAAACAGAGTAAGTCTCTCACCCATAACCATCTGACACAAAGGGGACTGACAGAGCTGAAGATGTTGGATATTTTTTGCTGCTTTTCACACTCAACTTCTCTGATTTCCGCCACTTTGCCCTACGGTTCTGGAACCAGATCTGATAAATGGAAAGAAAGGATGCAGTCAGAGAGGAGACCATCTACACACCAGGATGCAGGCAATGACTCAACAATGACTGCCTCCACAAACCATCAGATGAGGTAGAAACCTTTCTTCCAGAGAACCTGCAAGATTCTTTGCAAACAGAGAGAAGAATAACAGCAGAAAGATACCCCCAAACACCAGTTTCCTTAGCTGCCCGTGACCTTCAAGATAAAAGACATTAACTCCAGTCTCCTTAACCTCTTTTACCTACCCATCATGTGCCTCATTTTAGGAAATGAGAAGAGATGGAGTATACAACACACTGCCATTTGGAGTGGGGCAGTTGGTTGTGCAATGTTCATCCCTGCGAGCCTTCTTCCTTCTCTTGTCACCAGTGGCAGGTGCAGTTTGCCCTGTTATTCATGAGCTCCTCTGTCCTTCCTACTCCAGCTTCTCCTCCTCCCTCACCCAGTCTTTCTTTGTCAATTTTCTGCCAAGAACCCACAGTCTGCACTGTTATCCACACAGGCATTACCATGATACGCTGTGGCGTTACACCAACCACAGCTGCGATCTCCCTCCTCTTCTCATTGTCAGGGTAGTGGTCTTCCTGAAACATCTTCTCCAACTCTTCTAGTTGCTCTAGAAGCGATGTATAGGAGGTATGTGATAGAAAAGAAAACAAACAAACAGGCAAAAAAAACCACAAAAGCCAAACCCAAAAGAAACATGACAAGGGGAAAACAAAACAGAATAATTTTTACTACAAAATATACATGAATAGCTTAAAAGTTTTTTAGTTTGGTTTGTTGTTTTTTTCCTTAAGTAAACCACAAAAATAAACAAAAAATCTTCTTCCACAGTAAAACAATAAGTATTGCAAGTGATGCTTCAAACATAAGGCACTTGGCAACATTTATTTGCAGCAGTCTTCACACATCTAATAGTGAAGAATGCATTGCAACACCTGTTAGGGGAGTTCAGCACCTTCACGTTGTGCCTTCAACATAGTGAAGGAAACATCAGCGCATTGGCACCACAACTGCCACTGTCTGCCAGTGGGTTCCCTGGTATCTACCTGCGCAATAGAAGGTCCGTGACTTCTTCCTGACTGGTGGTAGAATTTCTGGATTCTCAAGTAACTCTTTTTTCCCCTTGGTCCCATCGTGGCTACTTCTGGATTCCAGAAATGAAGGCACTTTGTAGGACAGCTGAGCTGCAAGACTGGCTGAAGTGCATCTAGATGATCGGCGAGTAGCTGGGCCGCACACATCCCGCCTGCAGAGGTCTCCAGGGATTCCACTAGATGTTTTCTCAGCACACATTCCACTTCTGTCCTTACTTTTTTTCTTTTTTGCCTCCTTTTCAGTCCCATGAGAGATATACCTCTCACACTGTTCATGTGACCCTGACTGACCTGTGGACTCCTGTGCAAATTCAGCCACAGAAACTGGGGTCACAGTCTTCACGTCACTGAGGAAATTTGACAGCTGTCCATGCACCAAGACAAGGTCAATCTGTCTGTCAAGAGCCACTGAATCTTGGGAAGTTGACCCAGTTGTCTGCAGAGTGCAGGAACTTCCATCCTCCTCCACCTTCTTTACAGGACTGATCTTATCTACTGTTCCCAAGGTATCTTCAACTTCTTCATTTGTAGCTGTGCTTTGGAATGCAGGTAGCACACTGCTCCTTGTACCGTGCCCATCGGCAGCATGAGCATCTACCACAAAGTGCTCGGTATTCAGTGGCGTGTCCTCCTCCTCGTCCTCGCACTCTACAACAGAAAAATGAGAAACATCACTCCCCCACACCACATGCACATTGTCTAAGGCAGATGGGCCTAGATGGCGTGAGAAAAAACAGGTGTGCCTGGAGCAGAAGTTTCAGCTGTGGGAGAAGGAAAACACTACGCATGGAAACCCAGCAGCAAAAAGAACCAGAGAGTTCAAAATAAAGACTGTTACCAGGACAGAGTGCTGCTAGGAAAGCAACAGCAAAGAATACTATGTGGTTGACAGAGATATTCAGACATCTGAGATGAGAAAAGCCTCATTTTGAGGGTGAAGATACCTGCAAAACCAACCAACTGTGAACTATAGAATTAATTTTGGACACAGAGAAGGTTGCGTATTACAAATACAGTAGTGAGCAAACAGCACTGAGAATAACAAAGGTCTTTGGAATACAGAACAGAACAAAAATCAATGATTTATCAAGTCTCCAAGTGTCACCTTAGTAAAATGAGCAAATGGAAAAATACAAGCAAAATTCTGGTCTACTGTGTCAGCAGTGATTATCTGACAAATGACATCACTTTTTGATGCATAGGGGTTTCTGTTTCTATCATACTCAAGCTGATGAAGCAAAACCCCAATGAATTGTACAAGCTTCTAATACAGCCTTAAATTAGCTTTCTGCATCTTCATCCACACCACTTATGAATGACGGTCTTACAAGACAGGCAATGAAATAGCTGGCAGAGGACGAAAATCATGAAAAGGTCTGACCAAGTTTAATAAAAAGCACAAACCGCATTGCAAATAAGAGTAGAAGAGGAGAAGACAAGTGAGAAAGAATACAGCAAGAGAAATAATTAAAGTAGGCATCAGAAAATAAAGAAGCATTATACTTTCCCAACTGGCATATACATTTCCAAAAGAAGAAAAAAGAAAATTTGCTGATTGTCTCAGAATGCCTGAGTCTGCGTGATTGCTGCTACTTAAAAAAAACAAAAACAAAAAAAAAAAACACCAAACACCAAAAAGTTACTATTTCTCAAGAGCAGAAAGCAGAATAATAAAACCAAAACCAAGTATCTGCTTCTGTCCAGAAAAAGGAAAGTTTGAGCAGACTGTGGCAGCATTTCAGTTGTTTGTGCTTGCAGAGCAACGTGGTTGTTTAATTGGGAGGAGGAAAGATGTAAAATAATTTAATTTCGCTGTCCTACTTTTGATACATATTAGTGCAATGCCAAAATAATGGACTTGCTTTCTGCCTCGTTAATCCAGAAGGAACCCCACCCACCCGTCAGTTTGGGACAATCTCCATGGAAGTATGGAGGGATGCCAGGCAGCTTCCAAGACATTCTAATTTGCTTTTTACAGGATTAAGACAACTAAATTAGTTGCAGGGGAAAGAAGCAGAAGCAGGAAACTATGCAAGTATAATAACCTGATCTTGTTAAGCAGCAACAGTTTCTCCTGCTGTTGAATGAGACAAAATATCCTGATGGGGATGGTCAAGAACTGAGTGAGGCAGAAGCTGGTTATGTTCTATGTAACTTCATTTTCCATCATCCTCCTCATTGTCCCTGAGCTCATCTCACTTATTATGTGAAAATGCTAGTATTTTCATGCATCAGCCATTCTGTCACTCACCCTCTGCCTCAAATCAGGAACAGCATTTTCAGCTTAGTGCTTTGATTCTAAAAGCCTTTTTACTTCTTTCTTTGAAAACACCAGTATGTACTTAACATCACAAAATACATTTCAAAGTCTTGCCTATGCGCCTTGTATCCACAGCAAAGAAAAAGATTGTCACCTGGAAGTTTGCTTGTCATCTACAGGAATATTTTTCTCCTCCAAGAGAAAGTAAATTGCTGTCTGTCTTTCTAAAACATATAGCAAAGGCCTGACAAAAACTTGGGATTGCCAAAGAAAAGACCTGGAATGAAAAATCAAGTTGGGAGAGAAAGACAGGCCTTCACAGTAACAAACAAGGACTTAACAAACCACTCCTTTCTCCTATCATTCATATGACAAGAGAATCATCAAATGGTTAGAGTTGGAAAAGCCCTTAAAGATCATTGAATTCCAACTCCCTGCCATGGGCAGGGACACCTCTCACTAGACCAGGTTGCCCAAAGCCCCATCCAGCCTGGCCTTAAACACTTCCAGGGATGGGGCACCCACATCATCTCCGGGCAACCTATTCCAGCACCGCACCGCCCTCACAGGAAAGAATTTCTTCCTAATATCTAATCTAAATCTCCCCTCTTCCGATTTAAAACCGTTACCCCTTGTCCTGTCTCTACACTCCCTGAGAGAGTCCCTCTCCAGAGGGACTGGCCAGACCAATCACTACTTTGTCCCACTTGTAAATAAACATAACCTCAAGCAGTAGGGAATTTAACTGTGAACATCATACACAGAGCCTCTCAAACACCTTAGTGAAAGCGCTCTCAAACCCCTGAGGCAGCGGGACACCCTCAGGGTGACACCAGGGGAAAGCCCACCTGTGCGCAGCACTCACCCCAGCTCGCCGGGGTTTATCAGCCGGGTGACACGAAGCCACAAAGCAGCCCATGGCTTCAACCTGTCCCCCATCCTTCCAAGCAAAAAAATATTTTCCCTCAGGGCCGAGACAAGACCGGGCCGCCCGCCTGAGGTAAGGAGGGGGGGAGGCCAACGGCTGCCGGCCCGCATCGCCACACAAATAACAGCCTGGAGGCCGCGAGGAGCTCGTTATCCTCCAACTCATTAAGCTCATTGCCGGGCTCCCCCACCCTCCGCCGGTCATTAATGAAAGCCGGCTCCTCAGCCCTTACCCAGCCCTTCGGCCGCCCGCTCCTCCTTCTCCTCCTCCTCCGCCCCGGCCATGCCGCCTCCAGCGCCGGCGACCCCGCACCGCTTAACGGGCGAGCCCCGCCGGGATGGCGGTGGCCTCATCAAGGTCACCTGGGCAACCGGCAGCGCCGTGGGAGAGAGAGCGGAGTCGGGGCTACCTCACCGACTCACCTCTGGGGCCGCCGAGCCGCCCACCGCCCCCTCAGGCCACCCCCGGTCTTGGAGAGGTGCCTTCAGCCGGTAGCTTCTCCTCCCTCACAGCCTAGGTGCGGGGGTGAGCGCAGAGACCGGGCCTGGGTGGGGAGAAGCTTGGCCTGGAAAAGTTTCTGGGAGGTCTGAAGGCTCCTAAAAGCCCGCCGAGCTCCCGTGAGGAGCAGGCTTAAATAGCCCTAATAGCACGCTTTAGAAACCCAGATGTTACAGAATTGAGTGAATAATAGGATATCTTTCACTATCTTTCCTTGTGGGCTGGTGAGTCCATCCATTTTTTCAAGTGCTCTGGTTCTTTAGGGCTTCTTCTGGTTCTCCATCAACTAGTGGCACTTCTTGACTCCCAGGTGCTGTAGTTTTGCATCAGTTCTTCACAGTTGTTAGAAAAAACCAAGGCCCCTAACAAAGAGGTGGGGGGGCAGTTGGTGATCTCATACTATTCCAGGTGTTGTCCTCTGAGCAGGTAACATTTCAAACAGCTTTGTGTGCTTACAGGTGTCTGCAGGAGCAAACCCAGCCTGGCTTTTCTGACTTACTTCTTTCCTTGATGGATGGAGAGACCTGTGTTGCAGCTCAGGTGGCAACATTTCCAGAAACCAAGCCCCTCCACTCCTGCCATCCTCTGTGTACAGCTTTCCTAACCACCCAGTGAAGCACAGCCAGCTGAAAACACAACTCCAGTATCTGCAAACAGCCAAGACAGGGGTTGCCTGACGAATGTGATTTGCTAAATGGTGTTCTGCTGCACCAAGACAGAGCATCCTTCTCACCTCATCTTGCCGTGCCATCCCCGTTGCCGGCACAGCACCATTCTCCCACTGTGAATTTCCCCACCTCTTTGTTTCGAGGTTTGCTCTAGCATCAAAAGTCCTGCTTCTGCAGATGCTTTCACCTGAGAGTAGTTTCATTATGTTAAATTAGTGTAACATGAAACACATGTTGCCAGCGTTTGGGAGACAGAATAATTAGTCTAACAGTGCACCTGGTTCAGCCACCAAATGCAAGACATGCCGGCTGGAATGTTATTGTGGCTTAAATGGCATTTAATTTGTCAGCAGCATTCAGCTGACACAACACAGCTCTGATCTTAAGAGAGGAAGGGACCTCTTCAATATCAGATAAAAGTGCAAAATAAAAATCACTAACTGCTTTAGAGATTCCTAGAGCAGGGTTGTGCTTGTTCACTGAACTCTGGTCGTAGTGCTAGGGTTTTTTTCCTAGTATTGTGAAAGGGAAAAAGAACTCTGAGTGCTTTCATTTATTTTCCTTTAGGAGGGACCAATGTTGGTCCCCAGTGCTATGAGCTTTTTTTTTTTGAGCCACATATATGTTTATATATTTTTATATACACAAAAATGTCAGCATTCATAACATTCTATTTTCATAAACCACAAATTTCTCAACAAAGCTTTTTAAATGTAGTTCATGCCTGTATTCCCTTGCTGTTCTTGCCCTCTAAAGGTTGTCTTTAAGTATAGAAATACATTGCATGGACAAAAGAAATTCTGTATCAGCCTCCTCAGGTCCCTGTGGGAGATAACAGATTCTTCATGCTTCAATTTACAGCCAGCTGTTTAAGATACACTGGCATCTCATATGGTGTTCCTGTTCTGTGGACCTTCATTGAGGATCTTTCTAGAGAAGTACAGGGACTTGGCTGACAAAGACCACATTTCTGTTTTTGTTTAATACTGATTTTCTGGGAAATCAGGTTATCGACATTAGATAATATAGGGAGAGACCCTGACTTGTAATTAAGACTGTAATAGGACACAGTGGATTCCTGCCTCCTGAATGTGCAATTTGTGATATTGTGTGTAAGTTTGTACACACCAAGGAGATGTTAATTAGTTTCAAAAAGCATGAAGCAAGTCAGTGCAGGTTTGTTTATGGATTTTGGTGACAGGATGGCGCTGGGGCTACAAGTTTAACTCAACAGTAAGAAGTTGAGGCCTGTTTGAAATAAAAGAAATCCAAGTAAACCAGAGTGCAAGCACTCTTATGAACATAAACTGACCTTTAAATGTTTCTAAGCATTAAAAAAAAAAAAGCCTAACAGGAAATAAAGCCCGTACCTGTGACAGGGAAAAGTTAACCTTTGATCTAACTAGTTAAACACTACAGAAGTCCTGTCAGTCACAACAACAGTGGCCTTGAAGATTCCAGTTTCAAAAATAATTTTAACAAGAACATACAGAATTCAGCACAGAAACCACCTTAAGAGATTGCCATGAGCAATATGCCTGATCATTTTTGAGAGTGGAAGTTGAAAGAGTAAATAGAATCCTTGGCTTTTAGAATGTTTAAGAAGACAACTTCTGACTTGGAATGGCAATATCTATGGCCTGCCTCCTCGTGATACAAGTAGCAAAGGTGAAGCTGGCATGGATGTGGGATGCCTCAGGCTGCCTTCGTAAGACCTTACACAGGTACATGTGGAACTGATCCCATGGCAGAGTTCTGTATCTCAGTTGAGACACTCAGGTGATCCTGACAGCTTATGTATTGTATAAATTCATGACAACCTGGGACACGGAAGTATTCTGGATCTCTGAACAGTCACAGGTGTTGTTAAGGATTGTAACTCTTACGTTGCTTATTTTAGTTTGAAGTAGGGCCTTGCTTTTGTTCTCAGCTAAGGATCAGCTTCAGTTCTTCTAGGGAAAAAATTAAGAAAAAAAAATAATTGGCAGATTGTAGCCTGGGTCACAGATTAAAAGGCAACCAAATAATTGCATCCTCTCTTACTGATATAGTGGACTGGACTCCCATCTTCTGTGGATCACACCTTTAGCTTGCCTTGATACACCGATGACATAAGACGACCGTTATGGAACTTGCAGCAGCTGGCACTTCAGGGTTGGTGATAATGCTCTGAATAATCTTAAAGGTATGTCTGATAAATCCAGCCTTCTTCACTGCCTCTGCTAAGCATAGCTATTTGTACTTAATATTCACTTAGAAAGGAAAATTATATTGAAAAAAAAAACATATTCAGTAAATATTGAATCACTGATATTTGAGATGAAAAGCTAAGTAACAAGGAAAGCAGAAAGTTGTTTAACTGGAGAAGTGCATGAGTTTATTAGGACTAAAAGCAACTTTTTCTTTTTTTAATCCAGCTAAAATTATCGATATAAATAGGCTGTAATACACTATACTAGATACAACGTAAATGGGAATTAAAGGCAGAATGTTACAGAGACAGAAAGCTGGAGATATGAAGATAACTAATTCTTCAAATATATCGAATGCAAGAAGGCTACACGTTGCTTTCTTTGGTGTATTGATTCTTATACTTGGATCTTGCATTGACTGAACACAAACATTTTAACACAGAAATAGTATTTTACACTTGAAGGCATCTCCTCAAATAGACAGGTTCTGCACAAAAGCAGGACTGCATGTAAACTGGACTTGAAACCAGAGAGTTCTAAAAAAGAACAAAGTCCCTGGTACATATTTTGACTTTATCTACAGTGGCTAAATATCTCAGTGTTTTCTATAAGTGTGCAAAATGGTGCATGCAATACCACGTCAGCTATCAGATTAAGAGCAGCAGGAAAGTGCCACTTCATTGCATATGCCTAGTCATGGTTATTTTGTACAGCGCGTGTACCAACACAATTAAAAAATCTTTGAAGAAAGTCACTGTTCTACTTTGAGTGGAAGGCAAGGTGTAAAAGGGTCATCTCAGATGGCTTACTGGGACACTTGTTCAGAAAGGAGGCGACTGTTGTGAAACATACTTCAGCTTGATACTTCTTAAGGCAGGGGAAATCATCACAGTGGCTTCTGAAAACTTCGCTTAAGCGGATTTTCTAATGCTGTCAATAAATCTGTCATGGTTTGGGCCTGACTGGCCAATAACAGTAGGCTGAGACCAAGTTAAATTTAGGTACAGTGAAATATTAAGTCTATCCAAAACACAGTAGACTTGCACAATCAAATAGATAAATTGTTCTAAATGGAAATTACACTATCGAGATCAATACCATCCAGATATCAAGAGGACATTCAAATGGAACACTCTCCTCAACTATATCGTGCTTTGCACTTAGCACCTTCCTTCGCAGGAACTCAAAGCTCTTAGTATGCTAATACTAGTGAATTTAGCCTCACAACATCCAGTGAGGTAGGTGAGTTTACCCCCATTTCACAGATGGGAAAACTGAGGCAGAATTCCAAAGTGACTTGCCCAAGGTCCTGCAACTTGTCAGTGGCAAAACCAGGAATATATTGTCAAAAATCCAGATCCCAGACCTCTGTCCGATTAAAGTCCCTCCCTACTACCACAAAGCAAGCAATACATGCAACTTTTTTTCCTCCTGCTGCTGCCATAGTCCTGGTGACACCAAGGAAGTGAATGATTTTTCCTGATTGAATTCCCGCTTTCTTTGGCAAAAAGCACCTGGTTCTGTCAAAGTGCTGTATTAATGCTCTTTGCAGAGGTGTTTCTTCTGAGGCACAATAGAAAAAAAAGATGGTTTCCCCATGGGAGGGAGACTGTACAGGTCCAGACAAAATAGAGTCTTATTTCTTGCAGAAAACCTGCTGCTTGGCATTCTTCACACGCTGCTCTTCCTTCAGGTTCTTCTGCCGCGCGTGTTTGCTAGAGATGTGTTCCACGTGTTCAGCAGGGAACCAGCCTCTCTCCCGGTCTGAAAGTTTTACTCCTTCCATCCATCCTGCAGTATGGGAAAAGCACAACATGAGACAACACAGTCCAACATTTTTCCAGTCTTCCCAAAAAGTCCCCTCCAACAAGGCCATAAGATCAAAGAAAAAGATCCCCTTTTCAGCTTCCAAATAAAGTGTCACAACAAAGATGAAGGGTCTCCTCATCGAAAGGCTCCTTCTGAAGCCTGACTGCTTTGTTAAAGCTTTACACCACCAGAGTAACTTCCTACCCGTCATTTAATAACTTAATTTAGTTCATTCTGCTCACCGTCATTGCTGTACTGCATAACCATGATGATGTCTGCTTTCTCCAAAGCCAGTTCATCGTTTTCCCGAGCCTTGTAAGTCTTTATGCATTGAACCTGTGGTGCATCTAAAGGAGCAGAAAGATCGTAATAGTATACCAGTGAGCAACAGTAAATTTCTGTGCAACAACAGCCCCAGAGGAGGTAGGGGATAAGGAACCACCCAAACACTGAAGAGCGGAAAACTAAAAGGTAGACAACAGGTCTTCTACCTGATAGGAGGAGTGAAAACAGGTAAAATAACTGGCAGAACCTGGCCACAGATATCTTATTTGTTTATAAAAAAGGCAAGTATTCTGCCTTGGAGTAATTTCTTGGATGTTCCACCTCACTGACTCCAACTCCTTTGAGCCAGACTCCCCCCACTGCAATAATAGCAGAGCAGTCTCACCAGGGCATTCCAGGAGGTCCAGTTCTCCTCGCGGAGGAGCCAAAGCAGAGATCCACCTCAGCTTCTCACTGCTGGAAAACATCACCAGATAAGTGTCAGGATTCAATGTGAGGGACAGCAGTCTGATGACAGGAATCGAGGGGGCTGGCACACAGAGGTTTGCTCAGAGGAGGAGACAGGGAAGGGGTAATTGGGGGAAGCAGAAAAGTGGAAGTGAAGAAAGGGGATGTGAAAAGGCAAAACCTCCTATTTTTGGAGGCTGATGGTATGACGTGACATGGTAGTACTGGGTGAGCAGCTATGATGAGAGAGAAGCAAGGTGTTTCATTAGGGGCTTGTTATGACAAGAGGACAGTTTTCAAGCCCTCTGCTCTGCAGCTGCATTTGATATTTCAGCATTCAGGTAGCTGAGGGACAACCATCAGGCTCCACGGAGGTGTCTGGCTATGGTTATGGGATATACGGAGGGTAACCTTGAGCTCTTACTGTGTCTCTGTACGAAACAAAAACTCCACTCTCTTCCCCTGGTTATTCTGAAGCAGAAAGAGACGGAAAACATTTTTGTTTGCTCCGTGCAGTTTCATCTCGCACTTCTCCCCACGCACATCTGAGAAAGCAGCATGATCAAACACAACAAAACGTCCACCCCTGCAGGTAAAGAGAAGGAAAGAAAAAACAAGTTGTGAGTGAGTTTTAAGGGAAAGAGGGTTACAAAGTGCCCATATAATTTTCTGATGTCGGGAAAGGAAAGAGCTTTCAATGAGTCTTCATCTGCTTCAGGCACCTTAAACTCTTCTGCTAGAAGTCTCAGAAGGCCAGAGAAGAGAGAGGGGCCTTAATGAAAAGGGTGGAAATACCAAGCTCTATCCTGTCAGAATTTTATTTGATAGCTTGCAGTGTAGAAACCCAACCACACACCCCCTCCCAAAACCTCTCAGTTTCTTGACAAACCAGTGGTTTGTACATTCACTAATCTTCATACTGTCCTTTAGAAACAAATTGTTTACCAAGTAAAGCTAGAATAAATAGTTATTATTAAAGAGTTTCACGTTATAGAGATGGTAAGGCAGAAAAGAAGCACTGCACCAGGGATCAGAGGATATCTTGTTATATTATCATACGTTGTAACTAAGAGTTGAGACTATCAGATTCCACATACTTGCACTATACTCATACCATGTAGGATTAGGAGAGTGACTTGACAAATGCTGCCACTTACTGGCAGGCAGAAGGAAAGGACTCTTCACCAAAGCACAGACCAAGAAAGAGAAGGGTATTTTAGATGGGGTAGGAAGAACTGTGCAGAAGCACTCACTCCTTTGGCCGAGACAGGAGCAGGCAGTCATTGAAAAGATGCAGGTAGATGGGACGGGTGGTGACTTTCCATTTTGGACTCGGGGTGTTGAAGTCCAGTGCTGTCAACTCACCACACTTCACAAGTCGCCTCGACTGTGAGATGAGTGGGAATATCTGCAAGACAGAAATGAACAGTTATGTCAAGGGTGTACATGGAAGCTGGTATCCAAGAGTTTTGGATTTGCATTTTTGCCTTTTTCGAGAGGAAGTGTGCCTTCATCTCTCCAGCTGGACAGCAGTAAGTCACGGTAGGTACCTTCAGCTGAAGGCTGACATGAACGATTAGGCAAGGGAAACACTGACGAATTGACCTGTGAGCACAAGCAGCTTTGTGATGAAAAAGAGAAAGTAGATTAGGCTAGAGCAAGGCCCATGGAATGGAAGAGCTCACCTTGCACTCAAATTCAATCTTCTGGCTGAGGTAGATCAGCTCTTCAGTGCTCTTCATGCGCTGGACATTTTCATTGCAATCCTTGATGAGCTACAGAGTAAAAGAGATCATCAATCAGATGGTAGATAATCTGCCTGATGGGATCAGTACTAGTCCCAGGAGCCTCTCAAGAGTCAGTGTAAGTGACAATTCCTTAGGCAGTCTCCTTCCAAAGAAGTATTTTTCCAGGCTAGGATACTAAACTTTTTCCCACCTACAGTGATCATCCTTCTTTCTTAAGGAACATATTCTTGAAATGAAGTCTCTGTAGTAGGTATTGTCTTACCTTTGGAATACTGGGAGAGGGAAAAGATACTAGAGACATCTCTCTCCTTACAGGTGACAGAGGCTGAATTGCTGGTCATTTGGAAATAGCTCTTATTAGATGCTCCACCGTAAATATTGGAGGCTGATTAGATAGAAATCAGCCCCGAGTTTTTGACAACCTAGCTCGTTGCTAGTTTCTGTGAGGACAGGACACAATGAAACAGAATTACTTCAGCCAGTGAGTGGCCTCATAGCTGCCTGGGGTGACACAGGGCAACTGGATAATACTGCCACAGAAAGAATGCTGGCTTGAATACGGCTGGAGTCCAAGGACTTCAGTGTATGGCATCTTGCCCACCCACCTCAGACTGCAGCGTTTTGGGAGCTGTGCAGCAGGTAGGTGCAATCCTAAGAGTTTTAAGGAGGTATGCATCATGTTGAACTGGTCTTTAGGTAGAGAACAGAGGAGAGATTGTAAGAAAGAGCGACACTCCGAGAAGCTCAGCTGATCACTACACAGAGCAGGAACTGGCTAAGAACAAGTCTAACTGCTGCACAAATGCCAGATAACAAGTTGTCCCAGAAAACTTTAAATCTTGCCTCTGTATTAAATAGGATAGAGGAAGGAATGCAATAAAGTACTGTCTTGCCAATATTTTTAGCAATATTTTCTTGTGGGGGCTGGGGTAGTAGTTGATCAATAACCAGAGACAAAGGTAAGGAGCACGAAGGGGGAATGGTGGTTCGGAGACTGAAAGGAGCAAGCCCTGAAAAAAGTAGTTCGATATCACTGCGGTAGGTTCAGTCACTTCCCAATTGGCTCCTGCTTCAGTGTTTTCTGGTCACAGCTACCACTGCACGTGCAAGAGAGGAACAAAGAGCCTCAACAAGGGGGAGGATCAATAAAAAGGGCAGGGCCACTTAGGTGCCTCAGCAGTTCTGTGATGCAGCATAGCTGTGGAGAATCACAGAATATCCTGAGTTGGAAGGGACCCACAAGGATCACAGAGTCCCACTCCTGACTCCACACACAGCAACCTAAAAGTTAAATGACATACCTAAGAGTGTCATGCAAACACTTCTTGAATATCACCAGGCTTGGGGCCATGACCACTTGCTCGGGGAGCTCATTCCAGTGCTTGATCACTCTTCTCAGTGAAGAGCTTTTTCCTAATATCCAACCTGAACTTCTCCTCATGCAGCATTAAACCATTCCCTTGCATCCTTATCACTGGACACCAGGCAGAAGAGCCCTATCCTCTCCACTTCCCTTCACAAGGAACACGTAGACAGCAATGAGGTGACCCCTCAGTCTCCTCTAAGATGAACAAACCCAGTATCCTCAGCCACCCCTCATAAATCACACCCTCATGTCCAAAAGATGGCAACAAAAAGGGATTAATACTTGTATTTTTACATCCTCCTTATTTTGCGGAGCCCAAAACTGCACACAGTTCTCAAGGTGAGGCCACACCAATGCTGACTATAGTGAAACAATCGCTTCTTTCAGCCGGCTAGCTGTGCTGTGCTTAATGCACCCCAGCCAACAGTCATCTCCTTTGGCTGCCAGGGCACGTTGTTGACTTGTATTGAGTGTGCCATCAGCCAAAACTCCCAGATTCCTTTCTGCAGGGCTTCAGAATGCGTTGATGCTTTACCTTCTCAAGGGCATCGTAGGCCTGTGTTGCTTGCACTTCTTCCTCAGACCCTGGCCGAGTTCTCTTCAGAATATTCTGCATGAGAGAAGAAGTTTTTCATAATGCAGACAAGGGAAAGCTGGACATATGTCTTTGGGAGTGTTAAGAGAAACAAGTAGACACTAAGATGCCAGCCTCAAGGGAGAGTAGAGCAGTAGCAGGTGATGAGATGTGGAGATAACAAGGCCAGAAATTTGAGATGCAGAACGTCACTGATAAGCTGCACTGAACAGGACATCCCTGACAACCTTATTGTATTAACTATCATGTACAAGTTACACAGCATGGGAAGCAAACATTAATCCAAGCACAAACAGCCTTACATACACAATTGTTCTTTGCCTAGTAGTCTTTCTCCTTTTCAAAAACGGCTCAAATAATCCAAAAGAATAATTCCATAGGAGTTCAAAATTAATTCATTAAGGACTTGCTGGTTCACTGTCTGAAAGGCTTCTATTGGTCAACATTGCACACAAAGACTAGAGACAGGCTGCCTTCCAGAGGGCAGCCAAGGAACCCTTGCTTTGTTTTCCCAGCAGGAAGCCAACAAAGATCAATAAAATGTAAATCAACAAGTTCTGATAAGACTCTGTTGTTGTTTTTTTATTAGAGTACAACTGAAGTAGTGTTGCAACAGTCCTGAGCCAGTATACAAACTGCACTGCCTCACAGAGCCTACCCTACCCAATTTATGGTGCTGGTCTAATGCACAGCAGGCATTTGCATGATGAAAAACGGGTTGTTGTTTTTCAAAGGTATATTCACAAAACACACAGCAGGGTGGCTTTAGAGCATCTCGCCAACCTTGTCACAGATGTAACAGGTAGTCCTTCCACCCACTGCTTGGAGCTAGCTTGTATTTATATGCCCTTCAGACTTAAAGAAGGGTCAGCTCGAGAGAAACTTGTAGGAAAAGTAAAGCATCAACAGAGTTACCTGCAGGAGGAGTTTGAGTCGAGTGATACGCTGGAAAGGGAGGATGAGGAAGGATTTAAGTGAAAGGCGCTGGCATACTGGATCACTTTCCAGTCTCTCCAGGACTTGCTGGAACCCTGCATTTCCGTTTCTGTGGGAATGGTAAAGAAAGAAGACACCCAGGCATCAGAGCAAATAAACAGTCTTCCTAATATCAGGTTTCAGTGAGCGCTGGAGTACTCCCAACAGCCAGGTTTTGTCCCTAAGGCAAGAGATATCAAGAAACCGCACCACTGCTGAGGAAGAGCAAGCATGGGTTTCTAACAGCCATAAAAGGACACCAGTCATCTTTCCTCTTTCTCTTTTTTTAATCCAGGTCTCTGGAATAAAAGCCAGAAGCAAGATTGACATTTCAATTCTCCCCTATCAACAGGACACCTTTCACAGAGTGGTGGTTTGTATATACTCTTTAGAGGAACTGCATTCCCCTGCTAATATCTCTCCCACCCTCTTAGACACAGCCCCTGCCATCCAGTTTTCCATATTGGGCAGTAGCAGATAAATAGTTAATGGTGTGAGAGTAGCACCAGCCACCAGAATAGCCAGTCCCATATCCTTGAAGAGATGGGGAAGGAGGCTGAAGGCCCAGTAATGTTGCTCTAGACGATATTCTGGAGGTCCTTTTCATGTTAAACTGAGCCTTCCCTAAAGGGAATCAATTGCCAGACTCTCCCATCCAGCAGCACCCAGAGGATGCCTGAATAGCCTGTTTGGAACAGTCTTCTCCTGGAATCACTGCAGCTTCACTGGAATTAGGTTGTTACAAAGAGAAGCAGTGTAGAAATGGCAAGGAAACCTTGCTCAGGTCTGGGCCCATGCCTAATGCTTGGTTGTGCCACTGGGTACAGAAAAGGAGGGCAAGAAACATTCCAAGTCCACCTTCCTGAGAAAAGGAGACCAACAGTGTTCTCTGGTCCCAAGATTTTCAATCCATTTTAAAGACTCCTGGACAGCTAGTTTAAGCTTACTGACAGAAGCCGTATTTTTGCCTAACTGCAGAATCACAGAATGACTGAGGTTGGGTTTCACCTGAAATTACCACTTTCCAGTTGTTAGTAATCTGAAAACCACAGACTGAAAACCACTATGCAGGACAGTGACTTTTGTTCTCTTTAGCAGAGAGGAGACAGAAAGAATAGGCTGCAACAGAGATGTGTATCAACTATTCCCTCCCGTTCCAGCGCTATGGGAGAGGAACCTGTGGTAGCTCTGTCCTACTGCCCCAAGCACCATCAAACTGAAGAAGGTTCCTGCCTGTTCTTCTGGGGGTGTGGTGTGAGCACTGGCCAAAAGCCTGTACCTGCTGCATTCCCTATCATTTGACAGGATGAGTATTTGAGGTGCAGCAAGGAAGAAAGGGGGATAAAGGGTGAAACGAATGTAAAAAAAAAAACAAAAACAAAAACAAAAACTTACAGTAACCGCTGAAAGGTTTGCTCCTGATAAGTCTGGTTTGTTACATATGGTAGATACACCCTGCGGAACTCGGGTGCATGTTTCAGAGCCACATCGCACACGTGGAAGGTGAATATGTCCTCCTCAAATTTCTCCTCCAAGTCAAAGAGGAAACTGCAGCACACGGTTGCAGTGCCATAAATGGAGAGGGAAACACCAGTGTCATTTAGTAAAGCAGAAATATTCTCAGTCCTCTAAAATCCTGACAGCCCACATACAATCACAAGACAGTTCTTTACTTAAAGAGAGCGAGCAAAATGCCTGTACAATGACAATTTAAGGCTAGATATCAACAAGGAAGAAGCAGAGGCAAAAGACCTCTATTGTTGAGAGGTCATATTTCTAAAGGCATGGTCAGGAAACAACTGAAAAATTAAGACATCATGATAATAATCCCACTAGTAGAAATGGAAGAAGGTAGCAGCAAACCTTACTAGCTTACTGATAAATGCAGCCAAGCCTTGCAGGAGAAAAGCAGAACAGAATCCTACAACATACAGGATTCCTTGCATGTGGGGTCATGTCTACATTTTATGACTTATGCTCAATTGATTCACATTAGGTTCTGTCAAGTGACGCCTATAACTTACTTTCCCCCCACCCCCCTTTTTCTTTTTTTTCATTTGGGGTTCATGCAGGTGCTTCCTGTCTTCTATTTGGCAGGAGCTGCATCTGGCTTGGGCTGAGGTCTAGTTAGTCAAGTTTAGCTTAGCTGAAGCCAAGAGGGCATGGATACAGTAGCATTTTGAACATTTTGATTTCCTGCAACGAGCCCTGTGCACAATTGTGCCATAATATCTGGGATTTAGCACCAAGATTTACATTCCCCTGTCACCTAAAAAGATGAATGTTCCTTTCAGGGCAGTGTTGGTACGCAACCACCAAGTGCTACATGCAACATATCTTCCTTGAAGGTCAGTGAACACACAGAAGAGGAGTGAGAGGTGTTACTGATGGAAATGTGGGGCTGTGTCTATGCTGTGTCAAGGGCCAGATCTCACCTGGCACTAACATCCCGTACATCGTGGAGGCGGGAGAAAAGCCACTGACGCTCCTGGTTGGTGAGCATCGCCTGGAGCTCTGCTGATCGCTGGAAGTGATCCACTGCCACATTCAAACTGCGCAGGTATGAAGCCTCAGACATTATCAACTCAAACTTGGCCTTGAGAGATGAAAGAAGGGAGCACAGCATCAGTAGACTAGGTGAGTCTGTGAGGAGTCTTACAGAGAAGAAACAGGGGCAAAGCAAGAAAACTTCCCAATACATGATGTAGAGGCCTTAGGAATGAAGGGCAGGCATGCCGTTATGTGCAGTCTGTCCTTCTTTAGACATACCTGCAGTATGACTTGAAAGAAAAACAGCTACCTGCTCTCATTTTACTTTTTATTCCCCCTCAACTCCACTTTCACTAGGTCTTCTGTTTTACATGCTCTTATAAATTTTCCAGCAATCGCATCACCCGTGTTTCCGTCCACCATGTTTCCCATGCTGCTGTTTTCATCTCTTTCTCTGGGTCCTCCCATCCACTTTTCAATTCCTCTCATTCTCCTTATCCAGTTTCTCTATGTACCCTTTTTTCTGAACCCATACTTGTTCCTGTTTTTTCTCAGCTCCGCAGATCACGTAGGTCAATTTGGTAAACTCTCACTCTACCAAGGGAACTGCAATTCACTGTGGTTTTATCAGCATCTCTCATAAGCTTATGCATTGGGGAATACTAGAAGTCTTCGATTTTAACATGCTCTTTTACATTGAACACACTCAAAATTATTTGGTTAGATAAACCAAATTTGTTCCAATTTCCCCATACCTGTTTTCATGAAGTTACTGATATAGTCTAGAGTCTGTCCTTCAGGGCTCCTTTTCTCTACAGTTCTGAACTTCACCTGCATTCCCACATTAGACATTTTTCCTCTCCACTTTAACCACCCTTCTGGGGACTGTTTTCTCGACTACAGACTACCCATCTACCTTGTTACATCTGTCCATTACCTCTTGCAGCTTCTGCTCATCACGGGACATATTTAGTAGTATTCTGCTGCCTCGTATCATGGGGATGTCCTGCCAGAGGGATGCAGTAGATGAGACTGACAGACGCTGCAAATACGAGTCCTGGGGAGACAGAACTTTCCTCCGTAGCCTCGGGGAGCTTGGAAAACTCGACTCTATATCCTCTGCAAAAGAGTCCACTCTCTTCTGGCTCTGAATGGCCTTGTTCAGAACAACATCGCTGTACTCCTGATACAGCAATCTTGCTGTGAAGAGAAACATATACATTTATACTTTCCACAGCAGCTACTTACCTTTGGCTTCAATCTGGAGAAAACTTACTGTCTCAGATAGGATAACTGAACATGTTAGACCACACGCACCCACAAAAGCAAGGCTCACCAGCTGCCTGAGTGTACTGCAGGACTCTGGTTTCACTGCCTCCATCGACCACTGCTCTCTAATGCGCCCTCCTTATTACCGTGTGGCAGGAGGCCCTCTCCTTTGTGCTCACTGCAAGGGTGAGAGACGATGGAGGAGAAGGGTCTGCCACAGCACTTCACGTAGAAGATACTTACAGGAGTTGATCAGTTTGGAGTGCCGGCGTTTGAAGTTCTCCATTGCATCTGCAGGTTTCTTCTCTCTGCCAGGCAATAAAGATTTGAAAACAAAGAGCCAACGAAGAGCATGGTGCCAGGCACAGCTTACCCAAATGTTAGTAACAGATCTGGCACAGCAAGGACTTCCAATTCGAATAAGCTCAAGCTCCACATGCCATACTTAATGAAGAACAAAGTTTGACTTCATGGAAACAACTGTTATAAAGGGACAGAAATACTTCTGTGGCAATGGGGTCCTCCCCCAGAGGGCACAGACTGAAACGCGGGCCTAAGTAATTTTATTATAGTTTTCTACACCTTAGTGTCATCTTTGGTCCCTCTAGGAACAACGGAGGGCAGCAGATGCCTATTCAACAGGATGGGAGCAAATTCTAAGGGGTCTTTGAGAGACTTACCGCAATATAACTGTTTCTGAACTGACTGGTGGTTCTCTGTTTGCCTTGTGAGCTTCTTCCTCTGGAGGAACAGAAGGGATTTCTGCGTGTAAAGCAATTAAAAATCAAACACATAAGTCAGACTTTAAAGTCTACAATCCTAATGATAGACAAATATCACTTACCTATACCCCACCTAAGTGATGTGATTGGAATACAGGTGGCCTCCTGACCTTTATTTCTGGGTTAGAAACTTTGGGGTTTTAATAATCGTTAACATTACTTACACTTTACATTTGTTACTCAGTCACATTGGCTTTTCCTAGTAAGATTAAGGCCAACACTTTTAGGGACGACAGTAACTCTAAAGCTTCTATCTTTCATTGACACTGCCTGTGAGCTCTATTTGGTTCTGCTTTTCCCCTTTCTGCAACTTGGGCCAGGCATCAGAGGATCAACGGACCCAAAAGTCACTCGTCACATCTGAACGTTTTTTGTGGATGCTGAGCCCTGAAAACTCTCAGTGATTTCTGGGGCAGAAATACTGTATATCTAACAAAGTCACTCCTGTGAAGACTCTTAGAAGGGATGTGGCCTGAGAATAAATGCTCTCATCCAATTCTCACATTTATGTACCATGTGAGCATTCACAAACTGCTGTTTGAGTCAGCTTCTGTTTATGTAAAACAGAGCAAGGACAGATTTTTCTTTTGTTTTGTGAGGGGCTTAATTAAATTGGGTATGTGTGTGTGTATATGGTGTATATATATATATAATTCATAACTATATATATATCTCATATCAAAATTTAATAAATAATTAAATAATAATAATATATATAATAATAAATACAGTGCATATATAAAATTCATTGGAAATGGGAGGAAGCCAGCCCAAAGAGTAAGCTGCAAGTACGGGTCAAGGGAGTACAGTCCTGTTGCCCTGAATGGTTTAAAAGTTGGAACCAAAAATTCACAGGTCAAATACATGAACAAATCTTGATTCAAGTGTTGCCAAATCACGTAAACCCATGAGCACTCCCCTCCTTTTGCTCTGTGCCAAAAATCTAGCATGTTGTGGAGCTTGAAAAATAAACTAAGTAAGAACTGAGAAGAAGCCATGAAAAATATAATAAAGAACAGACACACAATTTGTCAATAAGTGAATGAAATATGTTACAGAAGATACAAGTTTTCCATTCGTGACATCAGTGACTTGGCTTCTATGCAAGCTGGGACCTTGGACTTGACAAATTTGCATTCTTATCTGTAATCTGAAATCCTACGTTCTCAGGAAGATCATCTCTTTCAGAAGGTCAAACTGGAACCTAAAGGTGTCAGTTGCAAAATAAAGGGAGGTAGCAAATAAACACAGAACTAAAACAAGCTGTAACAGATATGGCCTGCTAAGGGCGTGTGCGTGCACTTTCCTTAACTGCTTGGAAATGGGCTGCTACCAGTGCAGCAAAATGCAACGGCCATGGGATGGCAGCAGAGATGATGAGCAGAAGCTCTGAACTCAGCCCCAGCAAGAAAGTAATTCCTGTGGGTAGGCCAAAATAGGCAATGGTACTGATTAAGGGCAAGCGACCACCAATCACAGGAGAATGGACAAGAACAGACACTGGATGTGAAGCCAGGGAGTGAGGGATCCGTGAGGTGGGATAAGCGCTCTGCTGCAGGTGTTAGTGTGAAAGGAGGGGACCCATCTGCAGAGCACAGCCCTGCTCGGAGAACAAGCAGGATGCTCTGGTTACAGGGCAGCACAGAGGAGCTGGGATTGGGGGGCTCAGGGCAGGACAGCAATGGGACCAAATGGCTGGTGTGATGAGTGTTACCAGGAAGGCACAAGAGCGATGCCTGGCTCATAACAATCATGCCCCTCTATCACACTGCCTATATAATTTGATCCTACAGTTTTGGTATCTGCAGGAAGTTTGTTGTGGAAGATGGAACTCACCCTGCAGGATGTCTGGAGGTACTGACGCCCTCTTCAGGCCCTGCCGGTGCCAGTCCTTGCTTTTTACTCGCCGTTTAATTGGGTTTTCTTGATTGGTTGCTGGCTCCTGTGCAACTACCCTGACCATTTTTTTGTCTGGCCAACTTGATGATTTTTCCAAGGGCAGATGTCTGGGCATTTCCTCCCTTGGCTGAGCTCCCAAGCAGAGTTCTCCACCTCCTTCCAGCCTTTGCTTGACCCTCCTTTCACCTTCCATTTTCTCTGTGGTTGCCAACAGAGCTTGGGTGCTCTTTGTGTCCACACCAAAGACGCCTGCCTGCTGCTCCCATTGCAGCTCCCCTGAGACCTCCTTTTCTTGGCAGGTTTTTCTGGTGGTTGGTGGCGATGGAGGGCTGAGCTGGAGAAAGTGGATTGGATTGGTGAATGCTAGCGTTGGAAGCGGCTGTGCAGCGTCTCTGCCCTTGGAGTCTCTGGTTGCTATCAGGCTTTCCAGTGAGGGCCAAGGAGGGTGGTCAGGTGAGGATTTTCCCCACTGCGTATCCATGTGCTGATCCATTCTTTCAGGACTGGTGTCAGAGCAGCTGGCCAATGCCTCGTTTCCAACAGCAGAAAAGCTTTTGGCCAACAAACTGACCCCTGAGTCATCAGAAGTCTCTGTATCATGGGTACCTGAGTCACTGAGACCCCACTTTCTAGTTACTGGAACAAGGTCATCTTTCTCTGCTACATCTTCTCCATCAGAAGCAGAGGCCACAGTGTTATTAGACACAGAGGCAGCAGTCCGGAGAGGATGGCTTATATTAGGGTGAGTGGCTGGTAACTTCTTATTGTCTATGCTACAGTTGGGATGTGGCCTGGAGTGGGGTACAGGTGCTGGTTGCTGGTAACTTGCAAGGGCTGGAGGCTGGGCAAGGTGGTTTGCATTAATTGCAGGGGCCAGAGCTTGACTGGGGCTTTGGACATGGGAAGGAGGGTGAGGAAGCTGTTTGGCATCAGGCTCAGACACCAGAGGTAGGCTTGAATGGGACACAGGGGACAGAGGTTGTTCTTGCTCGTTCACAGCAAGGACCGTATCTTCTTCAGAGGGCCAAGTTAGGGTGCTCAGGACTCTGGAGATTCTGGATCCAGGCTCTTTTTGGTTTAAATTGCAGTCAGAGTGATCAAGTGAAGGCATTTGTTGTGCTTCATGATTCACACTTTCTCCCGTTTCTTTATCTTGAACAATGGCACTTTTTTCTGGGGGGGTTTGCTGAATTGTTTCTGGCTGGTTCAAGGGAGTGGAAGTCCTACCTGGTGTTTGGGATGGTTCCAGAGGCTGTGTAATGATAGCGACAGTCCTCCTATCCTCAGGAAGGCTCCTCTCAAGAGGAAGACCGCTTGCGTACATTACAGAGAAAGAAGATGGGCCACTAAGTTCTTCATGAAAGCCTTCCTCAGAAGTAAGGAGTTCACGGGAAATGTTGGCCTCCTCTGGAGCTGTACTTACACTAGCAGTTTGCCCTGATGTCAAGTCCCGCACTTGCACAGAAGCAGCTTGGTTGGCTGGCTTCTCTACAGAGTCTAGTAGTTTGTTTGGGTTGGTGCCAGGACAGTCCTTATGAGTCACAGAGGCTGTTACACTAGCACCCTCTTGCTTTGGGCCAGATGTTGAAGACACAGAGGTGAGCTCTGAGGGTAAAGTTGAAATGAAGTCCTGAAGCTCAGCTTTTCCTGAATTTTCTGTAATGAGATGAGGATCTATAGGATCAGGTGGCTCCAAGTTCTTGGTACCAGAGGAAGGGTGCACCGGAACAGAAGCCTCTGAGTTCTCTGCACTAGAAGGTGCTGCCATTTCTCCATGGAGTGGAGCATCCCTTCTATCAAACCTCTGGTCAGCCTTTCCATGCCCATTACTATGCTCACCCTCTCTACCCAGTCTTGTCCTATCATCCCAGTCACTTTCTCCCACATCCTGACCGCTGATGGAAAAGCGGCCAGAGTCTTCTAGGTCTTCTGCTTGGTCAGAGATAAGGCATGTCTGTGGGGGCGCCACTGGAGTTTCTTCCACTGGGTTCAGGTTATTTGAGGACAGAGGGCTAACAAGGGGTGGCCGACATTCAGAATCTGATTCTGTGACATGAGCTTTCGACTGACCCACAGAGACAAGTTCCCCAGGAGGAAATGCTGAACCTGTTTGCTCAGCCAAAGAAACATTCTGCAAACCACACAAATCCACATTATGCCTGGGAGCAGAAGATATCGCTGACCTACAAGCTGATGACAGAGTCTCCAATTTGAGCTCTTCCTCCAGTTTGAGCTCTTGCTTCTGCAGTCGCTGTTCCCACTCGTTTTGTTCCTTACTTTTCTGATCTTTGAGCTCCAAAGATTCTCCTTCTTCTGTCAGATTCTGCTCTTTGCACCCTTCCTTCTTCTCTTCCTGCTGAAGGTCAGACATTGCCTCCTCCTGTGCTGGTTCCTTACGCTGTGTAATATCC
This sequence comes from Thinocorus orbignyianus, assembly GCA_013400375.1. Lineage (NCBI taxonomy): Eukaryota > Metazoa > Chordata > Aves > Ciconiiformes > Thinocoridae > Thinocorus > Thinocorus orbignyianus. The sequence continues at coordinate 520,627 of VXBW01002689.1, read as the reverse complement.
ACTTCCTTAATTGTTTTAGCAGTATCCTTTACTTGGAAGGCATGCTCAGTTGGAGAGGCAGGTTTGCCCTCTGTTCTTCTGTGATCATCTTCAAGATGAAGACCTTTGGAACTGGATGAGTTTTCTCTAGGAGTCATTACTGTTCCCTGGTCTTTGACCATATTGCTATTCCTTGTTCTGCCAGCTGAGATGTTTCCTTCTGCCTGTAGTGAACTTCCTTGGCTGTCATCTGTTAAAGTGGAAGACAGTTGATGGGAGGAGGTTTTTCTGGAAAGAGAATATTCTGTATTCTCTTCCAAACCCTGGAGTGCTCTTATGCTTTCCTTAGCATTTTCAGAATTGTTAGGTTTAGTTATGTCCTTTACTGCTTCCTCTGAGGTAGGCTGCTCATCATTTTCTGGTGCCACTTTGTTGCTGCTTTGCTTCTGCTCTGCACCAGGGTCAACCTCCTGCAAAGAATCCGTGGAGATCTTATCTAGAAAGGGTTCAGCCTTATAATGCCCCTCTGAAATGGTTTTACACACCAAGAAGCACTTAGGTGTCTCTCTCTGAGAAGAAATGGCATCAGCCAAAGGAGATTTCAGATGCTGGGCCAGAACATCTGAGTCATGAAGAGCCCGTTCTGCCTGGCAGTGAGGAAACTCCGTGCTGAGGTCCACAGCCTGCAGGATGTCATTGCCAAGGTCTGGCACATCCTGGACTGCACTGAGAGATGAAGAGTCCTGGTTGCTTCCCAGGTCAACCAGCTCTACTTGCTTGAGCGTCAGAGAATAATCCAGTCCACTCCCCTCTAAAAGCATTTCTCCTTCCAATTTTGAGAGTCCCTTTTGAGGCTCTGCATCACCTTGCTCTTGTTCCAGTCCTGCTGGCACTTTTTGCTCAGGGTTAGCGGGTCTGCCCAGCATCTCTGCTGCTTCCCCTGGAGTGGAAATGCAGTCCTTGGGAGCACTGAGCTCTGCTCCCTTTGCAGGGTCAGATGGGCTGGTGCTCATTTTAGCTGATGTGTGAGGGGCATGATGCTCTCCTTCACTTGCCGCAGAATCCCAGGCTTCCCCAGTAGCACTGCTGACTTCTAGGGGAGTGGTACCTCCCTCACTGGCTTCTTCAGACTCCATTAGTGACACATCCTGTTAAAGAAAAATGAATTTTTCCTGTTACTACTACAGAATCATAGAATTGTCTAGGTTGGAAGGGACCTGTAAGATCACCGAGTCCAGCCATTAGCCTAATACTGCCAATGTGTCCGTAAGCACCACGTCTACCCAGCTTTTAAATATCTTCAGGGATGGTGACCCAACCACTTCCCTGAGGAGCTTGTTTCAGTGCATGATAGCCCTTTCGGTTAAGAAATTTTTCCTATTATCTGATCTGAACCTCCTGTGGCACAACTTGAGCCATTTTCTCTCACTCTATCGCTTGTTACTTGGGAGAGGAGGCCACCCCCCCCCTCACTATGGCCTCCTTTCAGCGAGTTGTAGAGAGCAGTAAGATCTCTCCTAAGCCTAAACCTGCTTTTCTCCAGGCTAAACAATCCCAGTTCCCTCAGCTGCTCCTCAAAAGACTTGTGCTCTAGACCTTTCACAAAGGCATTTCCTATTGGGAGAAGGCGGGTTGCTTATTCCATGGAATGACACAGCGGATCTAACTGGCTTAAGAGACTTATAAAAGCAGGTGGTAATGCAGCAGAGAGGAAAAAAAAAAAAAGGGAAAAAAAAGAAAAAGAAAAAACAAACACACACACACACAAAAAAAGTAAAATAAAAGGAAAAAAAAAAAAAAAAAAGAAAAAAAAAACCCACCCACAAACCAACACNAACCAACCAAACAAAAAAACCCCCAAATTACATACTTAGTGGGTGATAAGAGTTCGGAAACAAATACCAAGATAGGGTAGGCAAACAGCTGATGTAAACTTGCAGTACAAGAATAACACCAACATAAAACTAGTGGGTGTCTTTTTAGTTTCACATGCAAATCCACAAAGTGACTTTGGTCGCAGAGCAGAGATGCCGATCTCTCTGTAACAACTGCAGTGCAACTTATGAAAAGCACTGGCCATCTCAAATTCAAAAAGAATATCAGAAGGCATTCAGAAAACAAGAATCTGTTCATTCAAAATGATATCAAAATCTCCATTAATTTTTGTGGGGCATGGTGGACAAATTCTCATGACCTCTTCTAGTGGCTAGTTGAGTCTTAAGAGATCTCTTTCATTTCAACAGGGAAAGGTCTGTACTGTACTTCAGAGATGATGGCTCTCTTCACAGAGCTATGTGTACGTATGTGCAACACGGGGCCTTATTGCAAATGATCACAGGAATTGATTAACAAGAAGTAGGAATTTAAAAGTTTGATTACTATATAACTGGGACATTACACAAGATATCTAAAAGGCTCTTAACCCACGGGCTGAGAGGAACACCTCTGGTGTGTGCAGACATATCTACAGTCTAAAGAAACACCATATGATCATTTAGACTACTCCTTAGTTTAGAAGAAAAAAATAAAATTGAAATAAAAAATCATCTCAGGCTTGTTGGCTGGTTTCCCAAAGGATATAGTGGAATTTCCCATAATTTACTGCAACTGAAGTTCAGACATGACAAAGCACTAGGGAATGCACATTTGGGAAATGTCTGTGAAAAGGATGGTAGAATCTGATTCACTCCTTTTATCTTTCTGGCTTCTACCTATCCCGTGACACACAATGCCTATTTTAAAAGACACGAGAAAGAGACAAACCTGAGTGGCTTCCCTCCCTTTTCTTCTGCTTTTGGGACTTTCTCTAGTGTTCCAACTTGTCTTCTCTATTCCTTACCTTCTGCTTATCAGAAATGGCTTATAAATTGCTGCTTTGGGCTGCTGCATATACACTGGGTACCCTTACAGGGCTTGTAACTTAGCCCTGAAGGTTTTGCTGCAATGTGGAGCCATAGTCAGACCAATCCCTGAACAAAGCTTCAGTGTTCTACTCGTTCATCCTATCTTACAGCTGTTGAAGCTTCCAGACACAAATGCACAGTCCTGCATCTTTTGGTCAGAGAAACCATCCCATGTTTCTTCAGGTGAAAAAGTCCATTAGCCCACTTGTGTCTAGTGGCACAAAAAGTTTTAACTTTTAAAAAAGTTTTGGAGAAAACTGAGTTAACTAAGCGAGTTAACTCATCAGTTAACTTTGTTCCTTAATATATATATTTTTTCCCACGTGGAATCCGTTTTTCTTTTTTTTTTTCTTTTTTTTTTCTTTTTTTAAATTGAAAAGATAATCCTTCTTACAAAACCAGGATTACTCAGCCATTTGGACTTTTTCCTTGAAGTAGCAAGTAGTTGAAAATAGCTAAAATGTCAACAAGTAGTATGTTTCAAGGAGATATGTCCATTCCAAAAGTTCCCACGGGGCCTCTGCCACGTATTGTTGTTAGTTTACAGCCAATTACTTTGGTGCTGCTAAATCATATTTTGAAACTGTTCCACGTGGGAAGGTACAGGACCATGAGGAAGAAGCTGCAGCACAGAAACAAGAGAGCTTGGCAGAACACAGAAAACAGCAGGGTGACAAACTTGTAAGCAGCCACCCTGCCCAAAGAAAGGCTCAAATTTACTTGTGTTACCTTTACTTGTGTCTACCTCTCTATCAACAAAGGGTCCATGATCACATCAGATCACCCTTGTGCTACACTGCTCTTAGCTCTTCTGGCTACCTAACTTGAGTCTCCCCTGCTACGTGACTAGAACAGTACTGCTTATCATACCTAATACAGTTAGTTTTCAAAAACAAGCTTCCTGGGAGCAAAGAGACTGTTTAGGGAGATAGGTGGTCTTGGACACAAGCTGATGGCAAAGGAAGGTTTGTTACTAATAAAGACAGGGTGGCCCATAAGGTCAGAAAGACGAGATCCTCAAGCCCACAGTCCATGAGTGGAAGAGGATCTCTTGCTCGCTGTGCTGTTACAGATGTACACAACACGGGATTTCCTCTTATTAAGCTCAAAGACCCAGTTTCCACTTCCCTGGCTCTGTTGCAAGGGATTTGTGCAGGTGAAAGGACAAGTTTATAGCCGTATTTGGAGTAGTTCCATGATGATACTGGGAGACAGGGTAGAGGGAGGTGCACAGCAGATCAACACTGGAAGCTGCCAAGTGAGATTTGTCTCATCACATTACTGCCAGGTGTTTCGCACACCTCAGGGAGAGCAAGCGAGAAGCTTTGAGAAGTGACGCAGAAGGGACAGACAAACTTTCTGCAGAGACAGTAGGGGAGGATGCAGGCATCTAGTCAGGGAAAATAGCTAAGCTCCTGCATGAAGCCTGGTTCACTGCAGTGAAAGACACAGATGTCTCCACAATAAGGATTTCATGGAGATGGGAGAGGAAATAATAGAACAAGACTGACTACACCTGTAACCTTCACATACGGAGGAGCTACGTACAAAACCCAATAGTTAATGGGAGAGATGGCCTGTGGGGCACTGCTGTGTTATGCTCCTGCTACAGCTCAGCTTGGCCCTCCACCAGAAGAGGACCCAGGAGACCCCCAGGAGCTGGGCAAGGCAAAGCAAACTTGCAATTAGCATTTGTACTTGGGACGGTAACGTGACAGACAAGTATACAGGAACCTATCTGGCAACCGCCAGCTAAAGGCAGGCTACACAAACTCCCCCAGAAACCTCACCGTTACTGTTGGCCTCTCACATCTCTCTGGATCCGACGTGCCACCTCTCCCTCTGCTCTAACAGTATTCCTCAAGTGAGGTGGTCTGATGGCCCCTGTTTAGATAGAGCTAGCCGTAGCCTTCTCCTAAGAGGGCCTAGAAATCCAGGAGTTCAGCTCACATACCCACAGCTATTGCCTAACTCATTGGTAATTCTGGGTGCACAAACTCCCTGCAAGCTGGAACCGTGAGAGGGTGCAGCTGGCCACGCTCCAGCATGAAAATAAAGGGGTAACGCTTAGTCATAACACAGCAAGGAGTACAAGTGCTGGGAAGAAAAAAAAACAACACAGGACAGCAGCAAAAGCACTAGTGGACAATTCAATTCCTGTGATGATGCACACATCCATCCACAGCTTTCCCAGATTACAACAGGCAACGTGAATGTCATACTTCCTTCCAGCGTGGGTTAATTCACCTGGACAGAGATGACAAACACTTCTGGTTTTAAATAGAAAGTACCTCACCTTCCCTTCCCCCCGCCTCCAACAAACAAGAAAGGAGAAATAACAAGTGCTATCAAGCACAGACAAGCCCTTCAGCTAGCCAGGAAACGAGGCAATGCAGAATTAAGCAGAGCCCTGAGATCCTCCTCCTCCAAAACCAGGGAGAAACCTAGTTTTAGAGCGTCCTCCCTTCACCATCCCTGGGTAGTGCTCACCCCCACGGCAAGGAGAGCTGTGGTCCCCATCCTGCTCCCCCTGCCACAGGTTCCCGGGTGCCCACACACCCAGGGTGCTGCAAACACATTCCCAGCAGAGAAAGCCCTGCCCTGCAACCATGGGCTGGGCCCTGGTGCCCTGCTGGAGCTGCACTGGCAGCCAGGAACACTCCGTGGCCCACTGGGCTGCCGGTCGGTGCACTCTCCCCAGCCCTCCTCATTTTCTCCAGCAGAGCAGCAAGAACTTCTGGCTGAGAGAGGAGAAAGCCATTCTCAACGACCTTGGAGCAGCGTGGATAGACACCAACTTTCTTATTAAAATAGAGGCTTCTCCTCCCAATCCATCACTCAAGCATATTCTTGGTGTAGAAATGCCAAAGCCAGCACTAAGTGCTGCAGCTGAGGCAGCAAGGAGCTCCATGAAGGCTGTAACACCCACTCAAGGGGTAACAAGGCTGCCCTGGCACCTTTCCTGCTACTTCAGCTCAGCTTAATAATCTTTTCAGCACATCTTAATCACCCCACAAGAGGGGTTCCTTCTGCAAAGAAACAGTTACGATCTTCATACACCAGCCTGGGCTGCTCTATCATGGTACAGCCCATTGAGAGCAGTGAAGGAGCGAGGTCAGAACTCTTGAGCTAAGGAAGAGATTACACAGGGCACTAGAGATAAGAATGAAGGAGGGAAATAACGTTACACGGAGACAGCTTTGAGGGTATGGAGTACAGATGGACTAAAAGGAAAGAACATATAGGATAAGAAAAGTGTATGTGCCAAAACAACATGAAGCCTACCACTGTGCTGAATGGTCTACATGCTGGTGGTATTCTGGGAACTAGAAGTTACTTCAAGTGTTTTGGGCAAGGAGAAAAAAACCCTCAAACCCGCCTATAATACCCGATCTCCTGGAAATTGCATCTGAGCTGCTACTGAAGCTTAGGAAAAGTGAATTAAACCTCCCGGTCACACCAATGCTGACAGTTTGCCTGAATTTTCACACTCCCAGTAGCATCTCACTGGCTTTCAGCCACAGTAGGCACTCTCAAGATACACCAAACCTATTAATTATCTAACAATTCATTTCATTGAGGAAAAAATAAGGACACCTTTCCTACATTTTTTTCGAGTGGAATATAGTAGTTAATGCTAACTTTGAAAAAAAAAAAACACCAAAGAAATATGCTGGATAGAATAAAATTCCATCTTGGAAGTTGCTACTGAACATTTGTAAAGCAGTAAGTGTAGACCACGGCTTGGATTGCACATTGCACTTTGCAGAGATGCAATAAAAGTCATTCAGACTTAAGATAAAATGGGGCCACCTGTATATAAAAAAAATTGGTTAAATTTAAGCAAAGATTAAGTTTTATGTTCACAAAAACAGTAGATAACATTGACATTCAGCAGTGTTCTAACATGGGAAAAAAAGGAGAATGGTGTGTAGTTCTCACTGCTGTAGCTTAGTAGAAACATGACACTACTGGGTGGATTCCTACAGTAAAAGTAATGTACAGTCACCACAAGCTGCTCTACATGGGTCTTTCTACAAACTTCAGGGATGGATAAATGACTTACAGAAACATCTAGGGCACAAAAGGCGGCAAAGATTTCTGAGGTGTAAGCTGTGATGTATGACCTTGGCTGCTAGCAGCGTGCCACATACATTCCTAGACAGCAGGTTTGCTATAAACCAGAGGAGTTCTTAGTTTCTCTTTAAACAGAGTGATTCAGGACCTAGATGGGAGAGATCCTCCAGTTAGCAGCAGAAATTTTGTAGTCTCTTGCTATGCTACAGAAGCATGAGCCAGAATCCCACGCTGCTGTTTTTAAGTCTCAGATTAAAGAATGCTAATGTTTGCACCAAACCATTTTGACAGATGCAAATGCCATTAAAACATCAAAGGGCTTGGAAAAGCACTTGAAAGCTTGGCCTTGCCCAGACTGCACAGCGGAACCATTGCTGAGCCCAGTCGTTGTCACGTTACCTGTACCAGTCTTGAGTACAGTTAAGCTACGGACAGATAAGGATGAACAATATTCAATAAACTGACCTGGGACAAACTGTCCTTCCCTGCAGAAAGGCCCTCCAAAGTTATCCTGTCTGATATTCTTGGCAAACACGTAATATAACCTCTTTCACAGCCAGATTGAGTTCCACTTCGAAAACTGTATGACTTCTTGCCATTACAGATACTTGACAGAGCCCTACAGAACAGAAGATACAGAGTTGGAACACTTTAGCGATATGGGACAACTGATAAGCTATATAGCAAAATGTACACAACCAGGAATACACTGGCAAAACACTGCTTTTGTATCAATAGGTAAAGTGTATTCTGTGCAACCAAGGAAATTCCTAAAATACCAACAAAACTGCACTTGTGTGTCATACCATGCTCACCTATACCTACAGCAGAAACTTGTACTTTGGAACTGGCTTCAATAGTTAGTACTGTCAACTAGAGATAAGAATAATAACAAAAAATTGTTGGTATCAGAATACTATGAGACAGCAACAATAACAGAAACAAACAAACAAACAAAAAAATCAATCTTGAGCTTGTTCTCACTTTGTGTTTTTAGAATGCATTTTCAGCCTTTGCTCCCCACAACATTTTAATTACCTCACGACTCCAGCAATGAGACTTATAAAAAAATGTGACAAAAATATTATGAGACTTGTATAATAATCAGAAATACCTGGCTATACAGTAACAGAGGTGCAGCGTTGGACTAAAATCTGCAGCTAAAGGGGGAAAAAGAAAAAAAAAAAAGTCCATCCAAAAGGGATGTAGGGATGTGTGTGGGGAAAACAGGTTTTGGTACAACCCACCCTTAACCCAGCTTTTCAGGGAATGAACCGTTCTTTCTTGGAAATTTAATTGGTATACTTAGATTGAAGAAGCTAACAAGCACAATGAGCCATGTTTGCTATTGGGAGCAAAAAGCACTAGATATAAATAAAATGTTATAAGAAATGTAAATGTGGGAAAGCACCAGCAAGGACCCTTTCCTTCTCCCCGTGGAAAAATAGCTTCACACACCCAAAGCCACAGGAATTGTGTGGGTGCTGAATAGGAAGGTACTAATGCAAACACATGGAAAACTTGTTGTTACTCACAGTGTAATGCCTGCATGGCCAACTGGCATAGGTTTATTGTGCACATCACAGTATTTTCTGTTTTTCATATAGTCCCACTTCCTAGAATCATGTGGTTACATGAGAATTTTAGCTAACAATTAAGAAAAGTGTATGTCTGGCCTTTAAGGGGTGGGGGAAAGGCCTGAAAAACAAAGTACAGCTTAAAAATTACATCTTGCTGTCTGGGTTTATCTTAATTTTTTAAGCCAAGGCTTAACTTGTGACTAATGAGAGCCGGGGCAAATCCCCCTTTCCTCCTCTACCTGATCACTGTTTTTCAGCAGTCGGGACTGTTGACAATGAACTTATTTGCAGGGTATTCAGACATGACCCACTGAGCTACACAAGCTACAAAAAAATAAAAGACAGATAGAAAAATATGCTGGAGTATAAGAGTTAACAAAGATGAATAATCAAATTAGGCCCAATTTAGATATTTACAAATATTCTGCAATATTCATTTGTTTACGGTCCAGTCCAAAAAAAACAACCATAGAGTTCCTTCAATTCCTTCTGCTGCTGACTGTACAGACCACCCAACAACAACTGCAATCAGATCCTAAAAAGTAGTATTTTTGATTAATTGCATAAATTTTGATTAAGATTCCACACAGTGCCCTGAAATCCAGAGCAGATTAAGGTAAAACACAATCAGGTCACTGTCATCTCCTCTGATGCGCCAGAGACCCATACGTGAGCCAGCTCAGGGAGTTGTCTCACCAAAAAAAACCAATCCAGGAGGAGACAGATGGCAGCAGCCATAAAGGTGTGACACAGGAGAAGAAAATAAATAAAAATTACAGCTCCCTGCAACAGCTGTACATGCAGACGGATAAGCCAAAGCAGCAACTGCAAGGAGCCAACGGGAAGAAGCTGGGCTGGGTGACGGGCCGGCGAGCGGGAAAGCAGAAACGTGGACTTGGACCTAAGTTGGGGAGAAACCGCACCCAGGATCCACAAGCAAGTCCCCGACGTGCCAGTGTAGGTGTCTTGCCACGTGTGACTGCCACACACTTCAAAGACAGAAAGAGGTGCCCCCTCGTCAGCCCACGCAGGACAGAAACAGCAAGAGGGTAGGGCCTTCTCCTAGTTATACGTTTTCTACCATTCCAAGTTAGAATCGGGTGCTACGGGAAGCAGGATATTCAAATCGGATTTACAGCCATTTCCAATGAGACATTAATTTAGTTTAACATTTCCTTGTCGGTTTATGGCCACTGACTGTGCCAGTCCCGTGAATCCAAACACGGCTTCCTCTCCTCCGCAAAGGACTGGGTATAAAAGGACATCGCGTGGCAGGCAGATCAACTCGAAGGAGCCAGCCCCCTGTCAGCAGCTCGGAAAACAAGTAGCAACAAGGAGGAGATGCCAGGGAAAGCCCTAGAAACTTCCTCAAACTTTCTCTGCAAAGTCTAGCATGGAAATACTCCAAGTGGAAGTGGAGGGGAAAACATTTCTGTTCTTCAGAGCAAGCGGCAAAAAGCTGTATAAATCAAGGTTTCAGAGGGTGTTAACTGATACACATCAATCTTATGAAATGCTTTTTATAACTAGCTTCACCAATTACCATTACCTTACTTCAACGTTTATAGTAGTAATTAGAACTCACAGATGTTGCAGTTAAGATTTAGCATTAGTTCCTAATTCTGTAATTAACACAGCATATAATAATTAAAAAAAAAAAAGGGAAAAAAAAAAAAAAAAAAAAGA